>JANAVB010028196.1:4371240-4806145 GCA_029216955.1 Iris pallida | reverse complement strand
ATATTAAACAAAAGAAGAAAAAGAAAAGAAAAAGAAACAGAAAAAGAAATAGAACAGAAGAGGGGGGCTCGAACCCGAGCCAGCGTGCGTAGGGGGGTTTATGTCGGGTCGAGCTGGCCAGGGGGTCAGCCCGAAGCTTATGTTTATGGGTTAGGATTTGGTTAATTTTATTTAGATTTTAAGTAAATGATAAAAAAATATAATACAGTCCTGTGTCCTGACAGTTAGGGACCAGGCATTTACGTGTCTGGGTCGATTCGACACCATGACACGAGTTTCACGTGTCCAGTTCCACACTCGTGCTCGCCAGGACACGGCGAACAATATAGGACCAACACGAGACACGCACGACACGAGAAAATACTGCTACTCACGTGTCCGATCGTCGAAGGGGATTTCGAGGGTGCTGGCGGGCGGAGGACGGTCGGGACGGCGGCGCGGGTGGCGACGCGTTCGCCTTGTCACGGCGAACCCTTTGGTGGCTGTGGTAGGGGGTGGCGTTCGTCGTAGGGGCGGCGCTCGGGTTAGCCGGAGCTAAGGTTCCGGTGGGGGTGAGAGTGGAAGATGGGGCGTTGTGGTGGTCATGGGGAGAATTTAGGGTTTAGGGTTTGGTCTGGGGAGAGAGGGGGTCTAAATAGAGGACTTAGGTCGGTCGGGGGGCCGTGCGCTGGGCGCGGAAAACGCGAGTCGTCGTCGGCGTGGCAGTCGTCGGGGTGGGTGAGCCCGATCGTGGGGGGGGGGGTAGGGTTTACCACTTAGGTCCCTGGTAGTTTAGGATTTACAGTTAGGTCCTCCCAGCTCTAAATGCAATTAGAATTTGCATTCCGAAACTAATAACAAATAATTAATTACAAACTAACTACAAAATAATTTAGAAAATTACAAACAGATATTAAAATAATTTAGAAAATTACAAATTAATATTTTTGTATTTTAAACTCATTAAAATCATTTAAAAATTCTAAAAAAATTCCTAAAAATCCTAATAATTATTTCAAGGCTAAAATTGACACTAAAAATTAATTAGCCACTAATTAAAATAAAATTTGAAAAACTGGGGCTTACAGGCATGGACGTGCAGTCTGCTACAGTCTCTACTACTATAAACTAAACTACAAAGAACAAAAAATCAGCGGCAGAGTTATGGAAAAGAATTGATTTCTAATCCTCTTTTCTCTCTCTCTCTCTTCTCCTCCTCCTCTCTCTCTCTCCCTCTCCTCCTCTCCTCTTCTCTTTTGTTTTTGGGATTTTTTGACTTTCATCCCACTTATTAATATGACTTTGTACTTACATTCCACTTTTTATTTTTTTTTAGACTACATCCCACTTTTGTCACTAAAGTATTTTTCGTGACAAAACAAATACTTTTGTGACAAAATGAATATTTTTTGACGAAAAGTGGGATATAAGTCTAAAAAAAATAAAAAGAGGGATGTAAGTACAAATTCATATTAACAAGTGGGATGTAAGTCAAAAAATTCCTTTGTTTTTCTTTCTCACTTCTATCGTCGAGAGATCTCATCCATGTCGCGCCGTTGATGTGACATCAGCAAGTATTCTCTCGCCTTTTTTTTGGCAATTTTAAAGGCCACCCCCAAATTACTAAGGGCCACCAACTTAATTTTTTTAAAAAATTACAAGTTTGCCATTTTCAAAACACTAAGGGCCACCATCTTCTTCCTTTGTCTTCTTCCTCTTTTCTCAATCCCCAAACTACTTCTCTCAATCCCCACCTCCATTGTTGTCCCCACCTCCTCCATAGTTGTCCCCACCTCCACCATTGGTCTCCCCTCCTCCATTGTTGTTGTCCCCACCACTATTGAAGTTGTCTATCTTCGGTAGTTCTCTATCTCTTTTTTTATTTTGTTTTTTTAATTAGGTTATTGTGTTGACACTCAATCTTGTTTGGAATTATGGACCAAAATATTGTTGAAGAAGAGATTGGGTCGTCCAATCCCATTATGGCTCCCCAAGAACTAACGATTACGTGTGAACCATTGTCGGTAAGTACATGAAATGTCAATTTTCGAGATTTCACATGCCTGTACACAGAAAATACGCATGTACAAAAAGCGGACTGCAGTCCTAGCCTGCAGTCTTGTACAAGAAATGGACTGCAGTCCAATCTTGCAGTCCTGCAGGCTGGAATAGGAATGGACTGCAGTCCATTGCTGCAGTCCTTTAAAAGGACTGGACTGCAGTCTAGTACTGCAGTCCTTTACAATTTGATTTTGGAGATCTTGTACAATTATAAATTTGATTTTTTATTACTTTGCAGGTTGTACATTGTACAGATCTTGTTGTCCAACATAATGTTGACGTAGGACACTTATTCTCAACATCCTCTACATTTCCTTCTTGTGATGCGGCGCTTGGATGGTGTAGAGAAGTTGGACGCCTACATAACATTGTTGTTGTCATTGTGAAATCCGAGAGAGGAGATACAGGATGGAAAAAGTTAGAACTCGAATGTGAAAGAGGTGGTATTTTTAGGAGCCATAAAAGCGCAAAAGATTCTGAAAGCATGAATCTAAACGTCGTCAAACGTAGAAGAGGAGGGACGAAGAAATGAGGTTGTCCTTTTGTCTTAAAGATTGTATCACGAGGATGTATGACGGATTATACAGTCCAAGTAAAGAATAGAAGTCACAATCACCCTATTGCCGACACACTCGTGGGTCATGCTTACGCCGGAAGATTAAATAGTGATCAAAAGATGCTAGTTAAAAAACTAGCCACTAGCGGAGTTGCCCCTAGACAGATTCACACAGCCTTGCGACAAAAAAATGTCGACACAAAGTCGACACTAAGGACCATCTATAATGCCTTAGCCGGAGCAAAATCTGATAAAATGATGGAAAGAATGGCAATGCAGCAACTGATAAAGTTGCTTTCCGATAGTCAATATGTCCAGTACAGTAGAAGACACCCAGATTCATAGGAAGTTCTTTCAATCTTATGGGCTCATCCTGATTCAATACACTTGGCTAGGTCCTTTGCCGACGTACTGATCCTTGATTGCACGTATAAGACAAATAAATACAAGATGCCACTTTTTCATGTCGTCGGATTCACCTCAACGGGGAAAAGTTTCACGGTCGCATTCTATTTCATGAAGAGTGAGACTATTGCGGATTACACCTGGGCGATGATGAGAGTCAAATCACTTTACAATGAACAAAAAGAGCCCTCCATTTTTGTTACAGACAGAGAATATGCACTAATGAGTACTGTGGATGCGATATTTCCTACCGCGCAAAGAATCTTACGTAGTTGGCATATAAATCGAAATGTTCAATCACAGTGTAAGCTAAAGTTCCAAAAGGTGGATGGAAAGCTCGATAAGGTCCACTTTACTGAATTCTATAAGGATTGGAAACTTGTGTGGCGAGCCACTACCATAGACAGTTACGACACGCATGGTACTTGTTCAAGGAGAAGTGGGGGCCGAGTAATCCGGCATGTATATCTTACATCAACGATACTTGGCTAGCACCACATAAAGAGCAATTTGTTTTAGCGTGGACCAACAAGTTGAAGCATTATGGCACAACCACTACAAACCGGGCCGAGGGAGCGCACTCAAGTTTGAAGAAACGTCTTCGGTCATCGCTTGGTAACTTCGTGTCTGTTTGGGAAGCGATGGATATGATGATATCGTCCGCCATCCACGAGATTAAAGCATTATTTGAGATGAGTCTCAATATTACAAAACATGATCATAAGAAAGAACACATGTTGGATGCCTTAACTCACGAAGTGTCCCACAAAGCGCTGGGATTACTAATGGAGGAGATTGAGAGGGCTAAATTCGTTGGTTTTGATCCTGATGTTTGTGGTTGTGCATATCGCCATTCTCTCGGCCTACCGTGTGCACATGAAATCAACTTGTATCGACGTGAAGGAAGACCAATCCCGGTAGACGATGTCGATCAACGGTGGAGACAACTGTCAATTATGCCTCCGGTTGCTCTTGAAGATGACTTCTACTCTCTGCCGCAGGTGAAACTACTCCACGCTAGGTGGTGCGCCTCACTTGGACCAGAAAGACGGTCTATCGAGAACCAAATACATGAACTTGCTAACCCATCATCTACTCGATTGCAAGATCCATCCGTTGTTTCCGCTCGTAAGGGAAGACCACAGACAAGACTGACTAGCGCACAAAAGAAGAAGATCCAGTCTACTCAGAGAAATCCATCCTTATTCGAGCATGTTGATCGAATGTTTCAGAGAGCAGAAGCTAGCTTACCTTCTACTGGGTCTCAGAGGAGTAAGTTGTCCGTTTGCCGGAGGAAACAGAAAACAGTCGATGATGTTCCCGCTGACGGAGTTGAGAAACACTTACCTTCTGCTCTTAGCGTCTACAGTGACGCATTTTCGCTTGAGATACGGCACTATATATGGGTTATTGATGATGTTCCCGCTGATGGACATTGTGGATTTCATGCTCTTGCCCGACACCTTGGGTATTGTCATAAAGAAGGGTGGAGACAAGTACGAGCCGAGCTTCATTCAGAGTTACAGTCACATCTTCCATTATACACCAAGTTACTCGGTATCGAAATGGTTAGTTCTTTGTTAACGAGCCTTGTTTGCAATGAGACCGTTTGTGGAAAAGCAAACTACTTATCCGTTCCTTCCGCTGCATACCTGTTTGCTAATAGGTATAGTATACCACTCGTACTTCTTTCACCTAACAATAACAATACCTTCTTTCCAATGTGCCATCCGCCGGACAACCACGTTCGAACTACTCTTCCTGCAATTGGCCGTGTCGGATAACACTTTGTCATTTCCAGATTTATTGGACATGCTCCTATTCTCCCACCAGCGAGTTCTTGGTCAAAGCATGCACCAGCTGAAGCGATCGGTTGGACGATTCCTTATTTGGGCACAATAAATGCTTATAAGAGTTTGATGAAGATCGAGGACCCCGAAATCAGGCCCGCGGACTATTTTGATGTTGTAATTGAATGAATGTGTATTTTCTTTTTTCTTTTGTGCTTGAGTTCTTGGTCAAAGCATGCACCTACTGTTTAGCTTGCTTTAGTGCTTGAGTGTTTTAGCTTTCCCTATTTTGTGGATCACTACTATGTTGGAAAGCTTCAGTTGTGTATCACTACTATCGTATCGGTATCGGCCGATACTTTAAACCATGGCTATTAGCTTATAATTAATGATGTTCTAATCCAATATTTCATGATTTTGATTTTGATTTATGTTTTATTTGTGCACTTCTAATGAAGCTTCAGTTGACAGAAGTTTCAGTTGAGGACTGCAGGCCTAGCCTACAGTCCCAAGGTGACAGAAGCTCAGGGAGGAGGGAATTTGAAAAAAAAGGATGGCTACAGTGACTGCAGGCCAAGCCTGCAGTCCCAAGTATATTAAGGACTGCAGGATAGGCTACAGTCCAATGTTGACAGAAGCTCAGGGAGGAGGAAATTTGAAAAAAAATTTGATGGCTACAGTGACTGCAGGCCAAGCCTGCAGTCCTAAGTATATTGAGGACTGCAGGCTAGCCTGCAGTCCCCAATTGACAGAAGCTCAGGGAGGAGCTCATTTGAACAAAAAAGGATGGCTATAGTGACTGCAGGCCAGGCCTGCAGTCCTAAGTATATGCAGGACTGCAGGATAGGCTACAGTCCAATGTTGACAGAAGCTCAGGGAGGAGGGAATTTAAAAAAATTGATGGCTACAGTAACTGCAGGCCAAGCCTGCAGTCCTAAGTACATTAAGGACTGCAGGCCAAGCCTGCAGTCCTAAGTACATTGAGCTACAGTGAGCTAAATGGGGACAAAACTTTTATGAGACTCTTTTTGAGACTAAACCCACTTTGATATCAAGCATCAAGGCCTGATGCCACTATTTTATGAGGAAAGTTAACAACGCTAGAAAAGTGCTCATAAATCCATGCCTTGATGAAAACATTAGGAAAGTTAACAACGCTAGAAAAGTTAACAACATTAATGCAGTGACGGACGGTAAGTAAGATAAGTATAAACTAATAAAGAACTTACATGAAGTAAGGTCTGGCATCCGGCAATAGTCTTCGAATTGACACGAGATGCCGCCCCAAGCTCGCGGTATAGGAATACAAGAAGCCCGCTTCCCCCAAAAAACCTCTCCCAGGTTATTCATATTTCTGAAGTCCAAAAGATACCTCAAATTTATCGAAGTTCCAGACTTATCTGTGATGCCGACACATCCAAGAATAAACATCAAGTATGCACGGGCGAGCCTATTCGCATCATCAGCAACTCCGGGCACGCTAGCCAATGACTCCAAAAATTTCAGAGGGAGAGATTGCCCCTTCTTGAAACCTTCCAGAGATGTAAATGCCGACGGCTCTAGTCTGAGGGACTCGCCGACCAGTGAGACCATCTCATCGTACCAATTGAAGACCATCTGCTCTTCATTGTCGCTCTTCCACGGACGACCATCTACAGGAACACCCAATATTTGATAAACGTCATCAAGCGTAATCGTCATCTCCCCCCACCGAAGATGGAAACTATTCATCTCCGGGTGCCAACGCTCGACAAATGCAGAGACTAGAGCGTTGTCGACCGTTTGATAGCTATATTTTGCCAAATAATGCAAGTCGGTAGGGGCAATAAGGGTCTTGACGTCGTTTGAGAGGTTGTCGTACGCCCAAGAGCGACATTTCGTGCCGTGATTGATAGGTCTTAGGACACGCATATGGGCCTATTCCAACATTTAAAGAACAAAGTGTCAACATAATTTGTAACTTGATAATGAATACAATACTAGCACTATAGGGCAGGGCGTTGTACTTACAGGTTCATTCCAGATTTTGTATACAATATGGTGCTCTATTGATGTTAAGATTGTGCACCCCAATTGGACGTGGATCGCCCTCACTCTCGGGAGACGAGGGTTGAGATGAGGGTGGGGATGATGGTCCAGCTCCTTCATCCCCTTGATCATCCACCGGTGGTACGTACTCCTCATCGGAGCTAGATGAAGAACTAACTAAAACCTTTTCTTTGAAGCCACCCTCTTCACTCTGCCTCGACTCGTAGCCGGTTCAGTGTCTATAACTAGAGGTTTCTCGGCATAATGCACTAATTGGCGTGTTTTTCGTTCCGACGCTGTCGGACGCTTTCTCTTGGGACCTTCCTGCACTAATTGGCGTATTTTTCGTTCTGACGCCGTCGGACGCTTTCTCTGGCCACCTTCCTCCCCGCGACTACGATGGCAAGAAGTAATGCAAAATTATAGCGAAAAATAAAAATAAACAAACTCCCTGCAGTCCTAAGTCGATTGAGGACTGCAGGTCTACCCTACAGTCTCCAATTGACAATCTTCTTCCTATTTTTTCTCAAATAGATGGCGTGACTGCAGGCCAAGCCTGCAGTCCTAAGTATATTAAGGACTGCAGGGAAGACTGTAGGCACTACAGTCCTCATAAACACGACGCGCGAAATTTCAAAATTTGTATAGAGCGAAAAAAGAAGGAAACGTAGCCATACCTAGCTTGAGAATGTTTTTGGTGACCCATGAAGAATGACGGGAAGATTTTCGAGTATCTCGAGGCTGTCGGCTCGATGGATGGTAGGAGAGCGGAGAGAGGGAGGTGATTTTGAGGTGGAGGGGGGATGTCGGAGGGGGGAGGGGATTTCGTGGAGGAGGAGGGAAGGAGGGGCTGTCGGAAAGGGGGAGAGGACTTCGTGGAGGAGGGGGGAAGGGGGGGGCTGTCGGAGGGGGAGGGAATTTTGTGGAGGAAGGGGGAAGGGGGGCTGTCGGAGGAGGAGGGGACTTCGTGGAGGAGGGGAGGGGACTTCGTGGAGGAGGGGGAAGGGGGGGCTATCGGAGGGGGAGGAGAGTTCGGGGAGGTGGGGGGAGGGAATGAACAGGAGGGGGGGAAGGGGGGGGCTGTCGGAGGGGGGAGACTTCGGGGAGGAAGGGGAAGGGATTGAACAGGAGGGGGAAAGGGGAGGGGGCTGTTGGGTTTTGTTTTGGCTGCCTTTGTTTTCTTTGGTATTTTTTTTTTTTTGGTACCCCTTAGTGAAATAATTCATTTTAGGTTGCCCTTAGTAAAAATACAAGTGTAGGATGGTTGCCCTTAGTAGATTGGTGGCCCTTAGTAATTTAGGGGTGGCCTTTAACATTTGCCTTTTTTTCTAAGGCCTCGTTTGGTTCACGGATTCAAGGAATCCGGAAAGAAAACTTGTTCCTTTCCTTTGTTTGGTAGCCACAAATTTGGGAAACACTTTTCTAACATGGAGAAAAATAGGAGAAAAAATGGTTCCTCTCATGACCCATGGGATTTATTTTCCCTCCTCCTTTCCCAACATTAATTGCCAAACATTGACAAAAATAGCCTTAATTTATTACATATTTTACCAATTAACTCTTCGTATTCTGTTGATTATAATTATGTTGACATTGGATATTATTGGAATAATGATATATTTTTTTCCTTTCCTTTCCTACACCAACCGAACACTGGAAAGAAAATTTGATAGGAATTCTACTTTCCCATCCCCGTGGAAAATACATGGGAATTGATTTCCTTTCCGTGAACCAAACGAGGCATAAGGGGGGCGTTTGGTACGCGGTATTTTTTTTTATTTTCGGAAAAATTTAAGATGGGAATCTATTACTGCGTTTGTTTGGCTTATAAAAAATTTATTTTCGAAAATTATAAATACCCGGATAAATAGTTTACCCACAAAACATGAAAATTCTATCCCTTGAGAATATGTGGGTATTTTTTTTTTTTTACCCGGACAAAAAAAAAATTGTCTAAATTTTTTTCTTCTTTTTTGATCAATTTTGATTAGTTTTGAACATTTTTTCTTTTTTTGTCGTTTTTATCGTTTTTTTTTGTCATTTTTTTCGTTTTTACCAATTTTATGTCGTTTTTAAGCGATTTTTTGTCGTTTTTACCCATTTTTTATCTTTTTGTCACTTTTTGATTATTTTTTGTCATTTGTACCCAATTTTTGTCCTTTTGTCTTTTTTGTCAATTTTTGTTGTTTTAAGCGATTTTTTATCTTTTTTTAGCTTTTTTTGTTGTTTTTACCGATTTTTAGTCGTTTTTTTGTCGTTTTTGTCGCTTTTTGGTCATTCTTACCGATTTTGTCTTTTTTGTCATTTTGTCGCTTTTTGGTTATTTTTTGTCGTTTTAACCGATTTTTTTGTTGTTTTTAACCGATTTTTTGTCGTTTTTAAACCGATTTTTTATCGTTTTAACCGATTTTTTGTTATTTTTCGTCGTTTTTGCCGCATTTTGATTTTTTTGTCGTTTTTTACCGATTTTATGTCGTTTTTTTTTCGTGTTTTGGTTATTTTTGTCGTTTTATCCTTTTTTTTGTTATTTTTTGTCGTTTATACATTTTTTTCGTTTTTTGGTCTTTTTTGTCGTTTTAACCGTTTTTTGTCTTTTTTCATCATTTTTGTCGTTTTTTGTTATTTTGTCATTTTTATCGATTTTTTGTCGTTTTTACCATTTTTTTTCGTTTTTATCGATTTTTTTGTCGTTTTTACTGGTTTTTTATATTTGTTCATTTTTTTTCGTTATTATTATTTTTTTTTTCCGGAAATATTTATATTGTCACCAAACATGGGAATGTAATTTTCCAGGGAATTTAATTCCTTGGAATTTGATTTCCGGGAATATAGAATTTCCGGCTATATAGTATTCCGCATACGAAACGCCCCATAATTTCGAATTTTCAATTAGGATAGGGGTGCAACTCGGACGGGTTGGGTCGGACTTGAGGTCAACTCGAGCCCAACCCGATGAATCATAAGTCTAACCCGAGCCCAAGTCCAACCCGACCTCGGGTTAAACATATGAAGCCCAAGGCCAAGTCCAAAGGTTTGGGTTAGGCTCGGGTTGAACTCGGGTTGGGTCGGGTCGATCGAGTTTATCGGGCTCTAATATAATATTTGAAATAATTTTAAACAAAAGTAATATTAAACACATAATCAAATAGCAATCAAGTCTTGATCATTAAAAAATACAAACTGAAATAAGATTTATGATAAGGAGTTGAAGATTTTGGGTAGAAAAATTTAGGATTTAAACTTATTATTTAAGAAATATGAAACTATATATATATATATAAGTCGGGTTTCAGGTTCTTCGGGTAACCCGACACATGAACCCGAGCCCAACCCAATTTTTGATCGGGTTCAAATATTTTAATCCATACACGAGCCCGAACTCGAGTATCCTCAACCCTAACCCAACCCATTAATAGGTTTCCACGATCAGGCTCGGGTTTAGCCCGCCCAAGTTGCACCCCTAAGGATTAGGCTTTCCATTATCTGGACCATCTAGTAGAGGAAGAGAAGAGATGCGAAATTTTGTAATTCCATAAATCGAGAACTATATTTCATAATTTGGACGCCCATAATTGATGCATTGGCTATTCTAGATGTAATAGAATTTTATTTGAGGATTTCCTAGTAGTAAATCCTATTATAATATAGAATAGGATCTTAATGGCTATTTTAGGTGTAATAGGATTCTTATCTTAGGATTTTCTATTTAGAAAATTCTATTATGACATAAAATATGATTTTCTCATCCTATATATATTGGCTCCAAAGGAGATCTAATAAAAATGTCGCTGCTTCACCATACAAGACAGTAGGAAGGAGGAGATCTGATTGAGGAGTTGTCAATTTCGGTTGATCTAAGAGAAAGTTCGCACTTTGTTCTTAGGGCATCGCCATACAAGACATGAGGAGATCTCATTGAGGAGTCGTCAACGCTTAGGGAGATTGTTACGGATTTATGAGTGATTTCAATTATAATCTATTGATTTTTTTTCAATCTTGTAATTTCATTTGAGTTATATATATATTGGGATTTGTCCAGGTGATGTAGTCACCGCCATATAGTTGTTTTTATCTGTGCTTGAAGTTCGTTAGACGGAGATTTGTTATTTCAGGTAGGTTGGCCTAAGTTTTCGCTGCGGCAACGCCTCAGACACGGTATCGAAGCGCTTGTTAGTGTGTTCGATTCCAAACACAAAGGGCCATATATAGGTCATTGGTCGTGGATTCTCAATTCATAAATTATCATATTATATCATCTCATTTGAAAATCATGGTTTATTAAACTAATTACACCTAATAGTCTGTCAAACTTCCTAATGAATCTCTAGTTGAAACAGACTTTGTCTCCAAAAAAATAGCAACATACACTTTCTTCCAATAGCATGTCTTATATGAACAGTGCATCATAAATTATTCGAACAATGCATAATAAATTCTTCTTATTGTGTGCTTTTAGTTTTAGATTGTAAATGTTTTCCTCCAACTCAATGCTTCATCATAGATCAAGCTCTTACATCACTTGAGATGGATTTTAACAATTTAGACTTTATGAAGAAATGTTTGGGTTCTTATTTAATGCAAAGTTAAAAAGGGTTAGTGATGAAGACTTGATGGAGCATTGTACTAAACTATAAAGTTTTTGAAACACGACCAGCATTGTGATATAAATGGATTCGAGCTCAAACGAGCTTTTATCGAGCTGAGCTTCGAGCAGCTCGCGAACGGCTTGGCTCATTTGCAGCCCTAGTTAGGGCCAAATTCATTTAAAGAGGATTTGGTTCAAGCTAAAAAGTTATTGATGGTCCACACATATTGTTAATCACGTGCTAATGTTATAATACTTAAGAAGTCAATCATAATACTAAATTTGTAATTTAAGCACTAGATATAATATTGACAAATTAATATATAACAGATCTTGAATTTTACATTATTATATATCTTATAAAATAATGTTATATCTAAATTGCAATGTTATGCATGGAAATACGAACAATTTCGTTGAAACTACTCATCTAGCTACAAAATAATGCATGAAAGTAACAAGGTTTTCTGTATTGGTTGATTTAGATATCTATAACTTCTTTTTCCTTCTCGAAAGTGAAAGTTCGATACTCTAATCCGAAACCGCAGATTGTGCCTAAACTAACGAAGCCGATACTTATGAGAAAGGTCCAATATTGATCTGAAACCGATACTACGAAACCGTGTTGTATATGATTTTTTTTTTTTTTTTTTGTTACGATAGTACCATAAGGTCTCGTTTGGTTCACGGATTTAAGAAACCAAAAAAGGAAAGTTGTTCATTTCCTTTGTTTGGTAGCCACAAACTTGGGAATCAATTTATGACAGAGAAAAAAATTGGTGGAAATATGGTTCCACTCAAGACCCATGAGATTGATTTTTCCTCCTCCTTTTCTAACATTTATTACAAAAGTTATGACAAAAGTAACCATGTGTCATTGCTTATTTTACCATTAATGTTATTTTTTATAATATTATTTTATTTTAAAAGGTAAGGATATTATTTGAAACATTGTTATATTTTGCTTTTCTTTTTAGGTAGTTTCCTTGTTTTACCAAACAACCAAAAAAAATGTGACAGAAATTCTACTTTTTCATTCCTATGAAAAATACAAGGAAATTCATATCCTTTCCGTGAACCAAACGAGGCCTGCAGGTTGATCAGATTGGATTTTCTATTGGTGCTCTCAATAAAAGAAAAAAAACAGATCCTCATTACCTATTGGTCCTGGCTCTGGCTTTGATTTGGTCAGTAATCTATGCCTTGAACTTAACTTCTGTCAGTTAGATTATAAAATTGGAGTCTGTCTCGATTCACTTGTCCTCTCATCATATAGATTTTTTTAAAAGTGATTTTTTTGGTGTAAAATTTAATTTCAAGAATTTCTTGTCACCAGTGGGCTATGAATATGAAAAATCAGTCATTTGATATATCATCAGGGATGATTATGTTATGGTACTTTTAGATAAATTGTTACCCTCATAATACTTGTTGAGATGTGGTACGAAAAGAGATGTATTTTTCTAAAAGTAACGGTGTTTTCACTGGTTTTGAAGTATTTTTGAACCGATCGTTTATGAAAACTCTTGCTTGTTAATTTTTTTAAGGTACTGGTTTTGGTCGGCTCAAAAACCTCCCAAAACCGGTTTAATGTATTTTTGGGTGGCTTTATAAACATCCCAAATCGGTGGATTTTGAACGGCTCTATTTTTTTATTCCATTTATATCCTCACAAAATATATATAATTATAACTACTGACACCCTTCCCTATTTAATCTATTCGTGTAAAAAACTTTCAGAACCGCTCGTTAGTGAATTACCAAGCATGAATTTGACTGGTTTAAAAAGCCGTTACTTAAAAATCATCCAAAACCGGACACCTCATAACCGTTCATAACCGGTACTCTAAAAATACCTTATAACCGCTATCCCTACAATTGCCAAGCAGACCCTTAAGAGAAAGGTTTGCGTATATAATCACTCAGTAACTTTTTCATTCGGTAACAGATGCATTTGAGACAACTTAATTGAGAAGGAAATACAACCTGTATGATGATTATTACTTTTCATGCTGAGGCATTGATGTTATTGCTATTCAATTAATATACATCAATATTCTGTTGTATTTCATTTCATTTCATTTCATTTATTGGTTGATGTTAATTGTTTCTTTCTTCTGCTTGTTGATGGTAAATTGTCAATTCTTCCAGATTTCTTACTCTGCACAACTTGCAGAAGAACATTTGGAAGGGGCTGCAGTAACATTCTGGGTATAGTAGGATAGGGAAGTGTAATTTGGGACAGACTCCCATGATCATGTTAGTTATATTCATTTATTTTATATGTAATCTTGAGAATGTACATATTGGAAAGAAAAAAAATGTACATATTGAAACGGGTTATTTACACTAACTACCCCTATGTTTTTGATTTATAACACGGGGTACCCCTACTTCAACAACGTAATCATAAAAAATGTACATATTGGAAAGAAAAAAAATAGCATAAAAAAGATTAGATTAAACTTCAACAACGTAATCATCCTCGGGATTAACTATGTAATTCAAAAAATATAATTCTAATACGTATTGTTCTAAATGAACTAATAATAAAATATTGGTTATGTGAAAATATCGTACCTAGTTACCTTATAGAGGCGCACGAGCCGAACATTCAAATTCCAGAAGGTTTTTGAAGGACTCAAATCACGAATAAGAGAAAAAAAAAATTGAGCCATAGGAATTTTGTGGACAAGTTAAAAATTTGTACATTCAAATACATGCTTTCATCTATTTATAGACAAAAAAGATAAGCTTAATAACAGCCTTAATTGGGAACCCAACCGCAGCCTTATTGGGAACCCAATGGGAAACCCAACAAATGTACATTCTTTGGTACTAAAATTAATAGTTAATAAATGGAATGAATATGCAAATGAATGGAAGTAGAATAGTTTGAGGCACTATTTTAATTGGGAACCCAAAAGAGTGCTATATTTTCTACTTTGGCATGAAAACATTTATTGGCATGGCATGATGCATCAACTATTGTTAAGTAAACAATTTTAATTACCAATAAGTATTCATTAACTATTCTACTGCCACATTTTAGGCCATAATTAATGTATCCCAAATAACTGTTACATTTATTTTCCACTTTGGGATACATTAATTGTGGATGCATTAATTGTGGACACATTTTAAGCCACTATTTGCAGCATATTAACTATTCTATGTCACATTTTAGGCAGGAAAGCCACTATTTTGCTATTATATATATATATACTAGTGCGTGTACCCGTGCGATGCACGAGACAGATAAACTATCATTTAGTTATTTTTTGTGTATAAATTTTTTTGGTAGGACGCATATAATCTAAATAATTAGTGGTTAGTTATGTATTTACATATATGTATGTATATATCTATATATATTTTTATATCTATATATCTATATACATATATTTTTATTTTTTTTATTTTATATATACATATATATATATATATATATATATATATATATATATATATATATATATATATATATATATATATGAAAGACAACATTAATTAATATTATTTTGAAAATTAATTTTTTTAATTTTCTAAACTTGAAAGAGAACATTTAAGGAGACTTAATAAAGTGAAAAGATTATCTTCACCAAAAAAAAGAAACACCTATAATTACAACCTATCCAACAAACGAAGCCATCAGATCTAAAGCAATGATCACTAAAATCGAAATAAATATCAAAAATATTAAAATGACAGTTCTCATCAAAAAATCAAAACCCTAAGAAAAACTCATCAATGCTAATCAAACAGTCAGACATATTCGAGAAATATATATTTGAAAATTGTCATTGAACTATTTCTTTCCGAAATCTAGCAAGTCCCCGCTATTCTCCATATGAATCCTCCCTACATAATGAAAAAAAATCTACTCGTCCATTCTTTTAGAGCCGCTAGTCCCCTTTGGCCTGAAAAAAAATATATTTTTAAGCAAGTTATACCAAACTTCCCTTAGCAAAATTAAGGAGATGTTTGGTGTACGAAATACATCTAAATTCTATATTTTCGATATTTCAAATACCAGGTAACAAATTTTTATGAAAAATTATATTCCCATTTTTGGTCAATAATAAAACATTCCCAAAATAAAATGAAAATAATATTTTTAAAAAGGATAAAAAAACTGCAAAAAACAAAAATAAAGCATTCTTAGAAAAATTAAAATAAAAAATATGAAAAAAACTAAACTAAAACAAAAAAAATCATTCTCGAAAAAAATTTAAAAAATAAAATAAAACAAAAAAAACCTTAAAAAAAGAACAAAGAAAGAATGAATCTTAGAAAACTGGAAAAAAATCTAACAAAAAAATGAAAAAAAAAAATCATTAAAAAACAGAAAAAAAAACGTTTAAATGGAAACAAAAAAAAATCTTTAAACTGAAATAAAATAACCAAAAAAACCTTTCAAACACTGAACCCCCCTCTCATTTCTAGTATCCTTTCTGGTATTAAGGAACCCTCAATTTATAGTCTCCTTTCTGGCTTGGTTCCTTGTCACAAAATGCTCTCTCCTTTCTCGACAAATTAAGCTTAGTATTTTTTTTCTTCTAAGGGAAAATACTTCTCCAGAAATTACACAAAGTAGCTGTGTTAAATTAGATACTATTCTTAGAACTTTTAGGCTAAATTGTACTTTGATACCTTCAACTATTCCGGTTTTTCAACTTCATACCCTAAACTATTTTACTCAAAACCTTAGTACCTCAACTATTTTTTTTTTCAACTTTGTCACGATCCGTTACCCAAATTGTTGGGGCCGGGCCGAGCCATGTCCAGCCTACGCTTGTTAAAGCGTAGTAAGCTGTTCTAAGAATAGACAATAAGGATCTAAGCTACTAACAGTTCTAAAATCACATTTAAATGTTCATCACAACACAGCATCTATAAGCGAAGGTAAACAAACAAAGATTTAATAATACATAACCAAAGTATCTAACTGGAGACAAAGTCCAGTATCCAAATATAAGAACAGACAAAGTCTAAGTCTACTAAACACATGAAAGATAACTAAGCAAGGTTCCCCGCTGGGGCCTCTTCTGGAGCTAAGGCCAGGTCCATGGTAAGTAGGGCATGTATCCTCAGGACTATCATCTGTAATATTTTCAACAGGTCCAATCAGGACAGGAACGAGTACAACCCATCTAGAAAACTCAAGTAAATGACAGAGAACTCTAAAGCAGTTATAGACAGTTTTATTGATGAACATGGTAGTTTATATTCAGGTGATGGTATAGAGAAACAGTTAAGATACAAGAAAAGAAAGGTAACTAAACAAGAGAAGAATCATGGCAATGATGACGGTAATAAAAGCTAACTGAACTAGAATAACATGTATGAGTCCAGACAGTATAATATAAGTCTAATGTAATCCCAGTGTGAGTCCAGTCCATATAATCCGATACCAGATGATTTCCGATACAAGATAAGTCCAATAGTGATCAATGAATCCAGGGTGAGTCCAACTATGATCTAACAGTGTGTTTTAAAATACCGAGGTCGACATGTAAACGGCTGTAGGTATCAGGCACATCTCTTACGGATCAGACAAGAGATGGCTATGCTTCCAGTAGATTCTAGTTGGAGATTCCAGATTTAGGGTATGTCTACATGTCTTACTCAATATTTCCCCGCCCAGCAAGTGAATCCAGTACAAGACACAAGAATCGAGATGAGTCCGGCCAAATGATGATTCCAGAAATGATTCCGGAATGATTCCAGTGATTCCAGTAATAGAGATCAGTAAGTAAGGTATGTGTCGCATACATGAATCCAGAAATATCCATACGTGTTGATACAGAGAATCACATAGAACTAACTAGAACTGAAATACAGTAATTGACAAATAATGAGAGAACTATCAGATAATGTACTCGTCTGATACTCTGTAAAGAGTAGTGTAATATCAGATGTCTGTACCAGGGTCACAATGTCCTAAAATAGAGTAATACAGTTATAACATGTCCAAAATGAAAGTAAACGAAAGAACTAATACAATCTATATGATTTCTAAGCCAATCTAGGTCAAAGTCAACTCTAATCAAATATTTTAGTCAAACTAGTCAAGTGGGGACCTAGCATAAAAAGTCTAATATGGAGTGACACTATACACAAACTAACTACCTAGGATCTTTACACTAGTGCGGGGTGAGGTCCAATACGTCTATAACTCAAAACAACACAAAATATTAAAAGTCGTAATTATTCAATAAATAAATCAAACTGTACATTGAGTTCCAACAATTTTTGAGATAGACAAAAAGATCAATATTATATAAAATAAAGTACCAAAATGATCCTTGTTAATTATAGAAATTTATACTAATTTTTCTGGAATTTATAAACCCTCATAAATAATTATTAAAAATCAGCAAACATAAATATATTGAAAATGAGTTCTGTTTTCCCATTTTTATAAAATACCAAAAGTACTTATTAAATACTAGAAAATTATAATAAATTAGCTAAATTAACATAATATTTAAATATAATTTTTTCCAGATTTTTACAGAAATTAAAATATATATAAAAATTCAAAACCAGAAAGTAACAATATCTAGAAAAATAATTAATTATAAATTAAGGATAATACATAATCAAAATCTACAGATGTTGTCGGATGATAAAATAAATATCACCAACGTGTCCAGAACGGTCAAATCAGCTAGGATAGCCTACCCATAAGTCCAATTTGGACACAAGGGCAAAACGGTAATTTCGGATCAAAATGATGTCCGCCGTTGGACACACTTTGCACCGAAAAACGTGTCAGGATAGAAGTCTACAAAACCTAGCAAATTATATGTCCACGAATCCAGAATGATGATACGAACCCAACGGTATGTCCGAAATAAGATTCCGATGTGCCGATCTCAAAATGATACGTTGACGCGACACTTGGTATCCGGTTTGCACGAAAATGCGTGCCGGAGCAAATGTCTTCAAAACTCAGCAAATTATATGTCAACGAGTCCAGAATGACGATACGAACTCAACGGTATATCCGGAATAGGATTTCGATGAGCCGATCTCAAAGTGACCCGTTGACTCGAAAAGTGGGACCTGCTTTGCATCGAAATGCGTGCCAGGGCTCACGTTCTCCAAATCAAACATACTTTATATGAAAACATGCCAGAACGACGCCACGAGTCTACTGGTGGTGTCAGAAATTGAATCCGGAGTCCCGGGTTCAAAAATGGAATTTTACAAGTGCAATTTAAATAATTCGGACGGCCAACTTTGGCGTCGAATTCAACCAACCAAACGTGCTTATAATGAAACGAAACCTAAAGGAGACAGGAAGAGGGTTATACCAGCTGTGCATCAGAACTGACGGTGCGTAAATCGGAGCTGCGACGACGAAGATACGAACCCACAAAGTTGGCGTCATGAAACTGTCCAAAAACAGTTCAATTTAAAACGTCAACTTGGTGGCCAGTTTTGAGGTATCAAATGATGAAATTAACGGACGAAAATTGAGGGGAGTGAAGAGCTGTATATCGAGATTGTGACGGAGCGAGGAGTTCGCCGATCCAACTGTCGAATCTCCCGAAAAAACACGCGCGAAGTCGCTGTCCCGAAACACAGTTTCTGAAACTTCCCCCCGCGCGCGTCGACGGGATTCCGTTCAAAACGCACGAATAGCCCGTTCGGCACGTCGGGGAAGATGGGGGCGCACCCCGGGGGGGTCGCCGGAGACTCGCGCGCAGCAGGGGGTTGCCACGGCGGCCGTGCAGCGGCGCGGCGGCGCACGACGGCGGCCCGCGCGTGCGCGCACTTGGCGCCGCTGCTGCTGCATGCTGCTGCCACTGCTGCGGCTTACTGCTGCGGTGGGGGATGGTTAGAGTGGTGGGGATGGCGGTGGGGGATGGTTAGAGTGGTGGGGATGGTGATGGTTAATGGTGATGTGGGTTGGTGCTCTTCTCAATGAAGAGGAAGAAAAGAAGAAGAAGAATAAGTTAAAGAAGAAGAAGAAGTGGGGAGGAAGGAGAGAAGTAGGGGGAGGTTGTTTGTGTACAGAAGGGGTGCTCGGCTGTGGAGTGTGGGGGGGAGAGAGTGTGTTGTTGAGAGAGGGAGAGTGGGTTGTTTAAGTGTGTGTGTGGTATAATAGAGAGTGTGAGAATAGAGAGGGAGAGAGAGATATTTGAATGAGAGGGGGAGAGAGAAAGAGGTCGGCCAAGGGGGGGGTGTTCGGCTGTGAGGTGGAGGGGGGTGTAGGTGTGTTGGTGTTTGTAAATAATTGAAGAGAGAGAGATGTAGATATATATATATATATATATATATATATGATATTTATAAAGTGGAGAGAGAAAAATAGATATTTAAAATAGGAAAAATAGGAAAATTATGTGGGGTATTTATGCAGTCATGAGAGTACAACGTGGAGCTGGGGTTCGGGTTCGGTCGAGCCGGGTCGGGTCAAAATCGGACCGGGTGCAATATTCGAATTAAAAATAGGGATTTATAATCATGGATAAATAAATAATATACGGGGACTCCAATAAATGGGACACAAGTTTTATGGGGGTAGTAGGCTTCATGTGGGCCACGTCCATACTTTGGGTCGACTAGGTTGGATCGATGTCGGGTCCCGAAATTAAATCGGAAATTAAATCGGGTTTCACGGTAGATAATTAATCGGCCTAAATTGACCCGAAAGTTGTGCGAAGAAAATGAAGCACAAAATGAAGTGTCTGAGTGAGACACGAAGGTCATGGGTGGAGAGCGTCTCGAGTAGATCATTCATGAGAAGTTGGTTCTGAGAAAACGACTGGTCTGGTGCTCCTAAATTAAAAGCCACGGTAACGTGCAAACGATGATCAAAGATAAAAGTGGAAATAATTATTCAACGATTAATCGGTCTAAGTTGACCCAAACTTGCGTGATACGAAAAGAGCACAAGAGAACGAGTTCAAGTGGGACACGATATATCAACATGAAGATAATCTTGCCTACTTCAAAACCCATGAAGAGAGTTTACAGAGATTGGCATCCCTGATGCTCCAGAAGTCAAAGTCACGGGAAGGTACATTAATGATCAAAAATAATTAAATAATAAAACATTTATCGAAAATAATTTATTCAGAAAATAAAAATAAACCCTGAAATTCAGGGGGCTTACAAACTTCAAACCTAAAATTTTAAAAATCCTGAAAATGTCCTTATCCCTTCCCTCTCCCCATCTTCCCTCCTCCCCGGCTCCACTCCGGCCACCCCCTCCTCCCGCACAGCATGTCACGACCTGTTACCCAAACTGTTGGGCCGGGCCGAGCCATGTCCAGCCTACGCTTTATACACTTCCAAGTATCTAACTGGAGAAAAAGTCCAGTATCCAAATATAAGTACAGACCAAAATCTAAGTCTCAAAACACATGAAAGATATCTAAGCAAGGTTCCCCGCTGGGGCCTCTTCTGGAGCTAAGGCCAGGTCCTCAAAATCAGTGCCATAATATGTAACACATAGCATTTCCTCCTCGGAAAGTAAACCTACAACGTTATCCTGTCAGGACGGGAGCAAGTACAACCTTTACAACTAAAGTACTGAATATATAATGAAAGAGATGTACAAAAGAAACATGGTGTGATAAGTCTATAAAACAGGAAATACTGGAAATGGCCTCATGGTACAACTGGGATCATGGTATGACTGGAATCACCGTATCATAGTAACATAGGGAACATGGCGTATCTGGAATCATGGTATATCTCATAATCTATCATGGCAAGGATGCATATGTCATAGAGACAGATGTATATGTAATGTTTAAAACTGTAGCAGGTACGTGATCGGTCATAGATGTACAATGTGCTGGGGGCACATAATGAAATGTACTTTCGTATAAGTGTAAAGACGATAGATGTACATACGTACAAATACAGCTTTGAGATAAAGGCCTGCGGCAAGGTATGGTATATAAAATGCGACCTCGCTCGCTACTAGAGGGGGCATGATCAACGTACTCAACTGTCAGTTTTTCCATAACCCATATATATAACAGTGAGAGATACGAGAACGATATAGAACATGTGAGAGATACTGGGAGCAGTATAGACATGGCATATTGGGAGCAGTATAAAACATGTGAATACTCAGAGCAGTATAAAGCATAGTGAAACATGTACGAGAACTAGTAAGAAGCATGTGAAGATATAAAAACTGTACTAAACATGGCCAGTACTGAAAGTGATACAACATGTGAAGACATAACTTGCTACCTCAAAGATCAGTATTTTAACAGGATTAATACATGTTCTAGCATTAAAAGACAGTAAATGAGTTTGTAGATGTACTACCTCGAGCAAAGCAAGAATACTAGTACGAAGATATAGATGTCCGGTATCCTGTCAATAGTGATATACAAACTCAGTTCTAAGTTATGATCAATTTCACTAGTGGTGTGACACGACTCCTAACTGATACTAGCCAAGTGGGGACCTAGCATAAAGTCTAATGTATATGCCACTATATCCAAACTAATTTTCTAGGATCTTTACACTAGTGTAGGGTGAGGTCCAATACTACAATAACTCAATCACACAAAACTTGCAAGTCGTAACTATTCAGTAAATAAATCAACTGTACACTATGTTCCAATATTTTTGAGATAGACAAAAAGCTCAAATATATATAAATAAAGTACCAAAATTCTGTTAATTATAGAAATTTATACTAAGTTTTCTGGAATTTATAAACCCTCATAAATATTTATTAAAAATCAGCAAACACATGTATTCTGAAAATAAGTTCTGTTTTCCTATTTTAAAAATACCAAAAGTACTTATTAAAAGCTGGTAAAATTATAATAAATTAGCTAAATTAACATAGTTAAATACAATTTTTCCAAAATTTTACAGAATTAAAATATATATAAAAATTCAAAAACAGAAGTAACAATTTTCTGGAAAAATAATTAATTAGAAATTAAGATGATACATAAACAAAATCTACAGATGTTTCGTCGGATGATAAAATAAATATCAACAACGTGTCCAGAACGTCAATTAGTTAGGATAGCCTACCCATAAGTCCAATTTGGACACAGGGGCAAAACGGTAATTTTGGATCAAAAGATGTCCCCGTTGGACACACTTCGCACCGAAAATGTGTCGGGATAGAAGTCTACAAAACCTAGCAAATTATATGTCCACGAATTCAGAATGATGTACGAACCGAACGGTATGTCCAAAATGGAATTCCGATGTGCCGATCTCAAAATAATACGTTGACGCGGACACTTGGAATCCAGTTTGCACCGAAATGCGTGCGGAGCAATATCTTCAAAACTCAGCAAATTATATGTCAATGATCCAGAATGACGATACGAACTAACGGTATATCCGAAATTGGATTTCGATGAGCCGATATCAAAGTGACCCGTTGACGCAAAAAGTGGAACCCACTTTGCACCGAAATGCTGTCAGGGCCCACGTTCTTCAAATCAAGCAAATTTTATATGAAAACATGCCAGAACACGCCACGAGACTATGGTGGTGTCAGAAATTGAATCCGGAGTCCCGGGTTCAAAAATGAAATTTAACAAGTGCAAATTAAAGAATTCGGACGGCCAACTTTGGCGTCGAATTCGACCAACCGAACGTGCTTAAAATGAAACGAAACCTAAATGAGGCAGGAGGGTTATACCAGCTGCGCACAGGAACTGTAGCGCACAAAACGAGCTGCGACGACGAAGAACGAATCCACGAAGTTGGCGTCACAAACTGTCCAAAATAGTTTCAATTTAAAACGTCAACTTGGTGGCCAGTTTTGAGGTATCAACGACAAAATTAATGACGAAAATTGAGGAAAGTGAAGGATATACCGAGATTGAGATGGAGTGAAGAAATCGCCGATCCAACGGTCGATCTCCCGAAAAATGCGTACGAGTTGCTGCGACGGGCGCCACTTTCGAGTTCAAAACTCGCTCGCCCGACGGGATCTCGTTCAAAACGCACGAATCGTGTGTTTCACACGTCGGGGAGGCCGAGACTCTCCCGGGGTGGTCTTTCCGGTTCGCCAGAGGCGTGGGGAGCTTGCGGGGCGGCCGGCCACGTGTGGCGCACGGCCATCGCCCATGGCGCGCACGGGGTGCGCGGCAGCCACTGCTGCTGTGTTTGCAGCTGCTGCTGCGCGGCGTGGTGCGGCGGCGCGTCGCTGGGAGTACGGGTGGTGGTGGTTTGAGTGGTGGTGGTGAAGATGGTATGGGGGTGGTGGTGCATGGTTATGGAGAAGATGGTGGTGATGATGTTGCTTGTGGTGGTGGTGATGGAGTTGTGAGGAGAGGAAGGAGGAGAGGGTGGTGGAGTTCACAGTGGTGGTGGTGGTGTGTAACTGAGGGGGTGGGAGCTGTCGGCCGAGAGGGAGGGAGTGGTGAGTGTGTTTGTGTTTTGTTGGGAGAAAGAGAGGATGATATGGGTGTGTATATATAATAGAAAGAGAGTGAGTTTAGATATTTGAAGAAAGAGGAAAAGGAGGTCGGCTATGTAGGGGGGTGTTCCTGCTGTAAAGAGAGAGGGGTGAGGGAGTGTAGTAAATAATAGAAGAGAGAGAGAGAGTTAGATATATGTTTATATATATATGTATATATATCTATTCTACTATATAATAGGAAAACTTAGATGGTGAAACTTTTGAATTCTGAAAATACCCTTACATACTTATACTAATTAAAAATAGTTCATTAATTTTAATAAGGACAACTTAGTAATTAGGAAGACTACCCTTTGGTCTTCCTAAAGAGTCTTCCTAAACTAATTAAGAAATGTTAAAATGCGTGCAAGGCACGTGCACATATGCTAGTATATATATATATATATATATATATATATATATATATATATATATATATATATATATATATATATATATATATATATACATGAGATATTTGTAAAATAGAGAGAGGGAGAGATATTTTCAAAATAGGAGAAATAGAAAAATTATGTAAGGTATTTGGGCAGTCATTAAAGGGCAACGTGGAGCTTGGGTTCGGGTTCGGTCGAGCCGGGTCGGGCCAAAATCGGACAGGGGGCAATATTCGAATTAAAATGGGTATTTATAAGCATGGGTAAATAAATAATATATGGGGACTCCAATAAATGGGACACAAGTTTCATGTGGGTAGTAGACTTCATGTGGGCCACGTCCATACTTTGGGTTGACAGGTTGGATCGATGTCGGGTCCCGAAATTAAATTGGAAAATAAATCAGGTTTCACGGTAGAAAATAAATCGGCCTAAATTGACCCGGAAGTTGTGCGAAGAAAATGAAGCACAAAATGGAGTGTCTGAGTGGGACACGAAGGTCATGGGTGAAGAGCGTCTCGAGTAGATCATTCATGAGAAGTTGGTTCTGAGAAAACGACTGGTCTGGTGTTCCCAAATTAAAAGTCACGGTGACGTGCAAGCGATGATCAAGAATAAAAGTGGGAATAATTATTCACTGATTAATTGGTCTAAGTTGACCCGAAGTTGCGCGATACAAAAAGAGCACAAGGGAACGAATTCAAGTGGGACATGATATATCAACACGAAGGTAATCTTGTCTACTTCAAAACCCGTGAAGAGAGTTTACAGAGATTGGTATCCCTGACGCTCCAGAAGTCAAAGTCACGGAAAGGAACATTAATGATCACAAACAATTAAATAATAATATATTTATTGAAAATAATTCATTCAGAAAATTTAAAATAGTCCTGAAATTCAGGGGGCTTACATCCTACCCACCTTACAAAAATTTTGTCCTCGAAATTAAAAATCATCTAATAGGTCAAACTATAACATGTAGCTGCTATGGCTACGATACTCAATCTGCTACCCTTGTAATCATCTCTTCCCTTTCTCTTTACAATCTTTTTGGTTCAGGTTCAACAATGGTCCTTCTATCATAACTACGTCCTATATCCTTTAGAATCTTCCATACTAACATGGAACCTTAACGTATACCCTAAAATATAGGTCATTCTCTGGACATGTCTATAAGCCTAAAATGCTTAATCATCAATCATATTTCTAACCTCAATTTGTAAATACTTGATTTCCTTATCACATCCTAAGTATCCTTATTCTATCAATCCACAGTTCCTTTGCATTATTTGTCGTTAATCCTTTCCTACAGCTTCTCCTTGAAATCATACGTTCAATTCTTATTCTTGGCGTAGACCCTTCTTCTTTTTACTCAACAATATGCACCCATCATTATATCCCAACCATGCCTCATCTTTGAGATGATATTATCAATTCTCCAATCCAGCCACCGATCATTGAAATTAACTGGATAATTATTAAACATGCAAGTTCCTTTGTCTGCCAAAACTGTAATACAAAACTGCAATAAAGAAAAATACTTTATGCAGTTTCAACCTCACTGCCACATAAAACACAAGTAATATCAGTGTATATGTTTTCAATGTAAGATAACTATAATAGAACCATCTAAATTCTATATTTTCGATATTTCAAATACCAGGTAACAAATACTTATCAAAAAATATATTCTCATTTTTGGTCAACATATAAACATTCCGAAAATAAAATGAAAACAATTTTTTTAGAAAGGATAAAAAACTACGAAAAAATTGGGAAAAAACAAAAATAAATCATTCTTAGAAAAAATGAATATGAAAAAAAACTAAACTAAAACAAAGAAAATCATTCTCAAAAAAATTAAAAAGATAAAAAAAGAAAAAAAAGAACAAAGAACAAAGAAATGATGAATCTTAAAAAACTGAAAATAAAAAATCTAACAAAAATGAAAACAAAAAAAATCATTAAAAAAAAGAAAATTCGCAAAAAGCGTTTAAAAGGAAACAAAACAAAAGAAAAAAAAAATCTTAAAACTGAAAAAACAAAAATCGAAAAAGCCTTACAAAAACTGGAAAAAAAAATAAGAATCTAAAAAACTGAAACCCCCCCCCCCCCCAAAAAAAAAGGTTAAAAATGAAAATAAAAAGTTAAAAAAATTCTTAGAAAATATAGGCATGAGAATAGATTTTCTATCCTAAATTTTTTTCAGGAATAAAAAAATTATCTAGTACCAAAATGTCCCTCTAATTTGGTGTCTTGACAGAAACAAAAAAAAATTCATAGAGCTAACGGAGTACTTATAGGAGACTAATTACCATCAATACACTATAAATGAAAACAATTTTTTTAAGAAAGGATAAAAAACTGCAAAAAAAAAATACGAAAAAAACAAAAATAAATCATTCTTAGAAAAATGAAATAAAAAATATGGAAAAAAACTAAACTAAAACAAAAAAATCATTCAAAAAAAAATTTAAAAGTAAAAAAAATGAAAGAAAAACCTTAAAAAAGAACAAAGAATGACGAATCTTAAAAAACTGAAAATAAAAAACCTAACAAAAAATGAAAACAAAAAAATCATTAAAAAAGAAAACTCCCAAAAAAGGTTAAAAATGAAAAAATAAAAAAATAAAAATTCTTTGAAAATAAAGACATGAGAATAGATTCTCCATCCTAATTTTTTTTTTTTCAAAAATAAAAAAATTATCAAGTACCAAAACGTCCCTTTGGTTTGGTGCTTTGATAGAAACACAAAAAAAAAACACACAAAATTTCATCGAGCTAACGTAGTACTTATCGGAGTATTACTTACCACCAATACGCTATAAAGACTTGTGCATCTTTTATTCATTTATTGTTGGACGTGGTTCAATTGAACAGAATAAGAACTAAAAAAAATAAACAAACTCAAACTTAAAAAAAACTCAAACAACAAAAAATTAACAAAGTGACAACACACAAAACATTTGATCCTTAAAATTTCACACAAAAAATATTCATATATAATTACAGCCTATTCAACAAACAAAGCCATCAAATCTAAAGCTATGATCATTAAAATCAAAATAAATATCAAAAATATTCATCACAAAATCAAAACCCTAAAAAATACTCGACAATGTTAATCAAGCAGTCAGACATATTCAAAAAATTATGGATGCAGTAATTGTTACATTTATTTTCCACTTTGGGATACATTAATTGTGGATGCATTAATTGTGGACACATTTTAAGCCACTATTTGCAGCATATTAACTATTCTACTGTCACATTTTAGGCGGGAAAGCCACTATTTTGCTATTATATATATATATATATATATATATATATATATATATATATATATATATATATATATATATATATATATATATATAAATCAAAGGGGAGAAGACCCTTACTCGGCGGACCCCTTCTCATTAGGCCCAGATACACAATCTGGCCCTGTGTGACATGGCCAGGATTTGGGTTCGCTGGAACTTGAAGAGTTGGGATGGTGACTTGATATTAATGACGGAGAAGTTGATCGTCATCTCCTTCGTGAACAAGGGAGGCTTCCGGTTCTTACTAGGAGCGGTATACGGCCACAATGACAGAAGGAGAAGGGAGACTTTGGAGGGACATCTCACGTGTTTCCGGTGCTGCTGAGTCGTCATGTCTCCCTTTGCTCCTGGTCGGGGACTTTAACGCTCTCCTGCACCGTAGGGAGAAGCTGGGTGGGCGGCCGGTTCCGGATCCTATCCTCTATGATTTCAGAGATATCTCCTGCTTGCGGGGCTGCGAGAGCTGTCTCGGTCAGGCTTCATCTGGACTTGGCACAACAAAGCGACTCACAACAGGGTTGCTTGTCAGCTTGATCGAGCTCTGGGCAACGGGGAGTGGTTCCGTCACTTCCCCAACTCTTCGGCGGAGGGTCTGGCAGCTGGGACGAGTGATCACTCCCCCATCAGAGTTGGTTTCTCTGCTCGTCCGCTTGGGAAGTCTCATCCATTCAGGTATAACAACAGTTGGTATCTTTCGGACGGCTACCTGGAGGCTGTCGCAGAGGGCTTGTCTAGTGATCAGGAGGGGACGACTCAATTTCGATTGGTTCGCCGACTCAAGGCCACGAAGAGGGCTCTCAGGAGTTGGGTGCGGGGGGTTGCCCAAGTCCACTCTCGAAGATAAGGAGGCTGAGTTGAGATCTGTCCAGCAGGATATGCAAGCTGACATGCTTAATGGAGATCTGGCGGCTAGAGAGAAGGAGCTGATCGGAGAAGTCAACATCCTGAGGCTACAGAAGGAAATTAGCTCGGCCCAGCGAGCCAAATGTTCCTGGCTGAAGGATGGGGACCGGTGTTCTAAGTTCTTCTATGACGTCATCCGGACTAGACAGAACCGGAATCACATTTCCCAGCTACTCGATGCGGATGGTACTCTGGTGGGGACGCCGGCTGAGATACATGGCGAGGCTGTTAGGTACTATTCTGATTTATATTTCCAGACTGACTATCTGTCCGTATTCCCAGAGATTGTTACGAAGCGCTTGGTGACTCCATTTGGGAATAGCATCCTTCTTGCCCCTGTCACTCTGGAGGAGGTGGAGTCTATTGTCAAGGGGGCGGACCCCATCAAGGCTCCTGGGCCAGATGGCTTTAGCAGTGGTTTCTTCAAACGGCATTGGGATACTCTGAAGATGCAGGTAGTGGAAGTGGTCCGGGAGTTCTTTACTAAGGGGAAGCTCTTGAAGGAGCTGAATCATACTTTCCTGACCTTGGTGCCTAAGAAGGAGGGTGCTACTGCTCTGACTGATTTCAGACCTATTGCTTGTTGTAATTATCTTTACAAGATAATTACGCATCTTATGTGCCGACGGATGGAGAGAATCATGCAGGGCTTGATTTTCTCTAACCAGGCTGCGTTCATCAAGGGGCGGTCGATAGCTGAGCATAGCCTCCTGGCTCACGAGATGGTGAGAGGATTCAGCAGACCAGGTGGGGAGAAAGCTTGTGTTAAACTGGACCTGAGGAAGGCGTATGACATGGTCAATCGTGACTTCCTTTGCCATCTGATGTCTGCCATGGGATTTGCGGATCACTGGGTTGCGATGGTCAGGGAGTGCATCTCGACTCCTACTTTCTCCGTTCTCATCCAGGGCGTGCCGTACGGGTATTTCCAGAGCAACCGTGGGCTGAGGCAAGGTGACCCACTGTCCCCTTACCTGTTCACGATTGTGATGGAATACTTTACTTGTCTGATGGACCTGGCAGTGCACCATGGTCGGTTGGTGCCTTTGTTTCGGAGGATGGACCCGCCAGTTACCCACCTTATCTATGCTGATGATCTGCTGGTCTTCATTCAGCCTTCGATGAGGGGGTTGCAGACGCTAGCGGGTATTATGGAATATCTGAAGTCCTTCTCGGGTCTCCAGCTGAACAGGGATAAGAGTCGGGTCTACTTCAGTTCCCGGTGTTTCCAGCAGGAGGAGCGGGCTGATGCCCTGGGTATCGCGAGGAGTGAGCTTCCGGTGCGTTATTTAGAAGTTTCCCTCACCGTCAATTATGCACGGGATCAGGACTGCCAGGGCCTGGTTGAGTATGTCCAGAGGAGAGTAGAAGGCTGGCAAGCCGCCGGTCTGTCTTTTGGCGGACGCATAGAGCTGATCAGATCTGTGGTCTCGGCCGTGGCACACTTTTGGCTTCAGTCCATCCTTCTTACGGTGGCTACCATTCGACGTGTGGAGCGTCTTTGTGCTGATTTCCTTTGGAGGGGGGTATGCATGCGATCTCGTGGGAGCAGCTATGTCGTCCCAGGAAGGAGGGTGGTGTGGAGCTCCGGCCGTTGCTGGAGATCAGAGAGGCCTCGGCGCTCAAGCTGGCCTGGAGTTTCATTAGCAGGGGGTCTCTTTGGGCGGTCTGGATGCACAGCAGATATGTGAAGCAGGGCAATTTCTGGACGTGTACTCCTGATAACAACCATTCTGTCACGTTCAAGACTGTTCTGAGACATAGGGGGGTGCTCAAGACTGCTATCCGGAGGGTTATGAAGGATGGGTCGGGCACGGATCTCTGGAGGGACCCATAGATTGATCGGCGGTCTTTGCTAGACATTAGAGGATCCGCGACTCACACGGAGGACAGGCGAGGTCTGAAGTGCTGCCGGATCTTACGGGATGGAGTTTGGAGGCCGGAATCATATCGGTACACTGAGGAGCTGGGAGGGTTCATTATGTCTACAGCCATTGATCCAGCTTTGCCTGCGGATCGATGGATTTGGGAGCCGCCGGGAGCATCTTCGGGCTCCGGGGAGTTCCAGTTCCGAAGTTGCTACAATCTTATCCGGCACACTTCTCCTTTGAGTGCTGATTATGAGTTCGTCTGGTGTAAGGGTCTGGCCAGAAAGATGCAGCTGTGTGTTTATAAGCTTCTTCTGGGTCGCCTCTTAACGAGGGATCGCCTGAGTTCATTTGGAGTGACAGTGCCGGATCCCATATGTGTGCTTTGTTCCTCAGCGCCTGAGTCTATTAGACATGTATTTTTCGAGTGCACTTTGGCATGGCAGATTTGGTCGGAGCAGAGTCGGGTATTGGGAGTGTGCGCCTCTGGTAAATACATTGAGGACATCATCCCGGTAATACGAGATAGCAGGGGTCGAGGTCAGGACTGGTTCCGCACGGCTAGAGTTCGTCTGGCGGCTTCGGTTTGGCATGTTTGGCGGGAGCGAAATCGTCGAATCTTTGAGGGACTAGTCACTCCTCCGGTTGGCATTATTCATAACATTGAGTTTGATGTAAATGCCATGGAGAATGGATGAGTGCTGAGTGCTGAGTGGGAGTCCCACTCAGAATGTATGTTGTATGATTATGACTTTGCTTTTGGAATAAAATTTACCTTTTTCCAAATATATATATATATATATATATATATATATATATATATATATATATATATATATATATATATATATATATATATATTTTTTTTATATATATATATATATATATATATATATATATATATATATATATATTGCCTTCTTTTGTAAATTGCTATTGTTAGTTGTTTGCTGTCAAGTATCAACAAGTGTTTCGTAACAACTTATCAAAACAACTTATAAAAAGTTAGTTTATTTTTAGGATGACTTTTGACAATATTCTACCTATTACCAAAAGTTACTTTTGTTGTTGGCTTTTGAAAATATATTACACGTCCTTAAAATTTTGGGAAGTATTGTACTCCAGCAAAATTGTATTTACCCCTCCATTTTTTGTTCATAGCTCCCTTACCCCCATTTTTAATTTATCTAGGCTATTTCTAAAGGCACTCTAACTTTTACTCCATGACAACTCATTACTTCAGGACAACCAACTTGGTACAATTTTTACTCAGGACAACCATAATTTTACTTTGGGCTGTCCACCCCCCCAAATCTTCTCCCAACCCTTCATTCTAAATTTTTACTCTCTCTTCTTCAAGTTTTCATCACATTTCAAAACCCTAACTTTCCCCCAACCCTTCATTCTTTGGTAATGCCTAAATAGTTAGATTAAATTATTTAGAACTGATTTTGGGTTCATATTTATTTGTTTCGAACCCTATAAATCCAATTAAAGGATTATAAAAATCCGATTTTGCCTATAGTCCGGCTTGAACATGGCATGACTGTAGGCAAATTCTAGTCTGTAGTATAAGTAGAATTGTAGAATTTTTCTATAGTCCTGTAGTATAGGTAGGACTGGAGAAAAATCCTACAGTCCTGCTTATACTACTAGACAGAGAGTATACTTTAGGATTGTCAACAAAAGTTGGCAGTCCTAACATAATGCAGAACTATCACTCTATTGACAGTCCTACATTATGTTAGGACTTTTAAATTTGTTGACAGTCCTAAAGGATTGGAGGTCAGAGTATATACTGACAGAGAGTATAGTTTAGGACTTTCAACAAAGCTGACAGTTCTACGTTATTTTAGGACTTTCAAATTTGTTGACAGTTCTAACATAAAGTTCGGACTGTCCTCAAGTAAAAAAATTGAGCATCAAACTTGTAAATAAATAGAAAAAAAAAATTGGGATGCCCTCAAGCAAAACTTGAGGTGCCTTTATTTATTACAACCTCCCAATTCATGCATTAGGAAAGTATTTTTTGTATTTACTCACATTATTTAACACTAAATGGGGATTGTAGTAATTAAATTTAAAATGAAGGGTAAAAGAGTTATGAACAACAAACAGAGGTAAATACAAATAACTCAAAGTTAAATGTTACCAAACTCAGTTGGCTCTTGTGGTTAGCGAGGAGCCGTGGCTAGGCGGACGGTCTCAGAATCGAGCCGCAGAGGAGGTGTGGGTAATTGGAGACAATGGACCCAGAAGGTATGCAATGTAGCGTGCACAAAGTTCTGTGTGGGACAAAAAAAATGGGAGCTTTTTGTAAGAGCATTATTAGTAGTTGGGACTCTCAAATGCAGTTTGGGGCCCAAAGTTTCACAAAAAAAAAGAAGCTAAATGTAGAATGGGTTGGATCTGTATGATAATAGTAGGAAATGATAAAGTGAGCTCCGGTCCCAAAAATTGTGTGGTCAAAAATTGATATGAGAAAAAAAAAATGTAAAGTCTAGAATCTAGAAAGTTGGTCTTCAAATTGGGACTTACTATTCTACAAAATGTGTTCATACAATCTAGAATCTAGAAATTGGGAGGCCCAACCTTTAGCAGCTATAGATGAGATGGGCCCGAAAATGTATAAATTGAAACTATAAATAAGACTTACTATTCTACAAAATAAGCTCTTATATTGTAAATCTAGAATCTAGAAAGGGGCCGGCTATACACACCCTAACCATTTCTAAGGACATCCCACATAACTTAAATGAAAAATAGATTCATGTTAAAAGACCAATATACCCCAAGGCTTTCTAAGAACACCCCACCACAAAAAAAAAGCGATGAGCACGACAAATACTGGTCGAACAGACAATGGTTTGTTCGACAAGTATTGGCCGAACATGTCTTCTTCTGTTCGACAAACACTGGTCGAATAAATTCTATTCGAACATGCCATCTTCTGTTCGACACATTCTGGTCGAACGTACACACTATAGTTCGACTGTCGTGGGTCGAACATTCCTTTGTTAGGTCGACAAACCATGGTCGAACCAATTCGTGAATACATCCAATTTTTAAAAAAAAAAATTTTGTTTCATCAGCAGTTTATGGAGTTCGAATCACAAACAGTGATTAAAAACAAAAGTAGTGAAGAGTTTGAACTAATTAGGGTGTTCGATTTATGGGTTGTGAAGGGTTTTGAGAGAGGGAGTAGGGGGGCCGGCTAGGGTTGGAGAAGAGGGGAATCGGTGTGGGGGTGGAGTGAGGTGTGGGGTGTGGGATGTGAAAAATGATAGATTGTATTCATCATTTAATAGGAAGGATATTTTAGTCAAGTGTTGGAGTGCCCTTAGCAATATTCATCATTTAAATTATCTTAATTGGGGTAAACTTAGAACATAGGGTGCCCTTAGGAATGAGATGAGCCTTACTAATGATGCTCTAAAGTACCCAAACAATTTGAACACCAATCTTTCCCTCCATTGGGTGGTGGCTATAAAAAGGGGTTCGGACAGAGCGAGTACAGAAAGAAAGAGAAGTGGAGATGGAGAATTCCAAGGAGATGATGATGGTCGCTGCTGCTTCCGAAGGTGATTCTCAGTTCACCAATCTCCTTTTCGGTACATTTCCTCCTTCCCACCAAGAATTTCCAGTGCTTTTACTTAATTTCTTATTATTATTATTATTTTTTTGTATGTGTGGCGAAATTGGGGATATAAACCTTAGATTAAGAGTTAGGGATGGCAGATCCTAAGTATTTTCGTTGATTTCTTCGATCGGAGTGTATGGATTCTTCGGATCGACTGGTTTTTCTGGAGAACTTTGGGGGAAATCACTAGTCACGATGTCTTCTCAATAAAGTCTGGGAAATTCTTGTGTGGATTCATGTTTTTTTTTCTTTCCGATCTTGCAATTTTCTTACTTAAAATGGTAAATAAATTAGACGAGATGCCACCCCCCCCTGCTAGCGGATTTGATGCTGATGAGGTGTCGATTTTCGGATCTGAGGCGGCGGCGGCGGCACCCATGCCACGTTTGTTAGTTAACCAGTGTTCTCAAAAGCTGGAGTTGATAGGAGTGAGCCAAGCCAACATTACACATTGAAGCTTTTAACACCCTCCGTCACGCTTCAGTGGATGAGCCTAGCACTTGGGCGAAAACCAAGTAGAAGGAGGATCACTCGTGAAAAATTAGGCAATATAAACCAATTTAATTGATGTATAGAAGAGTTCTGCTGATATTTAGTTATCTTAATAGGTATAGGATTTGGGTGAAAAATCAGGCAATATAAACCAATTTAATCGTAATAGTCAGGGGATGCACTGATGCTTGGGCGACAATTCATTATTAGGATTTGGGTCATATTTAGTAATCGTAATAGTCATAGGATTGGAACAAATTCCTAGTCCTACCTAGTCATGGAAACTAATATCATGCCTACTTAGGTTTGGACTTATATATCTGGAGACATGACATGCTATATAAAGGGGCCTAGAGCTCCTTGCAGATTATTGTGCTTAAAGAAAGGTGATGGGTAGCCACCAATTGGTTGAGAGAGAGAAGAGACAAAAAATAAAGAGGTTAAAGAAGAAGAAAAAAATGTGTTTCTCAGATCTTCTTGATGTAATCTATCGAAATTTTTAGGTTCTCTTTGTGTATTTTTTTTCTAGTATTGTGGGTTATAAAGTTATAGCGATATTGTAAAACCTTATAATCTTATTTAGTAGTGGTCTCGTTCTTCCGGTCGTTTTTAACGGTTATTGTTTTCCATTTATTATTCTTGCGTCTTGTACCTTGTGATATTTATTTTCTACAAAAGTCGGTCAATGTGTTTGGTGTTGTGGATGTCGGTTCATCGTGGGTGTCTATCTTAGGGAATAGTTTGTTTTTATTCCCAACAAAAGTGGTATAAGAGCATCTAACGAAGATCCGGAAGATCGACAATTGCGACAAAATTTACATCAATGCTTGGAAGATTTGAGATGGAGAAGTTCAGTAGAAAATGGAACTTCGAATTGTGGTAGAGAAGGGTTAAAGATCTTTTGGTACAACAAGACATTCAGAAAGTCTTGTTGGAGAAATCTAAGAAACTTGTCACACTCAAAATATTATTATTATTATTTATTATTGTCTTGTGTTAACTTATCTTGTGGATTAGATTTTTTTGTCATGTTGTAACCCTAGCCCTAGCCTTAACCCTAACCCTAGCCCTAGGGGGGGGGGGGGGTGCCAAGTGCCCCTACAAAGGACCCTAGCCCTAGGGGGGGGGGGTGCAAGGTGTCCCTACAAAGGGATGGGAAGGGGGACACCTCACCACAACCCAATCCCTATATATATATACAACACACTCACTTCATGACCAAAAGAAAAGAGAAAAGAAAAAAAAAAAAAAACAAAACAAACTCACACACACCCCTACACGCCACCCGACCCCCCCCCCCAAGCTCCTTTGCTGCTGCTGCCGCTGCTGCTCAGCCCCGCCGCCGCCAGCGCCGCCGCCCGCCGCCGCCAGCGCCGCCGCCCGCCGTCGCCAGCCCTTCCGGCAACCTCCTCTCCACTCCTCCTCCTCCTCCTCCACTTCATCTCCACTCCATCTTCATCATCTTCCTCCTCTTCCACTTCCAAATCCAAAGAAAACCTAGGTAAAAATTCTAAATCCCTATTCTTCTTCCCCAATCTCTATTTTTTTTTTTCTTCTCTAACTTAAACCTAGGTTAGAGTTGCTAACAAAACTCTCTTGTTGTGGGGTTTAATTTAGGAGTTGTGGAAGAAAAGTCTAGGTCGTCTCCAACCCAAGGCAAGTCCTCTTTCTCCCCTCCTCCTTCTCTTGAAGATTCTAAATTTAATCACCTATGTTAGTTTTGATTAATTATGAATTTATTGAATTTCTGAAATTACAAGTTGAGACTTATCGTATATTTTGCTCTAAGTTTCATAATGGAATAAATTAGGAATTATTTCCATTTTTCTGAATATATATATGTATATTATGGTTAAAATCCACCATGTAATATTGTAGTATAAATATAGAGATGAGCAAGCAACTTGACACGATACAATTGATATATGTAAAGGACACCTTGTGTAGGACACAACGCAAGTATATTAAGTATTGGACACAACATCAATGGGATCCTGGATACATGATATATTTATACACACTTTGATACTATATATGTATAGATGCAAATTCTTATTCATATACCCATGTACAATTTTAACTCGCGATATGATTTTAGGGGCTTAACCTACACAAATTAAATATATATACATGTCTTACGTTTTCTTACTTAAACACGTGTACACGAGAGTAGTTTTCGATGTTAGCATAACTATTTAATTCTGTCCAAATTATTAAACCAATCAAAATAACACCTGTTGGAATGATTGATGGTTAAATTAATTAATTTGCAAGTCTCTATGTACCACGATAATTTTACTCTACAATTTCCAACTCTCTAGCATACTAATGCAACATTGCTAAGAGTCTAACATTTTTTTTTTATTTTAAGTTATGACACATGGAATTGATGCTTATATATTACTAATAACTTCATTTGGATACTTGGGATAGTGAACTACAAGTCGCTCAAATCAAAGAAATTGCTTGCCTAAATAAATTGCTTGCTTGCTTGCCAAATTGCCATGGTAAGAATTAAGTATTTATATATACATATGCTTGCTTGAGTTCCGGTGTTGAGAGTTGCTCCACCGAAGGGGTCGGCGTACCCGGATATTAAATGCGTGGTTCCGGTGTTGAGGGTTGCTCCACCGAAGGGGTCGGCGAGCCCATATATTTCTTTATATCATGTTTTGTAAATTGTCGGAGCTCCTAAATACAAAGGAGACTCTGCCAAAATTTTTGAAAAATTTAGGAGATAGACAAATTTCTGATTTTCGGAAATTTTAGAATCATTGGGTGGGGAGGACAACTGAATATCCCTAGATATCCCGTAACATAATAACCATAAAAGGCTGATCAGCAATTCCTGAATATCCTGATGAGTACTTCTATATAAGTACTAGCCCAAGAGAGGCTCCTGTCCTGCTACTTCTATTCCGACAGTAACATCGGATAGATTGGTTTTAGCCCAAGGGAGGCTCCGAAATCACAGCCTGATCCCAGGTTAACGGGATTGTTCACGGGAATTATTTAGGGAATTAATTCAGAGTACTGTTCTCAAAATTGCATTGCATTTAGTCTACTAAATTTCATCTTACTCCAGCAAATAACTCCACCTATCAAAGGTAGGTAGTATCTTGATTGCTCAAGGGAAGCAAAATCCTACTGAGAGCTCAAGGGAAGCTCAGAATATCTTACAATCTATGGAGTAGGATGTCATTTACATTTCCTTGATTTTTGTGAAGTAAACACATATAATAGTGCTAGTTGGCATATTTCTTTCTTTTGAAAAACTGCATCTTTCTTTTGCATACTTTACCGTCCTTGACCGAGGACTTGCTTGTCGTTTTCTAAAACGACCTAGTATTGTTCACTAGGTGAAGAAGAGGACGTCTCCGCCGAAGTAACGCCGCAGTACAACGAGGATTAATCGTCTGGACAACTTGCTAGTTATTTCTTTTGTAATAAGTTTGTAGAAGTATTGTTGATGAAGTCCTGTATAACAATTTCCATATGTATAATAAGTTGTAATCTCTGGCATTTTCCATTTTTGCTGATGTTTACGGGCGACAATCGCGGATTTTCGGCGCGTAGCCTGGGGATGTGTATGACGTCACCATTCCATTTGGGAAGTGGGACGTGACACGTCTTTTAGTGGTGGCCCATGCAGGTCGGCGAAAATGGAAAATCCAGAACGGACCTTAGGTCTAGACGTAGGTTTTATACTCAGATAGAAAACTTTGATTTCCAATCATATCTTAGAAATCCTTAAGTAAGGTAGATAAATAGTTGGTAGCCTTTTTCCTTACAAATTCCTCTTTCCTGTCTAGATCTTAAATCCTACTAAATAGTTACTAACCTAAGGAAGAAATACTTTTTTTTATTTTCTTTTCAATCTAGGTCATGCCTCGGTTTGCACCCTTCGCAAGACTAGGAAATGATAGTCACAGCCTAGACGAGTATTATGCATTTGTAAGGAAGATGTGGCACGTAGCGCGTAAAGGAATGATCGAAGCCTATGGAGTACACTACGAATTGAAATATCCAATAGTGTCAGACATAGATGATGAAAGGAAGGAGTATTACAACTCGGTACATTATTATGTCCTGATAAAGGCAGAACCCACCAAAGGCCCAAGGACTGATCGCAATGGTACCTTGGAAGAATGGCTGCAAACTCATCCAAACGCAATAGTGCACAACATCAGGAAGATGTGGATTTAGATCCTCAAGCATGTATGTATGTGGAATGTATGAAGTAAGAATGTAATATATGTAGTAAGAATGTAAGTAAGTAGGGAAATATGGACTTAGATCCCTAGTATCTATAGATGATAAGTATGTGTATGTAGCTAGGATGGATGAAATGTAAGATATATCTGCATGTTGGTAGAATGTGACCAAGTATGTATGTAAGCCAAGGGCATATTGTTCTATAAATAAATGAAATATGCTTTTTTCAATCTCCTTATGTTCCTTATAAGAAATTCTTACATAGGATATCAAGGATATGGACCTGTTTATACCCAGTTTGGAATGGGATGGAAGCGAGTACACCTTGTACCTATACCAACGCTATGCCAGGATACTATGGAACACACCCGACTGGTATGACATTCACGTCTACCAAATATTCTATGGAGTCAGGCGTCCTATGGTACGAGACGTGGAGGATGGCGCTGAAGTGTACTTTGAGTACATCACCTACTGTCTTTATGTCCGAGACCCGAACCGCATCTATGTCGGATTGCACGGCTACGAAGGCACCATAGATGACTTTGAGAGGTTATATACAGAAGTAGAGATCCTTGCTGAAGGGAGGGAGCTTATTGAAGCCGTAGCATAAGATGTCTTAACCCTGTACATAGTGAAGAAGAAGTCCTTTCCTTGTATTTTGGCATCTGCAGATATGTACTTGTATGAAGTAGAATAGTTTACCATGTCACGTTTTGGGATGATGGGTGACATGAGTAACTAGGTAGCAAGAATGTATGTAAATGAAAAATGAGAGTAAGGAGCACCATTTTGTAATTACTCTCATTTTAATGAATGAATATATACATATATACGAAGTTTCATGATACACTCTTGTTGGAAATTACGAGTTAAATACTTCCCCAAGAATTGCGTTTTCTCAGGATATGGACAACCACGGTCAGTCAAGTACTCACCAGTAATGGAGTAGTAGAAGTCAGTCGAGTATGTCGTAGATGTCCCATTAAATTGGGTGGAGGAGCTTTTCGTACCCGATTGCTTGTCTTTCCAACAAGCAATTATGATGTAATATTGGGTATGGATTGGCTAACTGCAACATTAGCCAATATAGACTGCGGTCAGGGGAAAATTTCATTCCAACTCCCTGACGGCGAGTCTTATGAATTTGCAAGAGACCAAAATGAGTTCAATGCAGAGGAGCTAGAGAAATTTGAATTACCAGTACTGCTGCAAGGAGTAGCAGAGCAATCATTTCCAAGGGTAGTAGAAGAATTCAAGGATGTGTTCCCAGAAGAATTACCAGGGCTACCCCCAGACAGAGCCGTGGAATTTTCTATAGATTTAATACCGGGAGCTGCACCCATAGCCAAGAAGATATACCCAATGAACAAAGAGGAGCTAGTTGAGTTAAATAAGCAGATAAAGGAGTTATTGTCAAAAGGGTTTATTTAGCCTAGCGCTTCGCCATGGGGTGCACCAGTATTATTTGTGAAAAAGAAAGATAGTACCCTACGCCTGGTGATTGACTATAGGGCTTTGAATGAGGTTACCATCAAGAATAAATATCCCTTACCTAGGATCGATCAACTGTTTGATCAGTTAGGAGAGGCAAGGGTATTTTCAAAAATTGATTTGAGATCCGGATATCATCAGGTAAAGGTGAAAAAGGAAGACATCCCAAAGACTGCATTTAGAACTCGGTATGGGCATTACGAATTCTTAGTTATGCCATTCGGGTTGACAAATGCACCTGCTATATTTATGGACCTGATGAATCGAATATTTTATCAATATCTGGATAAATTTGTGATTGTATTTATTGATGACATCCTTGTATACTCCAAAAGTGAAGAGGAGCATGAAAGACATTTGAGGATAGTATTGCAAACTCTGCGGGAAGAACAATTGTATGCTAAGCTTAGTAAATGTGAGTTTTGGTTGGACCAAATACCATTTCTAGGACATATTGTCAGTGGAGAAGGCATCTCGGTAGATCCAAAGAAAGTAGAAGCAGTTAAGTCTTGGCCAACACCTAAGTCAGTAGCAGAAATCAGAAGCTTCTTAGGATTGGCTGGCTATTATCGGAGATTTGTAGAGAACTTTTCAAGAATTGCAGAACCTTTAACCCGTCTTACTCGGAAGGAAGAGAAATTTAATTGGACGGAGAAATGTCAAGCAGCATTTGACGAGCTGAAGAAAAGATTAATTACAGCTCCAATACTAGCATTACCCTCTGGTTCAGGTGGATATGAGATATATAGTGATGCATCAGGTAAGGGTTTAGGATGTGTACTGATGCAGCACGGGAGAGTCATAGCCTATGCATCCCGACAGTTAAAGACACATGAAAGGAATTATCCAACTCATGATCTCGAACTTGCAGCGGTAGTATTCGCACTCAAGTTGTGGAGACACTATTTATATGGAGAAAGAATCAAAATATACGCAGACCACAAGAGCTTAAAATATGTCTTCACACAAAAGGAGATTAATATGAGACAGAGAAGATGGTTGGAGTTACTGAAGGATTTTGACATGGAGCTGACCTATCATCCGGGCAAAGCTAATAAGGTGGCTGATGCCTTAAGTAGAAGACCCGAAGCTTTCTTTATGAATACACCCAAAGAAATCCTTGAGGATTTGAGGAAAATGGGAATTGAAGTGATACGCCCGCTAACCGAAGGAATGTGGCAAAACTTGCAAGTACAGTCCTCCTTAATAGATAGAATTAAGGAAGCTCAACAGAATGATTCAAAACTTCAGAAAATTTGGAAACAAACAGAAGAGGGACTCCAGACCGGGATAAGGAAGCATCCGGACGGATCATTAAGATTCGGAGATCGATTATGTGTGCCCAGTGGAGATTTAAGAACAGAGGTTATGTCAGAAGCCCACAACTCACAATATTCCATTCATCCGGGCAGCACTAAAATGTACAAAGATTTGAGACAAACATTTTGGTGGCACGGGATGAAGAGAGAAGTCGCCAGATTTGTATCAAGATGTCTTGTCTGTCAGCAAGTAAAAGCGGAGCATCAAAGGACAGCAGGACTTCTCCAGCCGTTACCCATACCCGAATGGAAATGGGAGCACCTCACCATGGATTTCGTGACAGGATTGCCTAGGACCCAAAGGGGTAATAATGCTATTTGGGTCATTGTAGACAGACTTACCAAGTCCGCTCGTTTTCTGCCCTTTCGAGTTGGACAGTCAACGGAGGTCCTGGCCGAAATGTACATGAGACAGATTGTTAGACAGCATGGAGTGCCAGTGAGTATAGTATCGGATAGAGATACCAGATTTACTTCACATTTCTGGAAAAGCTTGCAAGAAAGTCTTGGCACTAAATTGAAATTTAGCTCCGCCTACCATCCCCAAACAGACGGCCAGTCTGAAAGAACCATTCAGACCTTAGAAGACATGCTGAGAGCGTGTACTTTAGATTTTGGAGGAGCATGGGATGATCATCTACATTTGGTAGAATTTTCATATAACAACAGTTATCATGATAGTATCAAAATGGCTCCTTTTGAAGCACTATATGGTAGGAAGTGCAGATCGCCGGTATGTTGGACCGACGTAGGAGAAAGACAATTGTTGGGGCCAGAATTAGTAACGCAAACTGTGGATATCATCAAAGCAATAAGAAGTCACCTGCAAGCAGCTCAGGACAGGCAGAAGATGTGGGCGGATAAGCACCGAAGAATATTGGAGTTTCAACCCGGAGAACATGTATTTCTGAAAATTTCACCAACTAAGGGAACCATCAGATTCGGGACCAGAGGAAAGCTAAGTCCCAGATATATTGGACCATTCGACATCCTGGAGAAAGTTGGGAATGTGTCATATCGACTCGCCTTGCCGCCAGCACTAGAAGGAGTTCACAATGTATTCCATGTTTCCCAGCTACGAAGATATGTGCCGGACACGAGCCATATACTCGATCATTCAGAAATCACCATCGGGCCTACACTCCGGATAGAACAGAGACCCGTTGGGATCTTGGATCGAAGAGATAAGATACTCCGCAATCGGGTCATTCCGTTAGTACGAGTTGCGTGGAGCAGGGATTCTCCTGGAGATTCAACTTGGGAGAAGGAAGAAGACATGCGGAAGCAATACCCGTATTTATTCCCTAAGACAGGTCAGTAACCATATTGCTAGTCTAATTATTTCAAATTCCGAGGACGGAATTTTTCTAAGGAGGGTAGACTTGTCACACTCAAAATATTATTATTATTATTATTATTATTTATTATTGTCTTGTGTTAACTTATCTTGTGGATTAGATTTTTTTGTCATGTTGTAACCCTAGCCCTAGCCTTAACCCTAACCCTAGCCCTAGGGGGGGGGTGCCAAGTGCCCCTACAAAGGACCCTAGCCCTAGGGGGGGGGTGCAAGGTGTCCCTACAAAGGGATGGGGAGGGGGACACCTCACCACAACCCAATCCCTATATATATATACAACACACTCACTTCATGACCAAAAGAAAAGAGAAAAGAAAAAAAAAACAAAACAAAACAAACTCACACACACCCCTACACGCCACCCGACCCCCCCCCAAGCTCCTTTGCTGCTGCTGCCGCTGCTGCTCAGCCCCGCCGCCGCCAGCGCCGCCGCCCGCCGCCGCCAGCGCCGCCGCCCGCCGTCGCCAGCCCTTCCGGCAACCTCCTCTCCACTCCTCCTCCTCCTCCTCCACTTCATCTCCACTCCATCTTCATCATCTTCCTCCTCTTCCACTTCCAAATCCAAAGAAAACCTAGGTAAAAATTCTAAATCCCTATTCTTCTTCCCCAATCTCTATTTTTTTTTTTTCTTCTCTAACTTAAACCTAGGTTAGAGTTGCTAACAAAACTCTCTTGTTGTGGGGTTTAATTTAGGAGTTGTGGAAGAAAAGTCTAGGTCGTCTCCAACCCAAGGCAAGTCCTCTTTCTCCCCTCCTCCTTCTCTTGAAGATTCTAAATTTAATCACCTATGTTAGTTTTGATTAATTATGAATTTATTGAATTTCTGAAATTACAAGTTGAGACTTATCGTATATTTTGCTCTAAGTTTCATAATGGAATAAATTAGGAATTATTTCCATTTTTCTGAATATATATATGTATATTATGGTTAAAATCCACCATGTAATATTGTAGTATAAATATAGAGATGAGCAAGCAACTTGACACGATACAATTGATATATGTAAAGGACACCTTGTGTAGGACACAACGCAAGTATATTAAGTATTGGACACAACATCAATGGGATCCTGGATACATGATATATTTATACACACTTTGATACTATATATGTATAGATGCAAATTCTTATTCATATACCCATGTACAATTTTAACTCGCGATATGATTTTAGGGGCTTAACCTACACAAATTAAATATATATACATGTCTTACGTTTTCTTACTTAAACACGTGTACACGAGAGTAGTTTTCGATGTTAGCATAACTATTTAATTCTGTCCAAATTATTAAACCAATCAAAATAACACCTGTTGGAATGATTGATGGTTAAATTAATTAATTTGCAAGTCTCTATGTACCACGATAATTTTACTCTACAATTTCCAACTCTCTAGCATACTAATGCAACATTGCTAAGAGTCTAACATTTTTTTTTATTTTAAGTTATGACACATGGAATTGATGCTTATATATTACTAATAACTTCATTTGGATACTTGGGATAGTGAACTACAAGTCGCTCAAATCAAAGAAATTGCTTGCCTAAATAAATTGCTTGCTTGCTTGCCAAATTGCCATGGTAAGAATTAAGTATTTATATATACATATGCTTGCTTGAGTTCCGGTGTTGAGAGTTGCTCCACCGAAGGGGTCGGCGTACCCGGATATTAAATGCGTGGTTCCGGTGTTGAGGGTTGCTCCACCGAAGGGGTCGGCGAGCCCATATATTTCTTTATATCATGTTTTGTAAATTGTCGGAGCTCCTAAATACAAAGGAGACTCTGCCAAAATTTTTGAAAAATTTAGGAGATAGACAAATTTCTGATTTTCGGAAATTTTAGAATCATTGGGTGGGGAGGACAACTGAATATCCCTAGATATCCCGTAACATAATAACCATAAAAGGCTGATCAGCAATTCCTGAATATCCTGATGAGTACTTCTATATAAGTACTAGCCCAAGAGAGGCTCCTGTCCTGCTACTTCTATTCCGACAGTAACATCGGATAGATTGGTTTTAGCCCAAGGGAGGCTCCGAAATCACAGCCTGATCCCAGGTTAACGGGATTGTTCACGGAAATTATTTAGGGAATTAATTCAGAGTACTGTTCTCAAAATTGCATTGCATTTAGTCTACTAAATTTCATCTTACTCCAGCAAATAACTCCACCTATCAAAGGTAGGTAGTATCTTGATTGCTCAAGGGAAGCAAAATCCTACTGAGAGCTCAAGGGAAGCTCAGAATATCTTACAATCTATGGAGTAGGATGTCATTTACATTTCCTTGATTTTTGTGAAGTAAACACATATAATAGTGCTAGTTGGCATATTTCTTTCTTTTGAAAAACTGCATCTTTCTTTTGCATACTTTACCGTCCTTGACCGAGGACTTGCTTGTCGTTTTCTAAAACGACCTAGTATTGTTCACTAGGTGAAGAAGAGGACGTCTCCGCCGAAGTAACGCCGCAGTACAACGAGGATTAATCGTCTGGACAACTTGCTAGTTATTTCTTTTGTAATAAGTTTGTAGAAGTATTGTTGATGAAGTCCTGTATAACAATTTTCATATGTATAATAAGTTGTAATCTCTGGCATTTTCCATTTTTGCTGATGTTTACGGGCGACAATCGCGGATTTTCGGCGCGTAGCCTGGGGATGTGTATGACGTCACCATTCCATTTGGGAAGTGGGACGTGACAAAACTAGAGACAATGAAGAATGACGAGTTGGAGGACATAAAAATGTGTGCTACTAGCATCATCAGATTATGTTTAGCGGATAACATGATCTTCAACGTCATTGATGAAAATACGGCTATGAGGCTTTAGGAGAAGTTGTATCTTGTAAAGAGTATTCTAGGAAAGCTTTTCTTAAAGCAGGAGCTGTATAGTTTGAGGATGAAGGAAGGTGAAAATTTGTTGGAGCACTTAAATATGTTCAACATAATCTAGTGCCAACTCACCACCAATGGTGTCAAGATGGAGGAAGAAACAAAAACCTTGTGCTTCTTAACTTGCTTCCTAGTTCCTACTTTGTACAAGCACATTGTAACGACGCTCTTGTATGAGAAGGATATGGTGGAGCTAGATAATTTCATGGATGTCTTATTATTGCTAAAAAAATAGCTACTTTTAGGGCGAGCAACTGATGGCAACGATGAAAGTGAAAGGATGTTTGACTATGGATCGAGAGCAATATGATCTCTATTTGAGTCAAAGAAGGGTATACAATGTTACCATTGCAAGGAGATAGACAACATTAGAAGAAAAATGTCTGCAGCGTGTGGCAAAGAAAAATTCCAGAAAGATGTTCTACACTTTGGTAGCAGAAGCATGTAGGAACATTTCATATGATCTGCTTAAGGTCTCCTAAGAAAAATATGCATAGCTCGAAATTGGATTATGGTAGTTTCCTTCATATGTGCTCGGATGCGTTTGTTGCTTCTCTAGAGAAGAAGACTAATATTGTTCGCTTGGGCGATAACTCAGTTTGTGAGGTTCTCGGTGAGGGGATAATAGATATTAAAATGTATGATGGCATGGTATGTATGCTTGGTGGGGTAGGTACATACCAAAGATGCTCAAGAATCTCATATCGTTGGGCGCATTAGACTCCGGGTTGTAGTTTTTCAGTGAGAGGTGGAGTTCTAAGAGTGACACATGTTGCACTATGCTTATCAAGGAAGAGAAGTGTAGTAATATTTATCGGCTCGTTGGATACACTATTTGAGTTGATGCTCCTATTATTTATGTGGTGATAGGGTTGGATATCATAGATGGTTCATTTGCAATGGCCATGGCTCGAGGAAGCGAGCCGGATTTATTGATCCGGGTATGACAATAATTATTTCGGAATACTCGATGTTGCAGAGATGAAGCATGAAGTAGAGCCCGACTTAAGTTCAGGGTTAACTTGCGACTAGGTTATTGGTGCCCCAAGGAGAGCGGGTGGTTCATGAGATTGAGACTATTGTTTCAAGATTGAAGGCTGGGGATTGCTTGATGCTTGTTGAGTTGGATGGTAAATATGATACAAGATAGTGATCGTTAGGATTTAGTTCATATTTATTAATTCTAATAGTAATATGACTGGAACAATTTTCTAGTCCTACATAGTCAAGGAAATTGATGTCATGCCTACTTAAGATTGGACTTCTATATATGGAAACATAACATGCTAAAGGGGGCCTAGAGCTCTTTGTAGATTATTGTGCTCAAATAAAGGTGTTTGGTAGCCACCAATAGGTTGAGAGAAAGAAAGAGACAAAAAAATAGAGAGGTTGGGGGGGGGGGGGGGGGGGGAGAGGATTCTTCAGATCTTCTTGGGTGAAATCTCTGGTATTTCTTGGGCTCTTTTTTTTTTTTTTTACTTTCTCTAGTATTGTGGGTTACGAAGTTATAACAATCTTGTAAAATCTTGTAACCTTATTTAGCAGTGATCTCGCTCTCTCGATGTTTTTACTGGTTATAATTTTTCACTTATTATTCTTTGTCTTGTATCTTATGATCTTTATTTTCTGCAACAATCGATCACCGTGTTCGGTGTTGTGGGTGTCAGTTCTTTGCAGATACCTATCTTCTTTGCGGATGCCTATCTTGGGGAATAGTTTTTGTTTTTATTCCCGACATTAACCTCATTGGCTTGGCTTGCAAGCTCCTATTTACTTGCTTGCTTGGTTACTCGGAGATTGGTTTTGATGAACGCCACGTCAAATGTTGAAAAAGCATATGGAACTATTTACCAGGGTCTGATGAATATGGATGAGCCAAATCAGATACTGAAGCATCGTGTTGGGCTCACTCAAATGCAGTTTGGGGGGGGGGGGGGGGGGGGGGGGGTGTTGTTAATATCTTTAATGAAATGCGCTTGGGAATTTATACCTATTGCTCAATCCTAGGAAGCAGGGGCACTCCAAAAAACTGGGCTGTGCTGTGTCGGACACATATTGGGCACTCCAAAATACACTGACACACCAAATAAGTGTCGTGTCGTTGTGTCATATGTGTGTCTGTGCAACATGGACTTGTACCTCAACAAAAAACTTCAACAAGTAGCTTCTTGCTAACTGTTCTTTTTCTTTGTGAAAAATTATTATGGTGGAACCTGTTCATATTTATTATGATACTTCCTATCTTGAATATTTGTGATGAAGCTTCTGTCTCTTAAGCTCATTACCAAGTTAGGATGGAAAGGTACAGTTTATATTCTATTACAGTTCTGTTGCATTATGCTCTTAGGAATACATTCTAGCAGTTCAAAGTTGTTATCAATCATGTTGATAAGTCCCATGAAATTGTATACTTTTGTTATGTTGAAGAAAAAGATCCTTCCTGTCATCCTCAACAAGGTTCTTTAATTTAGCCCACAATATACGTGCCATCATTTACTAAGGTGACTAGTGGCTAAGCAGGTGACAATCCAGGCTGAACCATTGCCTTACTGGGATAACTTTACATGCTTAGAAATTTACTATCTGTTGATATAATATTTTTGAGTAATAAGAACGTCAAGCTTCTGAGTATAGGCTACTCACGCCCTTTTTTGAAGTGATCCACTGGTTAATAATTTTAGAATCACCTTCCATATGTACACTGGTACAACATTTACCTTGAGGTTCTTCTGCAAAGAAATAGTGATAGCACCCACTCCCAATTGGCTCGAGATTGGGGGTGATCTTGCATGCTTAGCCATGAATTTGGTGGAAAAGCTCGAGAAATCAAGATAGTAACACAAGAATTTGAACAACTAGTATTCATTCTTTGCTTTGAAAAAAATGAGAACTACAATACATGGGAATTGAGAGGAAAAGAAGAAGAAATCAAGACAATACACACTCACCGACTATTCCTTCTGCTTATCTATAGCAAAAAAAGAGAGCACATTAACTACCTAACTGCCTAACTAACTGCTAACTGCTTTAGCTAGTTAGTTATTCTTTGGCTAGTAACTGCCTAACCAACTGCTAACTGCTTTAGCTAGTTAGTTATTCTTTGGCTAGTAACTGCCTAACTAACTGCTGACTACCTTGGCTAATGGCTGAAGAACCTCTGGTAGAATTTTCTACACCTGCTGAGCTTGCTGGCGAGCCTCATACTGGTGATACTCCTTTGAACTGTATCATGTATCAGCGAGTCTGCACAAGAAGGACTGCATCAAATAGCTGGCATGACTCGTGAAAAGGGGGAATTGGGGAGGGAATGATGAAAAGTACGGGTGGGGAAGCCATTTCTTCCTTGCAAGGTCACTTGTGCATTGCAAAACTTCCTATTTATGTACCAATGGTGCTCGACATGGAAATTCAGCAGACCTGTAGCGGAACTCAAAATGTATGCAGTTAGCCACATATAAATTAGTGGCAATCAAATGGCAACCCGTGCCGCAATTAGTTCCGTAATAGGAATACACCCCTTGTGGCAATGAGGCAAAAATGTATAGGACCTCTTCCGTTATCTCTTGCCAAGAACACATCTGGGATAAACCCATCATCATATCTCATCTGCATCACCTTTACCAGATGAGCGAATAAGTTGCTGAAGTTGATCCACATTGATCCTGGCATTTAGAGTCTCAAACTGAGGTGATAAGTAAAGCCAAGACTACCTCAGGTGACACAAGCACATTTCGATAGATTAGCTTCATACGGTAAGGCTCTAAGAGTTCTCTTGGCTTGCATAATGACCGACAAAGTATTGACTTTGATAAATAGAAGACAAAGACTGCTTTGTTCACTTTAGTGATGTTCATACTTTTTTGGTGTCTAGGCTCATTGCTGCATTGGAAAAGGGAGAGGCAAGAATGGCCTTCCGTGTATAAATAGTACCTCCTGCCACAGGTGGTCGTTAATATCCCCAGTAGACTTGGATACCAAGCATACCACAGGTTGCCAGGTTGGTGTGGTATAACATGATATGAACACATCAATATTTAACAATTAGGATAACAACTAGGGGGGGATCTTTTTTGATAAGTATAATGCATATGTTAAATTCATCTCTCTACCACAATATTACCAATTTACAGTCTTAAATACAACACTTCACGACTTGCATCCTGAAATCAATTACTCTCCCACCTCCCACCTATGGATCAAACAGATATCCTCTCTCCTTTGACTATTTTCCTTGGCTCAAATGGAAGCCCAGAATCTACTTAAAAGTACCTTTCTGAATATCTGAAGGAATACTTGGGTCGTACGCACTTGTACGTTGTATGTATATGACTTTGTACCGACGGTTGTTTCCTCTATATGTTGTATATACATTTTTCCTGAGCTCCTCATAATCAGTTCTGATGTCATGTTGATGTTTCTGTCTAACAGTGTGACATCCATTTGGACGTGCATAGATTAGGATAATGCTCAATTTGGTATTCGTCCATAAGATCCTTAGGTTGCATCCTTGTTCTTAGACCCTGACAGCAGGGACCATGGTTTTTATGAGTTAGTAGAAGTCCAATTACAGGAAATGTGTTCACAAACATTAGGACAGAGGAAGCCGTAAAGGCCCGTATCCTCCAAGTCTGGTTCATGTTTACACTTTACACATGGATATGTGCCACAATATACTACTATCAGAGAATCAAGAACAATGATGCGTCTTTGCTTACACATGAGTTTAATATGAGCCTCTACTATCTCCTGCTCACATTGTTTCCTTTATCATCCACATTCTTAATTTTCAGATAATTTTGTAATTATCCATGATTTATCTTGTAATTTGTTCTTCTGTGAGTAACGTTCTTAGTGAAGCTAGGATCCCACTTTTATGCCCATCTAGTGTTGCTGAAACCCAAAATGGCACTCCCTAACATCGTCATAATCAATAATGCAGCTGCCTTGAACATCTCACAATTTCCAGGCAATAAATTAACAGTCTGACTACAGAAACATACAAATAAGAACTCAAATAGGAACCTGCAATGTGGTTATGAGACGTGGCATTATTTTTTTTCCATTTAGGCGCTTGGCTTTTTCTGTTTAGGTCATTGGAAAGAATCAATGGCTGAGATGCATGTAATCCAACAGCTATTCATGGCCGAGTCTTTAAAATTAAGAACTCAGAGTTCTTCTAGAGTTTTTTATATAATAAAATGAATCTACTTGTTCAGCATTTTTTTATTACAAAACGGTGAAAGTGTTAATATGTTTTGACTGTCCTTTGAACTTCAACAAAAGAGGATGAGAATTTATATCTGCTCTTGTTTTAAAACCCAGACAAGTTCTTCAGATGTTCTGCACATCAACATTTTATTTCCTCGAAAGGATTTTATACCATACACTAATTTGGTCCTTCTTCCATGATTACAGATGTGTCTCAGCAGTTGCAGATTGCGATGGAGAATATGCTGAAAATGGCTGGGTGAGCTTATAGCAGTAACAATCATTTCGGTTATTTACAAAATATAAAACTAATTTCCTTCTATGTATTATGAAGATTTATAAATTTCTACATAGTAATGCATTGAAGGCTGAAATAGTACTGTAGCAATCCCATCTGCTATGTTATATTTCCTTGCTCTATTTTTTCTCCCCCCTAATTTCCTTCTACTGGACTCATCGCGTCTCAACTGAATAGTGATATTGAACAAAGCTCCAGTGAGACCACGGAAGAGATAGAGAAGTGCAAGGAGTCGGTAGGAATGAAAAGCAAGCTGCTGGAAGACGATAAAGAACGCTTCCAGAAAGCTGCTATGGCTGTGTTGGAGATGCTCAATGGGCAGTGAGATCTTATAAGAGCTTCACACTTTCATCTTCATGTCATTGGTGCAATATTCTCAGCTGTATATACAGTTTATAGCATATGCGTCTTTAGAAGTGATGCATAGTTCCACTGCCTTCCCTATATACATGTAATATAACCTAGTATTGTTTTACACAATTATGTTCTTTTACAATGTTACTGTGAACAATTCGACTACAGAAACTCGAATAAGAACTTGTATGGATGTGACATGTGGATTTTACTAATATTGAAAGTGTACTGATTTGAATGTAATTTAATGGCTTTTCATAGCCGAGCTTGAAAAATTAGAAACTTGAGTTCTGAGATTTTTGTACTGCGAACTGCATCACTAGGAATAGGGATGAAGATTCTAAAGAAAAATAGTCACTCTGAATTTTTCTTTTTGTGAACTGTCATCTGCTTGTGCCCACTTTATGGGAATGTGAAGGCAGCCTAATCTCTACTATTATAATGTGGTTTAGAAACGGCTCAAAAATGAGCCATCTAAACTATATCTATATCATCATTTAGATGAATTACAAAAATTAATAAGAAGATAACTAAATAACTATCTAAATACTGCACTAATTATTTAACACTTTTTTTTTTACTCATGTGCAATGTGCACATTACGAGTGAATTTAAAACAGGGCGGTCAGCAGCTTCATTGAAGCTAGTGAATTTAAAACATGGCGGTCAACTGTTTAAGCCAATGTAACTGTTTTAGAAAAGGAGAGCCAGTAATAACATATAAAAGTACATGAATTTGAAACATAATATTAGAACACTTAACAAGATTCCAAAAAAACACTTGTAGCGTTCGCCTTGAAAGTCATTCCAAGTAGCAGAAAATAATTCCCAAAGGAAAGGAAAATGAGAAAAAAAAAGGCTCCCTCCACCCACCCCAAGGATTCACTTATCCTCACAATTTCTCTTACCTTTCCAAACACCGGAAATGAAATAAGAATTACAATTTTCAAAAGAAAAGAAAAAAAAAAAGCAAAGAATTGTTTTTCTTTCCATGAAACAAATGGGGCCAAAAATGGGTCCCTACAAAACCTGTTTTAGGCACTATCGAATTGGAATGCAAAACTTGACTAACTAGTTCAAGAAGCCCCTCAAGTAGAGAAATTATTCAGTGAACCGAGCTCACCATGGACCTTAATTCTTCTCCAGTTGATGACATGTGAGCCACTCATGCACTCATCCATATGCCATCAAGTAAAGGAAAATCAAGATGCACGGTGAGCCATGCCATCAGGCTCGTATTCATACCAGTCAAATATCAGTACATACACGCAATGTAGCTTGTTAAAAAGGCAACAGGAGCCAAAATCCACAGCAAAACAAAAGGTAACAGTCAAAATGGGAGAATAAAGGGATAGCTTTAATGCCATATCAGGCTAGTAGTAGCCTATCTAAACATGTACACTAAGCAGCAAATATACAAAAGCTTCTGTTAATGAAATTAGACAGTAGTGTTTAGCATTCCCAAGTTTCCTTCTAACTGCATATTCCCAATTGATGGAAACATAACCAAGAACTAACATAAGTACAATAGAATTAATTTTCTTTTCTCTTTGATCCATAGAAGCCCTTCATCTCATGCCACAGGCAAAGCAAAGTGTCGGAAGCATCCTCATCCCAACGGTCATCATCCATCCTTGAAAAAGCCAACAGCGTCTTCAACCAATCTTCATGTTGGGTGGAAAATGCAGATCTCCCTTCGCTCGACTTGAAGTTGTCGCTGATCATCGTCTTCAGTCTTTGGCTGGCCTTGGATGCAGCTTCAACAACTTGTGGGGGGATCCCAGCAATAACAGCCACCTGCAGTCCGTAGCTCTCTGGGCAAGCACCTGATGCAAGCTGGTAGAGGAAAACTAGCTCGTTCTGTCTGTCGAAGGAGCTTCCACCTCTTGGATTAAATGCGCAGGCCATATGTTGCAAGCTTACTCGGGGGTGTAATGCAAATTCCTTGGTAAGGGGGTGGTAATGGGTAGCAAAAAGCAGTCGACAGCAAACAGTCTCCACAAGATGCCGGAAAACCTAATGATATATTTCTTAATTAACAGCTTACCCAAAAGAAAATTCAATTACACAGGTCCTACAGGAAAGAGAAGGCTACTCACAGCGTATGCTATTGCATAGCCATCGAATGTGCTTGTTCCTCTGCCTAGTTCGTCGAGCAGCACAAGAGAATCTTGAGTGGCATGTCGAAGAACTGACGCTGTTTCTGAGCATTCAACAAAGAAAGTGCCTACAAGAAAATGTAGATATAATTACTGTAGAAAGAGACTTACATTGGAAAAAATTAGGATTGCTTTCATTGAGTGCTTTGCGTACAGGCAAATAGAAGAGCCTCCAACTTACATCCCTAGGCAATGTTGGAGTAACATAAAACCAAACACTAGGAAACACCCACTATTTCTAACTCCCCTCAAGTTGGAACATGTGAAACTTGTCCAGCTTGTTTCGTAAAGTAAAAAAAAAAAAAAAAACATTAGTAGAGTTGAACACTATGTAGGATCAACAGAGTTCAGCAACCAAGGTCGACACGACCCAAAAGGAGAGAAAGCAGCAGTAGAGGTTGGCACACGAGAGCGCTCGACATAAACCAATTTAATCCACCCACTGGCTCTAACAATAACCTTTCACAACGTGTAGAAGTACTAAATAACCTCAAAAAAACTAGGAAAAGATATAGTTTTACCAGAATGAGAGTCACTGGAAACTGAATTGTTTTAAATTTTAGATGCTTGCTGACAATAAAGTATGTACACATTAAATCTTAAAAACTATTAAACAAAACATGATACTTTAACATATTGAGACAGAACTGAAAACTCATCTAATCAGTGTTTCCTTTGTGCTTCAAATCAAAACTTAATAAGAACATATCACATGGTATTAGAGGCACAGACTTGCAACAGGGTTTATGCCAACCAAAGGTGATTCAATACTCCAAAATGCACAAAATAGAACTCAAACAACATGGTCTAATCAAGTTGTTACTGTCGTTTTTATGGTACAACGCATTATTATCAAGTCTCGGTATTCTTTCAAAAAAAATAAATTAAGTTCTGGATCAACCAACCATAAGAATATGTACAGTTGATTAAAACAACACATTATAGTTTTTCTTAGGTAAAAGCCTGTCAATGTTTTCAGCTCTTGTAAAATTGTCAAAAGTTGAATCATCTGTATTGCATGTCTGAGTTTGTTTTTTATTCAGCTTTTGCACTTATTATACTGTTGCACATTCTGGTTGGTTGGGTTCCCTTCCTATGGAGAGACCACCCAGAAATACGAGTGCCATCAGTGTGCCGGATAAATTTGGGTTGAAGTCGAGAATCGACGGGGTTCATTCTGGAGCCAAAAACAGGGAAGTACACTTTTTACTGTAGCTGCGGGCATACCGGAAAGAGGCTCGAGCAAACTATCAGGTCATCAATCCACCTAATCTCGTGGGTGCACATAGTTCTCCATACCTTAGTTCATCGAGTCATATTGCAACTTTGTCGATGTCCACCACGATCCTTGAGCGACTCCTTGCATGAGCCACTCCACTTGGTCGCCGCTGCCTCCTCGCAGTCCACGACATGCCTCTTCTTGCTCGTGCCTAGCTTGGTAGCACGATCCACCTCCCTCCGCGAAAGTGACTTATTGCGGCACCCCTTTGCAAGACCCTTGGTCTCGCTTGGAACTTCTTCCCCTCTAAGTCTTCTTTCATCTCGAGCACTGCTAAATACGTCATCTCCTTTTTGCTACCCTTTTTGAGCTGAATGACAGAGATATCCCCTTTGGCGGCTCACCTCGTGTAACTTTCACTATACACGACGAGCCTTCCTCCATGAAACTAACGACTCCAAGTGTGACATCGGAACCGCCTTCGTCTCGATTAGAAAATCTATGCCAAGTATCATATTGAAGTCATCCAACAACATAGCGGTAAAATTGGCAACACCCGACCAATGTCCCACATATATGCAAACGCCCTTGACTACCCCCTGCACAAGGCGTCTCCCCGCATTAACCGTCTTCATCTTGCTTGAATCCTTCTCCAAGACCAGACCCAAGCGACGGACCTCCGCATCCAAGATGAAGTTATGAGTGGCATCCGTGTCAACCAACGCCCGTGTTCTCATGCCATTGATCCTCATGTCAACGTACATGAGCTCCATGTTCGGAGTCTTCGACACAGCAGACTTGCTCTAGACGGCGTTAAGCGCAACGCTCCCATGTGCACTCCCATTTTGCACTTCTCGTCCTCCACCTCCTTGCTTCGGACGACATTAACACGCATGCTCCTCTTCTAACAATTTCGAGCATAGTAATTTTTTCCAAATATGAAGTACGAAACTACTCGCTCGTGGTAGACCTTCTTGTGTTTCTTTTCCTCGGACGGACCCTCATTCGGAGAGCTCTCCTGCTCTCCCCCACTATTCTCCTTGGTGGTCTTTGGTTTGACCTTGACATTGTTGTCGTTCCACATGTACTTGACGAGCCTCTCGACTGCTGTCACGGTGGTGTTCAAGTCTTGCACCCTCTGTTCATGTAATTCTTGAGCCGCTCACGGTTGAAGTCCATCGAGCTAGAAGTCCACGCAATCCTTCTCGTCCATGCTAGATATCGTGAGCATCAAGCATGTAAACTCTGTAATGTATCCTTGATCGCCCTGGTGTGCTTAAGTTGCCACAACCTCCATCTCGCAGCAAACTTCATATTTTTCTGATAAAAGTGAGACTTGATCTCCTTATTAAAATCCTTCCAAGTCTCTATCGAGCACAAATTCTTTTATATTTTCCTGCACTTATGCCGTCGCCACAACATAACATCGTCGGTAAGATAGAGTGAAGCAATGTCCACCTTCTCGGCTTCGTCGTTGATGTGCAACGCCTTGAAGTATCGCTCTACGTTCCAAAGAAGTTCTCCACTTCTTTGGCATCTCGCTCCCCATTGAAGGATTTTGGCTTTATAATCTTCTCAGTGCCTGCCTACTTGAAGGTCCATAGTTCGTAACGACTTTCTCAAAAATGACAACTTTGGTCTTGAATTCTCCACAACTCTCGATTATGGTCTTTAGCTCCTCATATCCTTGGACCTTCCCGCGCAAGTCCTCAATTTTTCCACAATGTGCCGTGAGCTCCGCCTCAAGTGTAGATCAGATGTCTTGGAATTGCTCTTAAAAGATTACCATGAACGAAGCAACGTCACCCTCCAGCCCATCGTAGAACTCATCTTGTCTCGTGTTGCTTTGCTCTACGGAGCCCATGCGCATCTCTGTCCCTGGAACCCGTCTCCATGATCTCGAGGCTTTCCGCAATATCGACAAGGCTACTCTCCGTCGTAGGCTTCTTGCTTTTGCCCTTCTTGTGGGTCTTGGAGTTCCTTTCCTTAGGCGACACATCCCTCTCTATTGTACATTCTCGAATGTCGACATGGAACAAACCAACATTCGTTCTGATACCACTTGTTACGGACTTAGTATTTTTGTCTACATTACGACCTGTGCGGCGCACAAGCTTCCTACTCAAAGACCTGTGCCAACCTTTCCTAAACGCTTAGCTAGATCGCTAAGGCGAGAATAAAAATAATGTGAAACAAAAGAAAGAGATTGGAAGATAACTTCACTATACTAGAGAGTTTACAAGTGGTGAGGAACAAATGAGCATCTCTTATTTATAAGGCATCAAAGGGCTTACATGAAGTTTCTAGAAACATAATATTTCAGAAATTATTCTAGGTCCTAGATATTTTTAAGAACTAGAACATGTAAAAGGCTATAGAGACTTCATGAATCTTCAAGAAGACTCCACCATCTTTAATAAAGGGTTCCGAAAATTTCCAGCAAAAATTCGATCCGTGGAAGGTTATGCAAATCCATCTCGATAGGACAAAAAATCTTGTGCGTAACAACGTGCTACTGACTGACGAGGGAGAACTCAAAAGTTTTACAGAGATGATAGAAGATGAGAACATGGCAGGAGTAGATGTAGGCTATGCAGGAGGACATACCAATTAAAATTATGATATAGTGTTGTTGTCGAAGGGCTAAAGGGCCTTGACGAATTGTTAGGTGTTGGGTGAAGCAGAGAGACGATGTTACTTGCGCATGACATAAGGTGAGACTAGTAGTCAATGCTACAATCAGCGAAAAGGAGTGGATTTTAAGCAATTTTACTCGTCAATTGTCAAGATGTCATCTATAGGTGTGGTGTTGGGTTTGAAAGCGATGCTTGACTTCAATGTGGAGCATTTGGACGTGAATACGACGTTCCGCCACGATGGTCTGGATAAGGATTTGTATTTAGAGCAACCTAAAGGTTTCAGTAAGGACAAATAACATATCGTCTGTCGGTTGAATAAGAGTTTATATGCCTTGAAGCAGGTTCTGCGGCAGACGTACATGAAGTTTGAATCGTTTTATGGGAGAAGATGGACATGCTAAGACGATGTCGAACTATTGTGTGTTCGTGAAGTATTTCACCATGGATGGATGTGTTCTTCTATTGTTGTATGTAGACTATATACTACTAATGGTTCGTAATGCTTCGAGAGCGGATTTGAATCGCAAGTTGAGCAAACTAATCTTGATGAAAGATTTGGGAGCAACGATGACGACTCTTGAAATGGAGATCAGTCGAGAAAGGAGGTCAAAGATGTTCCTACGAGAAATACAAAAAGAAAGTGCTTCAAAGATTTAGTATGAATAGATCCGATAAGGTGAACACACCTCATGTAGCTCACTTCAAAGTTAGCACCAACCAATGTCCATCGACCGAAGAAGAGAAAGCGAGTATGGAAAGGTGTTGTATGCTTCAACGGTGAGCGGTCTTATGTATGCCAAGGTTTATATGAGGTGAAAAAACTCGACCTCCGTCGTAGACTAGGCTACACACTTCTACAACCTCGATTGTCAGGCCACTTGTCCCTCTACAAACATCATGTTGTCCTATGTCGATCTCCACGTGTCGATGTCCCCATCCATATTTGCATCGGTATATCCGATCAACTCTATCTCGTCACCTCAAAATGAATGGTGTCCCTCCACCTAATTGAGATGGGGATATTTGTTGGGTTGGGTTATCATCCTATGTGGAGAATATCTATGAGTCAAATGTGCATCATCTATGTGTCGAAAAAGCTCGAAAAGAAGTCGAGGATCTATAGTTTTCTTACTGTAGTACTGATATGTCGATGACATTGAACAACGGCTATACTGCTTTGCAGGTTGTTTCCCAGAGCACAAGGATTTAGGACCGACATACAAACCGGTATACCGGCAGTACGTTGGTCTTGTGCGGGCTGAGCGAAAGTCAATTTTGGATCACCATTTTGATCAAATATCGCTATTCCTGGTCTTCTCAAATTTTAGGAGATGGTTATATGTTTATTTACTGACCTAATTGGAGGCACATGAATGTAAGTGTTTAGATAGAAGCTTTTGCAACTTTCAAGAAGAGGGAGAAGGAGATTAGGGAGTCCGAATCGGTAGAAGAAGTTAAAGAGGTGTCGTTGTATCCTTTATTCCATTAGTGGAGCTTTTTCCGGTTGGACTCCAATCCTCCCATGTCTTTCTTCTGCATTGGGTTTCTACATAAAAATTATGTGATTAAAATCGTGTGGGTTGTGTCTATGATTGTGCCTTTGCAGGATACTTCGACTTAGTTTAATCCTCACGAAATACTTTCAGTTTTGAACAGTTGACTTCCACTGTGTTCCACGTCTGTTCACAACACTTTCTACACCATATCCACGTTTCTTATTTAAGATCAATTGGCAACCTGAGAAGCACAATTTTTGACTATTGTAGAAGGTTCATAGAAGCTCTGGTGCACATTCAATTTCAAACTGGTGCACATTCAATTTCAAACAACAAGATACAAATAGCTAGATACAGAATTTGATACATCAGAGTGTCAACACATTTCATACACTCTGGCATGATCTCACATACATTATCTGACACCTCATTAAATAGTTAACAAAGTTATAACACCACAATGCTGGGAACTGTACAGAAAAATATATCCTGAACCCAATCCATTGCAAACCATGGTACAGGTATACAGGATTTTGACTGGTGTACCTGCATCTGGTACGAATCTGATATGAGTATGTGCGGGAGATGATCAGATTAAAATTGGAAACCACTATAGATGTATCCGGTTACAAAACAAGGCTGAAGAGGCGTTGATCAATGGGTTTTGTACATAGGAAACTAATATTGTACTCTTTTTTCTAGGGTTCCAACATAGAGAAGAACAAATAGGATAAGACTTTATTATGAAATCTAAATCCATTATATTGTACTCAAATTAACTGATCGATACATCAAACTTAAATTGGTATTGACCAGTTTTAACTTATTTAAATTAAGTGAAACATGTATCGACATGTTCAACTTAATTTAAATGGGAACAACCCAATTAAGTTAACTGGATATCGACATTTTTAACTTAAGTTAAATGGGTGTCTAGATGTTCCTCCTTTTCTCTTTTCAATCTAAGAACGCTAACTCCTAATTGTCTAATATCAATTTATGGCTCAGCTTCTGATCCTTCTATTCCAGGACTCCCTTGGCGCACAAGGACGCTCACACTTTTATTCTTTCTCTCTCCTCCATCTAACCATTTCACCTTCTCGACAAACATCTCAGTTTCTCCCTCTCCCTTATCCTCTCCCAACAACTATAACCACAAACAACAACTTGTAATGAAACAAGACAAGTGCAACATCAACACTTTTTTCTTGGCCCCCTTTTGTACCCAATTTTTCATATGATAGAAACTCTTTTTCATCATTATGTGGGCAATGTAAATCTGTTATCTATGTTTCGATACGTATGTGTCCGCTCCTGTTTCTGCCATTGCCTGCTATATAGTTCATTTACAAAGGATAAAAACTACATATAGTTATTTTCGTGCACTCTTTTGGAATGGATGGTGAATAGTAAAGTATCTAGTCAGTCTTACAAGTGGCTACTTTGTTATAAGCAAATGATGAAATTGGTCCACACCAGGAAAATTGACTCAGAGAGAAGATTGTAGATATAACAAAGGTCAGATAACAAGGTAAAACCATATTATTGGTTAATTTGAATCCATGTACAATAGACCATGGTTAAAATAGGTCCTGTCAGCACGAGTAATGAACTGTCTCTATAGTTTTTCTCAAGCATCAAAATAGAAGTAAAACCCAATAGTCACGTTTGGGTCAGTTTTGGCAAAAAAAAGATTCAAGTCTTGGGCATTTTCTGCATTGTTCAGGCAATTTTGAATGTTTTAAGTCTCAGCCAACTTTAGTCAATTTTGAAAAATAGAGGGAAGTTCCGTCCTTGAGACTGTAGGAGTCATAGAAACATCCTCTTCAAATCTTGTGATGTGCCCAACATATGAATTTATGAGGAGAGCCAAGAGGCTTTCCAAGAATAAAAAGATGGAAGATAACCTTGGCATTTATTTTAAAAAATGTGTATATATATACACGTTTTTAAACTCCCACCATAATTGGAAGAAATAATCTGCTTCCCATGGGATCCAACCCACCCATCCAGGATGTGTTATATCGCTACCTGCTAGCCACTAAAGCTAGGAGGCTTTCACTCTCAGATATTATAAGATTGTAAGCAATACAGTTTCTGGACAAACAGAATACTACTAAATTGACTTCTCGGATCTATGTTAATGAAATATGTTAACTACATGAAGGGATTATAATATAATGGCTAAATTGCATTTTTATGAAATTAAGGGGTCTAGCTTATATACGAAATAAACAAACAACTGTTAAACTGTTAAGTAACAAGTTTTATCTTTTACTGGTTACAGGAAAGAAGTAAACATTATCCACAGAAAAGCACTCACTTTCTCCAGACATGATTCGGTCAGTTGCACCAAGCCTTGTAAATATTATGTCAGGAGGTGACAGCACACACATGTCACAAGGAACATAGCACCCAAGCTGTAAAAGAGGACATTACACAAAAGAGAGTTGAGTTTCATAGCCTCCAATAAACTCATTTGCTTCCAGTTCATAAGGTAAACAAGTACTTTAAATCGATATATACCTGTGCCAATATAACAGCAAGACATGTGGCACGCAGCAATGTCGATTTTCCACCCATATTTGGGCCAGTCAACAGCAGTGCACGTGGATTGCATCCAGCTTGGTTTTCACCAAGATATATGTCATTAGGAACTAGACCATTCCCATTTTCACCAACAGCATACGGATGCCACAAACCCTTGATTCTAAGTATTGGTCCTCTGATTTCTTGGTGTGAACTTACAGAATGAGAATTGGCTGACAAAAGGACAGGCTTGCTCATGGAACCACATGAAGAAACTGCAGTGATTGCAAACGAATGCAGCACATCAATAGTGTTGAGTGCATGGATCACTTGAGACCACTCATTTGCCTTTTCAACAAATAGCTCAATTAGAACAGCTAAAGTTTCAGGATCTGAGTCAGTCACATTGTGGTCCTGTTATCAGTAGAATCAGAACAGATGAAAAACTGTTTTGCAGTACACATTTCGACATGAAGATTTACAACTTATTTCAGTCTGAACATGGAAATGACACGGATATATATAAGGATTAAAAATGATAGGGTAATAGTTGGAAGCAATATCATCTCAAAAACAAGGTCAACTTCAACATCAATGCATGTCAACTGTTTAATGCATTATGACTTGTTAATACATTATGATTTGTTAGACTTGATAAGACCGAGAGCAAGCAAAATGCACACAGAAACACGAGATTTTACGTGGAAAACACCCTCAATGTGAGAAGGATAAACCACGGGACAGTCCAGAAAGTTTGTCAACCACTATGAGAATAATGGGACATCTTCTCTAGCACACTAGAGGATCACAACATATTGTTCTTCACTTCTAATGTGGATTACAATAAGAACGAACTCAACGACACAACTGACCAACTTCGGTTGACATACATACCGCCGATGGAACTTCTTCGACACCTCGACCCTTCACTCGTTGTCTTGAGTGGATAGGTTCACTTGGATGAACGTCAAGTGGGCGAAATTAGATTGTTTGGATGTAATACCTTGCGGGTCAAGGTAGTCAAAGGTGCAAGGTGCACTCGAGGCGCAAAGGGTCCATATCGCCCGAGGCGCAAGGCGCACTTAAGGCGCGTGCCCGAGTGAAGTGAGGCACAAAATAAAAAACAATAAAAATATATGTAAATAAATTAGTAACATAAGAAATAAAATCAAATAACATATTAAAACCAACAAAAACATATTAACATAACCAAGTGAACTAGCATAGCAACAGTAACACTCAACAAAACTAACAAGAATTTGTATTTTTTCTACTATGCTTTTAGCAAATTTAGTTTTTTAAGTTCAACTATAGCCAACTTTGGCAACCGTGGAAGGACTATCTCCCTACCACTTGTATGAGGTAAGAGCTATCTCCATGTCTTATTTTTTTGGTAAAAAACAAAAAAATACGTAAGGCACGCCTTGTTGAAAGGCGCACCTAAGGTGTGTCTTGGGTGTGCCCAGAGAAATCCGCCTTGCCTAGAGAAGTGCGAGGCGCAGATGCTATGCCTTGCTGCGAGGCGCGCCTTTGACTACCATGTTGAGGGTAAACCAAGGAGTCCCTTATATACGCTCAAGCCTCAAGGTGTCCATAGGTCATCCCAAGGATCAATGATTATGGACATATCTTTTCGTCTTCCTAGAAGGCTATTCATCTTCCAAGGATTCCTCTCTATCTTTCAACTCAAGAAGGCTTTTCTTCTTCCAATGCATCACATCATTGGGGTTGACCCCACATAGCTAGTCCTCCCGTAAGGAGGGATTTCCAACATAATACAAGAAACATGTATTACACAAAAAAAAGCTTATAACATATTTATCACCCTTCTATTAAGGATCATTTTCTCTCTAAGTTCAGCATTTATCACTGTTCATGGACATTATTATGTATATTGAATTCTGCATTCCATACAGGCCACAGAAATCTCTATGACTCTAATTGTGTCTTGGAAACAATGCAAAAGTGAACTACAGCAGAAGATGGAGAAATTTTTCTGCGTGCCGGGCTCACCGTGCACCTTCCATGTCAACCGTTAGATTGCATGGGGATATGTGCATGCACACGTCCCCATGCGATCTAACGGTTGAGGACGAAGGGTGCACGGTGAGCCCGGCACATAGAATTATTTCTCCAGAAGATGGCAGAGCCAGCATGGGACGAGAGGACAGTTACCTTGTATGCACCCATTATAATACACCCCCCCCCCCCCCCACCCCAGGATGTCCTATGTTTACGATGCATAGATTTGACAAATATTGCTTTCCTTAAACTGAAGGTAAATTATAATAAGAAATGCATCCAAAAATCATGATGAATTACGGAAGTTATCAGTCAAGTATCTCTTTTCAACCCTTAAATAGCAATGCCTAATAATGTATAATACTGAAAACATTTGGATATGTCATGGATATGGCACTTCTAAAGTTTAGTAATATAACGTGTACTGACATCAACAGAGATAAACACAAAGTAGTCATCAAAATAACAATCATAAACTTAGTGCTTCAGATAAACACAGCGATATGCATGACTGCTTCTGAAACCAACTCCTGTGGCAACCTAGCTGAACTTCAGAAACCATGCACGAAGCCTCTTCTTGAGCACACATCTTTCTCTCCCTGGGTAGCAAATCCGGGAGTTAACTCCATATAAACCTCCTTTGCAAGATCACCATACAAGAAGGCAATTTTTAATTGAGCTAAAACATCGGTCAATCCTGGCTCACCGCAAGAGATAAGAGGACGTGGATAGAGTCGAGGCGAACAACGAGAGAGAAAATCTCAAAGTAGTCAACACCATAAGTCTGGGTGAAACCCTTAATGAGTATATGAGCTTTGCATCAGTCAATAGAACCATCTACTACGCAATAGAAAAAGTCTCAAAGTTTTGTATCGATGGGCGAAATGTACCAGTTAGGCATTCTCATTTTGACTATAATAATTTTTTCGACATGTTCTTTACTTGCCTTACACTCAGTTGTACATAATTTTCTTTTCAAGATCATCAAACTATCATGTGATCACAAAATACTCCAAAAGTACTACATCTCAACCGTCATATTATACGTGTTACATCCTTCTCAATCTCTCCATCATGATGAATGGTTGATTCCAAATACAGAGAACTATCACTTCTAGGTATTTCTAGTTCATCTATATGCATGCATTCCCCATTTCTCTTTTGACTCCGGTTGAAATTGCATTTCATACTGTGTTTTTATCCCTACTATTTCAAAGTTTCTCATCGTACTTCTATTTTAGCATCTAAGCCTTCTCAACACTCATCTGCTAGCAGAACATTGTCATCAAACATCATATACCATGCAACCTCCTCCGGAATATGCCTAGTAATTTCTGCCATAACTAGCAGAAAAAAGTTGAGGACTCAATGGTTATCCTTGATGTAAGCCAAAGGAGAAACATAAGGAACAGGTCAACTTTAATTTAGAGAGAAATTGTTGCACCGATCAAAGTTTATCTCCTAGCAGAAACTGAATTTTCATAGAAACTGTATAGGTTGAGGAATCTGCAATGAAATGAATGTATGACAATCCAATATGTGATTTTCAGTAAATACTGCCTCAAAAACGATATTGGCAGAAGAGGGAATAAACCAGTTGTATATCTTATACAAGGTTCGAAATATCGGTAACGGGGTCGATTTCAGACCCTTCCTATGAGTATTGGTATTTATGGTTTCGATAGCATTGCTTGTTTCGGATCGGAGTATCTGGTTCTTCGTTTCGGAAAGCCAAAGATGATAAAAATCTTTTTAAAACTAGAAAATTATTTGATACATTTAGACATAATTTTATATATTGTATGTTGTTTCTCGTAAATTTTAAATGGAATAATATTCACTTGCAATAAAAACTATTGTTTATTTACCTGCTTATAGACATACTGCAACCGCAATAAATACTTTTGAATGAAATAATATTAATATGGATGAATGTTTTGATTCGTAGTGTACAACTTCGACAAATGGTAATGGTTACATTTATCAATAAGAAATCATATCGAAACAATTTAATATTGTCGGCCTTTGACACAAGTAAACATTGTGTTGACATTATTTTTCATTCTTCTACCTTTTTCGTGCATTTTTTTCCTCATGAACTGACTAGGAAAGAGACCCCCCAATGTTGGTATTAGTCCTGGTAGCGGACGATATAGGAAAACCGTATCAATATCGGCCGTATTGTTTCGGTATCGGCCAATACTGCAAACTATGATCTTATATACATATAGAAAAATGGATAAACATTTACATAAACAAACCTGATATTGGGGAAAGTCGTCTTCCAAAGCTGCCTCAAACTGCTTAAGCAATGCATCAAGGTCATTTAGCTTTGGAATATTTATGACTTTTGGTAATGACAAGATCCCACCATCTTCCTTTTGTAAGGTAACTAACAAGTCTATCCCAGTTCGAAGACCTTTCACAAGAGTTCCAAATGCTTTGATCTGAGATAGGCAAATGTATAACATGTCATTATCGATTTGGAGTCGTCATTGATATATCCTCTGAGACAGATACAAAAAGTAACATTTATCTTCATTAAGAATTCAGACACAGTAATGCAATAGCCTTTTTGTCATTTCAAAGTTAAATTACCCAGAACGTTGTGCACTAACGCGTCATGCAACATATGTTAGTGTCACAGAAGTCACGAGTGGCATGTCCGTGCAACCCACAAATTCTATACAATAAATTGTGAACTATACTCTAACTAAGTGTTCATCTAGCTGAAAAAACTAAAAATTCTCATCAGGCAGGAATATGGATCTCGTATATAACTCTTGATGATCTTAAGTACTTAACAGGCATACCAGCACCAGGATCACTGCCATGTGGGCTAGGGATGGACCAGTGATGATAAGTGCCCTCACCTGGCCCAATTGTCGGTAACTCGGGTGAAGGCACGGTACACCTAGGTGCATAGAAAAGAATTTCTAACCAATGTACTCCATCAATTTATGTCTATACATCGCTTCCACTGTTCAACGAGACTTCAGAGTCTTACGACTCCATTAAAGGTAACAAATGTCCTTGCATCTAAGAATTAATAAATTACCTGGAGAATTTCCAAGAATTACATAATCATCCAAAACGAGAAATATTTACTAATTACTTTCATGTACCAAACTTTAAAACAGTTTAGTCAAAAATAAAGCTCAATTGTTTTTTCAACAAAAGTTGCTAGTAAGGATTGTTTGCTCGGACGATGACAAGTCCTGGCCGACTAGATATTCCCCAGTATCGCATGTGGTAGCTGGAGTATTGCATTTAACGAGATTCCAATACTGTTTTCTTTAGCATTAAAGGATTATAGGCAAATGTTAAGTTTTATATAAATAAATAAACCTGGAATTCCCAGTTCTTTATTAGTGAGAAATATAGTTCACATAGTAACAAAAGCCAGATTATGTGGTGATGAGGACCTCATCTAAAGAACTATAGCTGCCTACTTTGACTTCTGTCTCCCACATCACTTTTTTGGAACTGAAAAAACCAAACATGTAATCTTCTAGAAAGTAACTTGAACCTTACCAAGAAACAGGATATTTTGATTGAACATACAGCAGTTTATTATGTCATAAAGGAAATGTTGAATGACAGATGTATGCTGCATTCATAAACAAAATTGTTATCATATAAAATGAGAAAACTAAGGAAACCAAGCAGTCTATGTCTTAATTTGGTCCGATCTAGATGCTAACGCTCCCTATGAAGATTTGAGGAAACTTCATGAATAGTATCTTTCGTAGAGAGGAACTAAAAAAAAATTCTTCTTCTATATTATAGTTAAAGAAAACGTGTATGCATATCTTACAAGTACAAGTACAAAAAGATAAAGTCGTGTGATTAGAGCAAACTAAGAAGAGATACCAGGAATCAGCCAAAGGAGAAAGAATGTGCATACCCTTTGTTTCAATATCTTTTCTCCAACAAAGGGTAAGAGGAGTACAGATGATGAACCAACAGTAGCCTTGACACGTCCTAACAATCTCTCAAGATCTGGAAGCTTGCATAGATACCCAGTCATGATGGAAACTACACCTGCTTCTTTTGTTAATCCTTCTACAATGTTGAGTCTATCATTGATTTCATCAATATCTTTTAGTGGATGGCAGATCCACCTCCATAATAATCGTTTACCAGATGTAGTTATGCAGTGGTCAAGATGCTTGTATAATGTGCCTGAAATCATGAGATACACCCCATAAGGATCAACAGAGAAAACATCAATTTATCTAAATGAGATACATAGTGGGTAGCAGCTACATGACTTAAGTTATATAAGGCTCGAAAGAGGAGTGAGTCTTGCCTGATGAACTACCATCAACATTATTGCTGAAGATCTCTAGATTCACAAGAGTTTGTCCATCCATCCTTAGGCAGCTTTTATACACATGATAAGGTAAAAGTTCGCCATTGTTTAGAGCATCATCTAGCTGGTTTCAAATTGACCAAGCATTAGAAAAAACAACAGTAAGTAATTTAAGACATGTGTAAGACCAAAAGAATACCGATACAGAAGGTCCCTTGAATTTTAGTAGTTAAAAAGAGCCTCCAATTAATAATAGTTTATTTGTTTTCATTTGCCCAGTTGACTTTTATTCAACTCTACAAGGAATAGTTAACCTAAAAATATGGAGGATCGTTCAAGACTATAAACTAAGATCAAGCAGGCAAATTACACTATAATATAAAGGTTTATGAAGACAAACATTTTAAAAAAATGTAAGAGAGGACGTTAGGAGAAGTAAGATATTCCTTATAAGAGGTTCCTGGTTAGAGTCCTTGGTGGAACCTTGATAAGCGAGGTGGAGGAATTACCCACCTACTCTCAAATAAAATAACATGAATAAAAGAATATATCTAAGTTATAATAATAAGAAGAATCTAAATTAAGAAACACTTGAATTACACATGGATTCTCATCTAATAAAGAAAATAAATAAGGAGCTAATCAAATATTTCATAGGAAGTGAATGACCATGTTTGCCACAATACCTTTAGCCTATTTAAATGACTAATAAGTGCTCCCAGAGCGCATATAACGATGTCATGGTGTGTTGTACTTTGAAGTGCTGAAGTCAAGGAATTAGGAGATGTCCTAAAATACTGCTTAGAATGTATCAGTTGCCTAACTTCAGAAGGATCAGATAAATACATGCTAGGCATTGTAGGAGTCAGTTGCATAGTTGTGGAACCTGCATAGTATAAAATTTATATGTAAGCATGTAGGTTTGGAGGAAAAAATAATCAACAGCCAAAAATTTACATCTTCAATATTTTAACAGCACTAGTGCCGACTTGTACTGACTATAGAAATGGCTTTTTGACATCTATATACATTTTTCTTGAGGAGGCATTGCCAAGTAATACTTTGATCTATATCTCATTGATTCGCTAGCCAGCATAAATGAATCATACACATATTATACCAGCATGCCATTTGAAGTTCCCAATAGGATCCTTTGGACTCTTCTAAAGGAAGAGTTCTAATATTCTGTCAAAAGATTCCAACATAAACACCTTATATGACATTTTTCACACTTACTACCATTACTACTACTACTATTATTATTATATCTGTACAGTGTGGGATTATAGTTTGCTAAATTGAGTCAGTATAGGGGCACACTAGCCCTAATCCTTAACTGCCTCCCTTGGGTGAAGTTTGGCTCCACCCTGGCTTTTTAAGGTAATCAAACAGGTTTGCACCTAACAACTTTCAGCACCATCTTCGAGTCCAGCTTACTGGAAGGAAACACAGGAACTGTTCACGCTTATTACAATTTGTTGCAGCTCGAAATTTCAAAAAGAGAGCATTTTTAATATTTATTTTACCTGCTGAAGCATATTTTATGAGTGCCTTGTAAGCATCTCTTGAGAGCTCTGCAGTGGTGGGAAAAAAATAATACATTAGAATATATGACGCAATTCAACAATTCCAGATAAAAATGTTTGGTACTTTTACCTGAGCTTTCAAAAACAACTTCGCTTGGTGAAACCTGGGAACATGGGAAATCAGTAAAGAATAAAGTCCAGAAAAGTACATCTAATGGATATAGCTTACTTGCATCAGCAAAGCCCCCAAAGCAGCACAGGAAACATCATCAGAAATAGAACCCACCCAAAACTTCAAAGAAGCATAATCGAGGAAAGCAAATCCATATTTTGGTGAACCATTCTCAAAAACCTAATTTCCAAATAATGTTAACAATTGTAAATCTAAAATAAAGATTCACTAAGAAGAGAAAAACAAAGTCGTAAAAGATGCATTAAATAAACCTGCGATAGAATATGGGAGAAAGAGTAAAAGATAGCTCACTAATATCACAATATGGTAGAGATTATATGTTGATGTTTGATGATCTCTGCCTTTCTAAGACGTGTATAAAACAGGTTCACAAAAACATGACTGCGACATAGACACAAACCAGAGATGTGAAGGCGCAAATCAGAAGACTCCTATAGATCCGGAGTCCAGATTACTGCAGGCCGAAATTCTGATTTCTTTTTCCAACTGGATCCCACTTGTCTCAGTATGGCCATATAACTTGTAATGTTTTTATTCTTTAACATGTTACAACCACCATGCCAACCATTGGATGAGATACTAAACTTTTTTTTATTACTGTTGCCTAACAGTTAATATTATCATCTATGATGCATAGTAACTTAAAGTACAAGTGTGGAATCAGTAAAAAATGCTTCTTTTATATTTAGTTCTCCTCAAGAAGTAGGGAACCAGATTTGAAATTCACATTCAAAACCTATTAAAGATTAAAAAAAACATAGTTTTCCTTGCTATCATAAGAATTTGTTCCAAAATCCCTACTTCAGAAAAAACTACAAGTCGTAGACTGTCCTATATCACTTGCAGTTGTATGCCCATAATCCATATCAAGCAAATTAATTGAACAATTTGTACCAAAATTAATAAATATAACAAGAAAATGTATTTTGGTACTTCATAAAAAGACAAGCAAGAGGAAAAAGAAAAGTTGTACCTCTTTCAAAGCAAGAAGATGAACAGCGTTTGGTCCCGCATTACCATCAATTCTCGTGGATGGAGTGGAAACATGGACTAATTTTCTTTCTATCACCTGAACACATTGCATTTAGTAACATAAGTAAGATGTCTACATTGGAAAGAAGAAAGTTTGTGGGAGGACCAGCTGCAGCAGAAATTCAGAGATGTGTAAGAGAGAGAACAATGACATGTCTGCAAAAGTGCTATATATATATATATATATATATATATATATATATAGGTCGGGCACGGATCTCTGGCGGGTTCCTTGGATAGATCGGCGTTCGCTGTTGGACATTAGAGGAGCCCCGACTCATCAGGAGGACAGGCGGGGTCTGACATGCAGGCGCATCATACGTGCTGGGGAGTGGCGACCAGATTCGTATCGGTTCACTGAGGAGCTGGGTGGGTGCATTTTATCTATTGCCATTGACCCGACGTTGCCTGCGGATCGGTGGATTTGGGAGCCGGCTGGAGTTTCTACCGGGACTGGGGAGTTCCAATTCCGTAGCTGCTATAACCTGATCCGGCGAGCTTATCCGTTGAGTTCCGTTTACGAGTTCGTTTGGTGCAAGGGTCTGGCCAGGAAGATACAGTTGTGTGTCTACAAGCTTCTACTGGGCCGCCTCTTGACCAGAGATCGCCTGAGTTCGTTTGGAGTGCTGGTTCCGGATCCCACATGTGTGCTTTGCGGATTGGAGCCTGAATCTATAAAGCATATCTTCTTTGAGTGCACTCTGGCATGGCAGATCTGGTCGGAGCAGAGTCGTTTATTGGGAGTGTGCGCCTCCGGAAAAGGTGTGGGGGACATCATCACGGAGATCCGAGATGGCAGGGTTAGAGGAAAGGACTGGTTCCGAACAGCCAGAGTTCGTCTGGCTGCTGCGGTTTGGCATGTATGGCGAAAACGAAACCGTCGGATCTTTGAGGGGCTAGTCACCCCCCCAGTTGGCATTCTCCATAACATCGAGTTTGATGTTAATTTTATGGAGAATTGATGAGAGTTGAGTGGGGTCTCACTCTGTTTGTATGTTGTAAGATTATGGCTTTTCATTTGAAATAAAATTTACCTTATTTCCAAAATATATATATATATTTTTTTTTTTGGAACCAGGTAAATTGTTTCTGGAATCGCTCCCACTGGGATTCGAACTCCTGACCACTCGGGCCGCATGCATCTCTCTTAACCACTAGGCTAGAGGTCATCTGCTGTATATATATATATATATATATCTGTATATATATATATATATATATATATATATATATATATATATATATATAGCAGATGACCTCTAGCCTAGTGGTTAAGAGAGATGCATGCGGCCCGAGTGGTCAGGAGTTCGAATCCCAGTGGGAGCGATTCCAGAAAAAATTTACCTGTTTCCAAAATATATATATATATATATATATATATATATATATATATATATATACAATTTACCTGGTTCCAATATATATATATATATATATATATATATATATATATATATATATATTTTGGAAAAAGGGTAAATTTTATTCCATCATCGCAATAAGGTTACAACATAGAGATACAATCCCAACTCAGGGGGACATTACTAGTACATCCGACTCAATGTTATGAAGTATGCCCACCAGTGGGGTGGACAGTCCCTCATAAATGCGCCGGTTCCTCTCCCGCCAGACATGCCAAACTGATGCAGCAAGTCTCAATCTAGCACGCCTGGCCCAGCTCTGCTCCTTGCCACTGCAATCACCAATCCACTTAAGGATTTCTCGGAAGTCACGCTCCCTTCCAACCCCTCCCAAGTGTCTCCGGCTCTGCTCTGCCCAGATGCTCCACGCCACATGGCACTGAAAGAACAGATGCCCAATGGATTCAGGCTCTGTCTCACACATAACACACTTAGGGTCAGGGACAGAAACCCCGAACCGAAGCAATCTGTCCCTGGTAAGCAACCGGCCCAGCACCAGTTTGTATGCAGACAGTTGCATCTTCCTGGCAAGCCCCTTCCCCCAGACAAAGTTGTACTCCTCAATATCATCGAAGTGTGGCCGGACAAGGTCGTAGCAGCTGCTAAATCTGAACTCCCCTGCACCCTCCGAGCGGCCGGGAGGTGCCCAAATCCAGACATCAGACAGTGCCGTAGGAGTGATCTGCACCTGTCTGATCTCCTCACCCAACGGAGCAGTGAAACGATACTCCTCAATATATATATATATATATATATATATATATATATATATATATATATATATATATATATATATATACTCTCATTATTTTAATATAGAATTCGACATAATATAGAATTCGATATATCTGTAATGGCCCCTTAACTGGGGATGGAGTTGTGAGAATAGTGTATTGTAATACCTTTACTGTGATTTGCGTGGAATAAAATTTACCCGTATTCCAAAAAAAAAAAATACTATCATTATTTTACCAGAATACAAATAAACTATTTGAGCCTATATTGTTAAAACATTGACAAAGGAGAGTCCAGTTTGTTATAAAGTGTATGTATATGTTGTTTGCTTTTTGAGGCTTGAGCTTGAATCCTCTTACCTCATTTCACATTAATTTCTCTCGTTTCACTGGCCAAGTCTCAAGCCCCAACTGCATAATTTTCTGGATATGACCCTGGCTGTTACTCACTCCAAGCTCAAAGGAAGTGCATAGAGCTCAAACTGTATGGAGCAACAATCCTCTTGAAGCCTATACTACCTAGTGCTCCTGAATCGTATTACTGCTGTCAAAATTGTATATTGCCCATTGTTAATCATAAATATATTGGAGAATCCGTCTTGGGAATATTATATGTGAATATGCGTTTGCTCATGATGCCAGAGAATTGACCAGTTCAGATATGGAGTTTCCACAGAGTAGTAATAACTTGAGCTATGTAGGCTGTGTTATGAGTCATTGGGTAGAGTACAAGGATCTGTATACATGGTCTGATTTAAGAGTGTAGAAGTGTAGGTGATATGATTCGTTAGACTCAATTTATATTATTGTTTTAAAAGAAATATAACCCTAACCCTAACCATTTTGGTTGTCAAGTATTGAGGTATCGTATCAGAAAAGTGTATCTCAATATCATTTAACAGATTTGTTGATTGTACCATTGATATATGTGTTCACTATTAATGAATCCGATCTAGCAGAATGTTATTTGATAAAATAATTTATAGCTGATCCGCTATAGAAGGCACAATTTTGAATCTGAAGTACCTAGGGTTTCTGGTCAAGACAACCTAAAAAGCCTTCCCATTTAAATGATTCAGGATTAACCCCAATAAAACTGTAACGAACTAAACCAGGTCCCGTTAACAACCAAAGTAAATAGATTCCACCAAACCCGTGAACAAGGAGCAAGTTCCCACTTATAACCGAACAGGACCAAACTGCATTTATAAGATGACACGTGATCTCACACAAGTTCTCTTTACCGCATAACAGGGAGAAGGGGAGATTTAGGAATCTAAGTTGAGTAGCACACCTGCCCCAAGTCAGCACTGATTTGTTGAGAGGATATATCATCAGGTTTATGATGCGGGCCCACCCATTATCACCTACACACGTCGCAGGAGACGTGGAGCCATTTAGGCCCACTTTTTAGGCCTTTCAGTTATTTTAGTCATGGAGGGGTATTGTGGTCTTTCACCACAATAACCCTCCTAGGGTTTGCTTTTCTTTTCTATTTATAGTCAGGGCTAGCCGTCATTACTTTTATGCTTGGATTGAGAAAACTCTCTCAAGTGTCATCAAGAAGGATTTTATTACTTTGTTCCGTTCAATCAAAGTTGGAAGTTTTGTTCTTTTCCTATATTAAAGATCATTCTGTTTCTATTCCTCTTGTTCTTTGTTTTATTTGCTTTCTTTTGTGAATCGATTGAGTCGATTCACAACAATTGGTATCAGAGCCCTCTACGAGCCATGGCAGACGGAACGAGAGCCTCAATCGACGAGAAGATCCAAGGTCTTCGGGAGGACTTCACCGTCAAGATCGATAGCTTGAAGAAATCCATGGAAGCCTCCGTTAAAGATCAAGCATCCACGAACCAGGAACTCCGAACGAAATTCCGCACGGAGATGCGGGACATGCGGAAGGAGACGACGGCCATAATGACGCTCTTACAAAACATCTCGAAGAAGATCAACGGCGAGGAAGCGGAGGCGGTAACAACCCAAACCCTAGGCGATCAACTAGGGTTTGCTCCTGCGGAGGGGGAGGCGACCGAGGAGGAAGAAGGACCGGCCGGCGGCCGCTGTCCCGCAACCGCCGTCGCCGCCGCACCTCCGGGCTAGGCCCTGGCAGCCGGCGATCACCGCTGGACAGCAGCCGAGGGCCGCGGGAGCGCCACAGCAGGCCGCGCGAGCCCAGGCGGGGCCGCAGCTGCTATGGACGGCCGCTGGCCGGCCCCCGACCGCCACCCAGGGCCGGCCGGCGCCAGGGGAGCCGCCGGCGAGCGGCTGTGGCCGGACGCCGCCGACCATTTCGGTCCCGGCGGACCGGCACCACACCCGGGAGAGGCTCTAGGGCTTGGGGCCCCCTATGGGGGTCGGACGATGACCTCGAACTACGGTGACAGGTTCACGGGTTCGGGAAGGGGCTTAGCTGGAGTTCCGGCTCGGACGAGAGGGACGGAGCCGCCAGGAGGGGCGAGGAACACCGGAGGCAGCAATTTCTTTGGAGAAACGGCGGATCCCGCCAACTTCCAGAGAGGGGATCTACCCCCACGACGACCACCACGGAGGAAGAGGAGGAGGAGGAGGATCCGACGGAGGAAGAGGCCACTATAGCAACAGACGCAGTTCCCAGATTTCCACCTTGAGGACAAGGTGGCTCTTTTAGGGGGCGGTATTGATGCGGGCCCACCCATTATCACCTACACACGTCGCAGGAGACGTGGAGCCATTTAGGCCCACTTTTTAGGCATTTCAGTTATTTTAGTCATGGAGGGGTATTGTGGTCTTTCACCACAATAACCCTCCTAGGGTTTGCTTTTCTTTTCTATTTATAGTCAGGGCTAGCCGTCATTACTTTTATGCTTGGATTGAGAAAACTCTCTCAAGTGTCATCAAGAAGGATTTTATTACTTTGTTCCGTTCAATCAAAGTTGGGAGTTTTGTTCTTTTCCTATATTAAAGATCATTATGTTTCTATTCCTCTTGTTCTTTGTTTTATTTGCTTTCTTTTGTGAATCGATTGAGTCGATTCACAACAGTTTATACCAATACCTATCAAAATAAGTTACCTTCCATGTCACGCTTTTTTATTTAGATTCAAACCAGAGTGTTCTCCACCCCATATCTTTTTAAACCATAGTGTTATTCGCCTCATATCTTTTATTTCCAGTATCATCAGGATCTGATTTGCTTTGGCCTCTTTTGGGGCCAAAACTGACAAGTACGAATTTGATCCCCTTCAATCAGCTGACACCCCTTCATGTGACTGGAAAGTTTTGCATCAATTATGTAAACACTTGATCCGAGCATCCAATACAACCGATTTTTCGTGAATGTTGCTATTAACTATAATATTTGATAGGCAAGCTCAATGATCGAACTCCATCTTCAACCCTGAGTTTAAAAATACTTGCAGTGCATCACTGTACTCCTGTAGCATACATTTGACAAGATCACTTGTGCATATAAAATATATTGCAGTAGTAACTATATGACACAGCTCTTTTAATAGTACATGATGTGTAATAGGCCCCTATTAAAAGCTGGAAGTTTAGAAGGAGTAATTCAGTTTCTTCCATCTTATTGAATCAAAGGGCGAAAAATAGATATATGGGGTGATTCTGTTACAACAAAAAAGTAACACCACAGCCTTGATTCTGTTACAACTTACAACTTGATTCTGTTAAAACGGAAAAACATAAAATAAAACAAAGAAACAATATGTGAAACTAATCCCTAGAGATCATGAACTAATTTCTCGTCTCCTCCTAACTATCTGACAGTCCCCCTCAAGTTGATGCACAAATATGTATCATGTCCGACTTGTTGACGAGAAAATCATAGTTAGGTTTAAACAATCACTTTGTGAGTTATCCATTGCGATGTTGGTGCCGATGGCATACAAAATTACAAATAGCTCTTGCTTCAAGCTTCTCCTCTATAAAGTGTCTATCAACTTCAACATGCTTGGTTATGTCATGTTGGACTGAATTACGTGCAATGCTAATCGTTGCCTTGTTGTCACAGTAGAACTTCATAGGCATGGTCACATCTCTGTTTAACTCTTTTAAAATATGTCTCAACCACAATAATTCACACACTCCATAAGCAATCAATCTATATTCTACTTTTGCACTATTTCGGACAACTACACTTTGTTTCCTACTTCTCCAGGTCACTAAGTTTTTCCACACAAAAGTACTAAATCCTGACGTTGATTTCCTATATGTAATTGTGTATGCCGAGTCTGCATTTGTATACGCCTCAATACTTTGTTATTCATTCTTTTTGAATAATATACCCTTTCTTAGAATACTTTTCAAATATCTCAAAATTTTGTATACAGCTTCAAGATTTTCTTCATGAGAATACATGAACTGGCTTACAAGACTTACTGCAAACATAATATTAGTTCGCGTGTGTGACAAGTAGATCAGCTTCTCAACGAACTTTTGGTACCGTAATGTGTCCACTAGATTTCCTTTGGAATTCCCAAATTTCTAATTTGGATTAATTGAAGTATTTGTAGAACGACATCCACTCATTCCAATTTCTTTAAGGAGATCAATAGTATACTTCCTTTATGACAATGATATTCCCTTTTTTTTATCACGATACTTCCAATCCAAGAAAGTACCTTAGTGAATCCAAGTCTTTGGTTTCAAACTCTGAGCCAAGACACATTTTCAATCATTCCTTCTCAATCACATCATCTCCTACTAGAATAATTTCGTCCCCATGAACTATGATACGAGAACTATCTTCCCATTGTATGAAGTTTTTGTGAACATAATGTAATCGGTCTACCCCTATAAATAGTCTTGGCTCTTCACTGAATGTGTGAACTTTTCAAACCAGACCCTTGGTTATTGCTTTAATCCATACAATGATTTCTTCGGTATGCAAACCTTCGGCCCGAACCTTTTATCAAAACCTAGTGGTAGATCCATATAAACTTCTTCCTTCAAGTCTCCATTAAGGAATGCATTCTTCACATCCAGTTATTGTAGAGGCCAGTCAAGATTGGCTGCAATTGACAAGAGTACTCTAACTGTGTTTAGCTTTGCTACAGGTGCAAAAGTTTTAAGGTAATCAATACCATATGTTTAAGTGAAACCTTTAGCAACCAAGTGAGGCTTGTATCTTTCCAGTGACCCATCCAACTTATACTTGGTCGAAAACACCCATGTGCATCTAACCGTCTTCTTCTCCTCTAGCAGATCCAATATTTTCTCTGTTTTCTTTTCCAAAAAGCCCTTATCTCATCAACAATAGTCTTATTCCACTCAGAAACCTATACAACATCATGTACATTCTTTGGAATTTCCACACACACCAATTATGAAGTAAAGGCAGAAAAATAGAAGAGATTTTTATAAGAGACAAAGTTTGACATTGGATATTTGGTACAAGATCTAACACCCTTTCGATTGGCAATGAGAACGTTAAGGTTATAAAAACCGCTCATATTGATTTGACTCATAATTAGAATAAGTGAGTTGAATTTAGTCGGTTTTGAAGTTACCTGGAGATTCGATAGAGTTCTGACTGGCTTCTGGTTCGAATTTTTGACAATACTGAGTCATGGTCTCATTATCTCAAATTTGTTTCCTACGTGAGCAGACAAGAAGTTCTCGGGTACACGTTTTTTCTCGTATTGTCCAATGTTATAGATTTCGCTAGGCGGAAGCGGTGCGTTGGGGACCCGACTAGCGCCTAGGGCGCCTAGGCACCGATTTGTTTTTTTTTTCTCATGAATATATGTATAAATAATCTAGATGTAACATTTGAACACAAAGTTCTGACCTCTTATGGTTAGCCCAGTTATGCTTTAGGTCATCATTTGAGAGCTGCTAAGGGTTCGAGTCCCTTGTTGGTTTGTTTTTTTTCAGTTTTTTTCTTTTTTAACTTAGGGGAAAAATATAAAGGGGAGGAGAGGAGAGAGAGCCTTCAGACTTCTCCTCCCCCGCTCCCCTCCCCTCCCCTCCCCTCTGCAGACTCCCTCTCCACCCCTCCCCTCTCCTCTCCTCTTCCCCTCCGCTCCCCTCTCCCCTCCTCCTCTCCTCGGCCAACAGCAGCAGCAACAACAGGCCAGTAGCAGCAGCAGCAGCAGACCAGTAGCAGCAGCAGCAACATCAGGACAGTAGCAGCAGCAGCAGCAACAGCAGGCCAGTAGCAGCAACAACAACAACATCGACGACGGCGACGACGACGGCAGCGACGACGACAGGTAAGTATTTTAATTTTTTGTCGAGTATGAATTTTTTTTTGAATTTTCAAAAAAAATTGGTCAAATAGGCCGCCTAGGCCCGCCCAGCACCTAGGCCGGCCGCCTAGGGCCTTTTCGGTGCGGCCGACGGCCGCCTAGGCCAATTTTTAGAACACTGGTATTGTCTGAGCTAGTAATATTATGAGATGGCTCGATAGAACTTGGACCTGGATTTTCATTAGTTGAAACAATATGATATGTATTTATTGGAAAAAAAAAATACGTTCGAAGTTTTGACATTGACATTCTCTAGTTAGAATCCACCTAAGTATTATTCTTCTCTTTGTGTCTCCCCCTAAAGATGAGTTTCAAAAAACGGTTGGGACTCAAAGACTGTGGCATCTCTAGTGGCAAAACATTTTTTAGAAATAGGATTATAACATTTGTATCCTTTCTGAACTGGGGTACACCCAACAAAAACATGTTTTCTTGCTCTATGATCTAACTGCCCCAGGTTTTGATCGTGTATGTGTATAAAAACAGTGCAACCAAACAATTTTAAAGGTATTTGATGGTTTTTGAAATTCTAAGATCTGTGTGGGTATTCAATTTATAATATCTAGCCATTAGAATTGCTTCATCCCGTAGGTACTTAAGAACATTATTAGTAAATATGAGGGTCCTAGCAACTTCTAAAAGGTGTTTGTTTTTCCACTCAAGTCACTCCATTTTGTTGGGGTTGTCATTGTAGGAAATTTGTTGTATCATACCCCATTCTAAGAAAAATTTCCCTAAGACATAATTAAAATATTATGTATTGTCACTCCTAAAAATCTTTATTTTTTCTTCAAACTATGTTTCCACCATTTTGTAAAAAATCTTTGAGAACTTTTTCGACATCAGACTTGTCCCTTATATATACCCAACTTCCTCTTGTGTGATAATCAATGAAAGTAACAGACAATTTTTTTTCGAACTTTTTTGAAATCCTAAAAGTTCTCTATACATCACTATCGAGTAAATGGTTTCGATGCTTGTTATGGTTTTAGGGGGAAAATGAACGATGATGTTTAGCAAATTTATAGGTTCACATTGAAATAAAGACGGATTGTCATTCATAAATAAATATGGAAACAAATGCTTTAAATAAAAATAAACTTGGACGTCATAATCTGTAACGCCATAGCATAAAATTATTAAAATAGAATTCAAACAGGTACTTTGAACTTATTTTCGCAATTTGGTTCCATCTTCAAAGATATAGAGACCTTCACTTACTCTAGCACTGTCAATCATTCTCTCCGAGACTAGTTCCTGAGACCCACGTCAAGAGTAGAGTGATAGAAGTCACGACACTGGAGATCATTAGTTAATTTGCTTTGAAAAAATATTACATGACCGTTTAGGCACATGAAGGACATTATGCAGGGTTAAGGAAAAAGATACAACAATAGATAATACTCCACCAATTGTTGAGTGATCCATCGACAATCTTGATTTTTCTTTGTTCCCTACACACCAATTGTAAGTGAAAAAAAAGATTGAATAAAATTGTCATATGATCAGTTGCTCTAGAGTCAATAATTCAAAAAGTATTTTGAGAATTGACATTGTTAAGAACAGTAACAAAGTTACCTTTTGAACCAAAGAACAAGACGGCTTTTACAGAAATTTGTGGATTGTAAAAGCTTGTAAAAATGCTCTAGTTGTTCCTTTGTGAATGGAGACACATCTGAGTTGACTTGTAGCCCCTAACTATCTTCATGAGACACTTGGAACGCCATATTTTTATTCCTCGGCTTCTTCCGGTTTGCAGGTTTCCCATGGATTTTCCAACATGTCTCATTTATGCCATGGCTTCTTGCAGTGATGACACCAGGATTTCTTCCTCCTCTCACCTTCGGATTTGAAGTTTTTTAATACAAGGGTAGATGTCTCGGCTTCTGCAAAAGGCTTGGGTTCTCGTGTTTTCAGCATTACTCTCCTCCTTGTGTCTTCCTTCCTAATCTCGGAAAAGGCCTCTCGAAGAGATGGCAGATGTTTCTTTCCAAGAATTCGATACCTGACTTCATCTAGTTCTCGATTCAGACCAGCTAAGAAGAGATGGACAGATCATTCTCTTCCTTTTTTACAATCTTCTCATAATTGAAACATTGATCTAACTCATGCCAAAGTGAGATCAATTCATTGTAATAATATGTGATCTCACGTTCTCTAGGCCAAAAATCTAGGAAGAGTTTTATAAATTTGACTACGTTTCTTTTACTACCTCCCACACATCCTTTGCGGTAGCTAGAAAGATATATGGTTTACCTATCATTTGCTCTATTGAGTTGATCCATGGTAGTCAAAGGCGAGCCTCATGCGCATCTTGCAGAAAGGCGCAACAGTTGCGCCTTGCACCTCACTAGACAATGTGCATTTCTCCAGGTGCACTCAAGGCGCGCCTTAAGTGCGTCTTTTTATAGAAAAAGAACTTTAAGGCATGGAGATAATTCTTACCTCATACAAGTAGTTGGTTGCAGTTGAACTGAAAATTGGTTTGCAGTATCGAAATCGGTATCGGACCATTCATATGAGTATCAATATCGACGTTATCGGCAATATTGACAGTTTCGAATTAGAGTATCGAATTTTTTTGGTATCGGAAAGCAAATAATTATTAATAAATTATGAACATTTTAGAAAAATATATTTATACATCTAGACATAATTTTAAGTATTTCTAGTGCTATTTCTTAGTTTTTCTGAAATTCAATGAAATAATAGTCACCTTTGCTGATTAGTTTACATGTGATAGATAAGTTTTCTTCTTTTACATGCTTTTACAACCTTACTATGCTTTTACGCCCTTGTTGATTAGTCTTTTCCGTTCAATTTTCTTTGAAGAACTGCCCGGAAAAGAGACCTCCAATGTCGGTATCGGTTAGTATTGATTATTGGTCGATATCTGATCGAAATACGTCAATCTGTATCGGTATCGTCGTATCGGATCGGTATCGGTCGATACTATAAATTATCATGGAAAAACTAAAATTCACTAAAAGCATCGTAGGATAATACAAACTCTTCCTAGTTATCTTGACTACTATTGTTGTCCTGCTAGTTCACTTGGCTATATTTTAACATATTTTTGTTAGTTTTAATATGTTATTTGATTTTATTTCTTACATTACTAATTTATTTATGAGAAAATTTGATTGGCACCCCCATTTTATTTACCCATATTTAAGGTACACCCCACACAATTACAAGAATGTAAGGTACCCCCCACTTTTGACGGAAACCGTCCTCTACTGACGGTCAACCCATTTGACCGATATTTTTGGACGAAAATATCCTTCCTATCTCTTCTTCCCAAACTCCTACCCCACCCCTACCGACCCCCCTCCGGCCAACAGCTCCCCCCCCCCTCTCCGGTTAACAGCCGACCCCCCCGTCCCTTCTCCGGCCGCCACCAACCCCCCGCCCTCCACCCCCCTCCCTTCTCCGGCCACCACCAACCCCCCTCCACCCCCCGCCCCCTCCCTTCTCCGGCCGCCACTAACGAGGTGCGGGAGGCGCAGCAGCGGCCGCGCGACGAGGCGGGAGGAGGGGGAGGTACGGGAGGCGCAGCTCCAACTGCACGGCAAGGCGGGAGGGGGGGTTGCGGGGGCGGGAGGGGGCGCTGATGCTGTCGTGCGCCACCACGCCGTTGCTGCTGCTGCTGTCGCGCGACGCCGGCCACTGCTGATGCTGCTACCGAGAAGAAGGGGGTAGCAAAAGGGGTGAGAGGGTGGTGGGGCTCCGGCAGACGCGACGGTGGGGGAGCGTAGGCACGCGGCGGGAAGGGGGTAGCAAAAGGGGCACGGAGAAGAAGACGGGGATATTTTGGTCAAAAAAATCGGTCAAAGGGGTTGACCGTCAGTAGAGGATGGTTTCCGTCAAAAGTGGAGGTATCTTACATTCTTGTAATTGTGTGGGGTGCACCTTAAATATGAGTAAATAAAATAGGGTGCCACTCAAATTTTCTCTTTATTTATTTATCTATATATATTTTTATTATATTTAATATTTACATCTCGCTTCGCTCGAGCGCGCACCCTAACTGCGCCTTGCCCCTCGAGCGATATAGACCTTTTGTGCCTCGAGTGCGCCCTTTAGCCTTTGACTACCTTGAGTTGATCAACGAATTTTCATACCTCCATGCGCTCTAGTGTGGATCACGAGGTGTCGGCTGCCTCACTTTGCCAGTTAAGTGCATGAGTTTTCCCATTCCTTCAATCGTCGGCTTCACAGATTGAGCCAAACCGAGATAATTCTTTCCATTCAACTTGTGGGAAGTCAATTGGAAAGAGGGATTCTAGGAAAATTTGTATATTCCACCGTTTGGCATGGCAGTCCATGTGTTGGAGCTTTCGGTGGTCTCCTCAGAAGAGTCGGTTGTTCCTCTAGCTCTGGTCATTGCCGTTTTAACAATTTGAAAAAATAGGTCAAGAGCCTTGCCTCTAATACCATGCAAGTTTAGAAGAAGAAATGTAAGTTTAGAAGAAGTGATTCAATTTTCTTCTATCTTATTGAATCGAAGGGGAAAAACTAGAATATGTAGGCCAATTCTGTTACAACAGTAAAGTAACAGCACATCCTTGGTTCTGTTAAAACACAAAAACAATAACTGAAACTAATCCCTAGAGATCAGGAACAACAAGCATTGAATTTGCTATGTGAAACCCAATTAAGTTAGTCCAGTCATTAAATTAGCCAAGTTGGATGTATGGTGGAACAGGCTTTGAGCACTTCATGCTATATATAACTAAGATGCAGTAAACTTCTCTTTAAATATCCTTATCCAGCACCACATGTAGGCTGACCATTATACTCTTTCTCATCAGATCATTAAGCATGTATTACTAAGAGAGAGTCACAATAAGCAATCACTTAATTAGAACAGACTAATGGCATCTATTAAGTTAATGGCATACTTACAGAAGTCACTCCTCTAGCTTTTGCTTGACCGGAAGTCTCAGTTTGTTCCATTCGTCCTACTTTATACCTTATTAAGGATAACATTTACCTTAGTGAGAAACTGGAAGGGAAAAGTTAAAACACCTACTGAGCAAAAGACTTATATTTTAGCATAAATCTACCACTGTAGCATTAACTATAGGAGCAACAAGTTTTTAAGGAAAAAATAGCATCATTAATAGCCAATTTTGTGACATACAGTTAACCTGTCAAACCCTTTATATAGAAAAATCAGACAACCGTCTCAATCATCGATGCCAATAGATCTTGTACAACAAGAACAAAGTTAAGCATACCGTATATGAAAGAAAGGAATCATATCCTTAGAAGGTTAACGAGATTGCAAAATTATACTATTTAGTCTGGGCACAAAGACTTCAGTCATCAGCAACCACTATGACAAGGAAAACAAGACTAAATAAATGCACCTACCCACGATCTACCAACTTCTGAACAGCATCATCAATCCCAGCCTCAGAAATACCAACCTGGTCAAATGACAAGTGCAATGAAATAAGGCTTGCATCATATGTATATATGAGAAAAGCTACTCAATATCATAACCGGAAAGAATAATATAAACACCTATTGTAAGAATAATCTACAAAGCAAAATATTATTTATAATAGGAGCAAGAATGCAATTATGTTTATCTGCCCCGTTCATGCAATTCAACATAATATTTATGAGCATATGGCAAAGGTAGTAAAGAATTTTTTTATATATTTTACATTGATAATCAGGTAGTATAAAATCTTAAGATGGGTATTGTTTTCTATAGTTGAACAATTAACCCAAAGGTTAGAAGGGAAAAAAAAAGTATAATACCGATCCGATACGGCCGATACCGATACGGTTTGGCATGTCCCGATCCGATGCCGACCGATACCCGATACTAACCGATACCGACATTGGAGGTCTCTTTTCCGGTCAATTCGACAAAAAAATTGACTGAAAAAGACCAATCAACAAGAGTGTAAAAGCATAGAAAGGTTATAAAAGCATGTAAAAGAAGAAAACTTATCTATCGTATGTAAATCAATCAGTAAGGGTGACTGTAATTTCATTCAATTTCAAAACTACTAAGAAACAACACTGAAAATATTAAAATTATGTCTAAATGTATAAAATATATTTTTTAAATCTTTTCGCTTTCCGATACCAAAAAATCCGATACTCCGATCCGAAACCTCCGATATTGTCGATCCCGATACTTATAGGAATGGTACGATACCAATTCCGATACTGATACTTTGAACCTTGAGTATAATAATAAAAGAATATAAATAGCTATTTAGGGATCAGAAGAAGGGACACATGAAAAGAAGGAAATACAATAAATACTAGAAAAGGTAGGACTTGCTGACAATTATGTTTTATTTCATGTTTGTTTGGTTTTAATCCGAAAACTCGTTTCAGGGTTTTTGAGGATTTAACTACTATCTTTGGTTACGTTTCTCTAGAGTGCATTAGAGCATCATTAGTAAGGCCCATCCCATTTTCTAGATTCTAGATTTAGAATGTAGGAGCTCATTTTGTAGAATAATAAGTCTCAATCCTAGTCCCAATTTCTACAATTTCGGTCCCAACCCATCCATGGGTGCTAAGGGTTGGGCCTCCCAATTTCTAGATTCTAGATTGTAGAAACTCGTTTTATAGAATAGTAAGTTCCAATTTGGAGCCCAACTTTCTAGATTCTAAACTTTATATTATTTTTTTCCTACATTAATTTTTGACCACACAATTTTTGGGACCGGAGCTCACTTTATCATTTCCTACTATTCTCATACAAACCCAACCCATTCTACATTTACCTTTTTTTTTAAATTTTGGGCTCCAAATTGCATTGGAGAGTCCCAACTACTAATGATGCTCTTAAGGATCCTACGGATCACAACAACAAAAACTGTGTCCCTAATCTTTGTGATGGGGTATTTGAATCCTTTTCTTCCATTCACCTTGTCAAGGGACATGTTGGTTAGAACATTGATAAAAACTGTATCCTTTGACAAAGCCTCAATCAAGTTTGTTTGGGAAGCCCCAACATGTACTCTGTAAGGCTTCATTTCATGGAGATCCAACAATGTTTTGCACTGTAACATTAATCAGAAATCCTTGGAGGCTTGATGTAGAAATAACTCAATAAGAACTACTTTAAATATACGGACGGGGCACATGTTGAATACTTTAGTTGAGAGCACTTTATTTTTTCTTCAGTGTGTTTGGAATCTTTGGATAGAACAAATATTCAAAATTTTAAAGCAAAGATTATATCTAAAGATATAGGACATCCATCAAATACTTGAAGGCCAGATGTAAATCAATTCAAGGAACATGAGCATATCAGTACAATTTTGATAATACATATAGTCCAATTTCATAATTTCTATCTATCAGAGACTTCCAATAGTTTTCGTCCTTGTAGGATTTTGCCAGTTTCTGGACTAAGTTGGGAGTGAAAGGATCTTTGTCGGGTATGTCAGGGCAGAGGAGATTAAGGTTGTTGCCAAACTTTTCCGTTGTCTAGTTGGTGTTCGAACTGAGTTTGGGGATCAGAAGAAGGGGGAAGTTTCACATTGTAAAGCATGGAATGGTTTACCTCACAAACAAACATAGAAAGGGAGTTCCACCTGTGGAATGAGCTGGGGAAAATGCATAGGTCCTAGGTAGCATGGATACTCCGAAACAGTATTGTGTCCGTGTTGTGCCGTGTCGGACACATCAAGGACACTCCAAAATATACTAGGACTCGCCAAAATAGGTCTCATGTCCCTGTTGTTGCGTCTGTATCTTGTCATAACCGTGTCATGCATCATGGACGTGATCCTTCGTCTCTTGAGGAATAGTTGACATTCCATGTTTATCCCACAAACGTCCCAACTCTTCTATTTTTACTGACAGAACCTGGCAATAATCTCCACTTAGACCACAAGCGGTAGAGCCTGGCCAGCCAAGAACTGCTAGCTCAACGTCCCAGATGCAAGTTAAAATGTTTAATATAGTATGTACAATTTATATTGTATAGGCACATTGTGTTTTGCACTTTGCTCTATTTTAACCTGCCTCCACAAAACATGCATCTGCCTGCAGAATATTGATAGAAAATACAAAAGAAGTAGCAAGCTGCTATAAAAGTGATAAAGAAAGTAGAGTTAAATCATTGAGAACATCTTCATGATAGGAACATGAGATATATGGGTAAAGATATATGGGTAATCTAAAAAAAGCAATAAGCCATATCTGAAGAATATGGAGAATGAAAAAAATGAATAAGAAAACAAAATTACTTATGAGACATGAACGCAAGAACATAATGTATGTCAGCAAATAGAGGCACAGTGGGTTACCTGCCTGCATTTACCAACACCACTAATTGTCATTTTCCAGTCAAGCTCTTTGTGTCCAATCTCCGCATCTAACTCATACAGTTCATAGAACTTCCCCTAGTCAAATAAATTAAAAAATTATGAATATAATATTAAAATTTTATATGCATATATGTACATCTACAAATGTATATTACAATATAAATATGCACATATTCCCATAACTATTTATATATGTACAATATTAAATAACAAATGTTAAAAAACATGCAGCAAACAAATAATTAGTACTGAAACATGTTAGGAGTGATTTTGGATATTAGTTAAAGAAAATGTCAGTATTACAGGTAGACCTAAACAAACAAGGATTATTTAAGTTTGTACAAGAACATATGGTATTTGCTAATGTAAAAGACAAAAATGACTCTAAATAAAAAGAAGGGAGAACAAGGACTAAAAAATGACCCAAGAAATCTGTGATAAAGGTTTTTTTAGTTGTGCCGTTGAAACTTAGTGTTGACCGACATTTACGTAAGGAATAAATTAACTGATTAGATATAAAAAAAAGAGGGTGTAGTGCACAGTGTGTCACATTCCGATTCCGTAGAATCGATAGTCGTCTCCTGGGCGTGATGTCGTGTCATCCTAAGTTGCACTCGCACAAGACAGTGTCATAAGGTTATTTGAAACACAACAACAAAGAGAGTACGCAAAGAAATTGAACAACACATTTGAAACAGAAGAAAACTTTATTTCATTGATAATGAACATCAAGACTATTACAATGGATATCGCACGGGCTTACAAACTAACTCAAAATGAACGATGATGAGTCGTCTTCGTTGGACTAATGCGGGGGTCTTCAAAAGGATTGATCAAGCCGCCGGCATAAAGGCAAGGCTTCAAAAACACATTAGCGTCGCCTTCAGTTAGATGGCACGCCCTTCCTGGTTCGCAGTACCTGTGGAGAGCGAGGATCGGTACATTGTCGTGTACTGGTGAGTGACTAATTATGTTCCACGCTCTCATTTGTTCAAGAAGTTATGTGAAGCATGCAATATATTTATTGATCTTTCTAGCCATCCTAGTGAATTGTATGTAAACATTTGATAGGCATAACATAAACTACGTTACAACTTACCCGCGACAAAGTATGTCGTTGCAGTATAAAGCTTACCATGTTCCTTTCTTGTTCAACCAAATATCATTAACTAAAATAGTGAGTATACGTTAAGGTCATTGACACCACAAGTCATCCTGGACCATAGCTTAGTTTAGACGGCGACCCTTTCAACGCGAGTAGCGAGCCCCGCTGAAAGCTCCCAAATAACCCGTGCTAGTAACCAGCACAGCTATCTTGCTTTTCTCCTAGGTCGAATCGGTCCTTTGCACCGAATTGCCGTTCGAGAAGTTAAACCGTGTGCACAAGTTGTCCATTACCGTGCGAGACTAAACTAGTTACTCAAGCATGGTCTACATAAGAAACTTAACCATTCTTTTAATGTTTCGCCTTATCGTTGCAACATTTATTTCCTTGATTCAATTATTGCTTAGCACAGTTCTATAATAGGTATACATAAGTAAACATATAGCAGTTTCATAACATAACACTTCTATAGTAGGTGTACGTGAGAAATCGTGCAACAGTCAATTGGAAATAAGTATTCATGTCCTTGCATCTTCATCTAACATTCTATTTATATTGGTATCGTCGATTGATTGGAGAAGAAGAGGGTCAAAGGGGAGAAGGGTCAAGCCAATCACCTTGATTGATTGAAGCAAGAGAACAAAGGTCTCTTGTGCTAGATGGCGCCTACGCGATCACCTGCAATCACATAAGCAACCACTATACCCTTCTCTTCTGAGTTCGATATGAAATGCGAAGTTCGAAGAATGCAAGCAATGAAATCCATCGAAAACATTCGCGAAAATGCATCCATAAATCCAAAGCCAAAGAAACAAATGCGGCATGAAAAACCAAGCAGCAGAGAGGTCCGTCGAGCTCAACTACAAAGTATTTCCTCGAGACGCAACCCGCTGATATGGGATTTGATTCCGAATAAAACAATCCATAACGAGTAAAGGATCTTGATTCAATATGTCTCAATCAATTGATAGCGACAGTATTCCTTAACAGCGCTCCCCGCGAACGAGGAAAGTTAGGACGGGACACTACATTATAAACGAATATGACAAAGAAACATGGTTTTGTAGGGTTGAACAGGTGTCCCTCTATCATACCCATGGAGGAGAGAGGAGAAAGAAGGCGATAGAAAGTTAGAATATATATTTTTTTTTTTTGGAAATAAGGTGAATTTTATTCCAAATGAAACGCCATAATCTTACAACATACAAACAGAGTGGGACTCCTACTCAAACTCTCATCAATTCTCCATAGCCTTTACATCATACTCAATGTTATGGAGAATACCAACTGGGGGGGAGACCAGCCCCTCAAATATCCGACGGTTTCGCTCCCGCCATACGTGCCAAACCGCAGCAGCCAGGCGAACTCTGGCTGTTCGGAACCAGTCCTGCCCCCTACCCCTGCTATCTCGGATCTCCGAGATGATGTCCCCCACACATTTCCCGGAGGCGCTCACTCCCAATAACCGACTCTGCTCCGCCCAAATCTGCCAAGCCAACGTGCACTCGAAGAAGATATGCTTGATAGATTCAGGCTCCAACCCGCACAGCACACATGAGGGATCAGAAACCGGCACCCCAAACGACCGTAAACGATCTCTAGTCAAGAGCCGGCCCAGAAGAAGCTTGTAGACACACAACTGCATCTTCCTGGCCAGACCCTTGCACCAAACGAAGTCGTAATCAGCACACAACGGGAAAGCTCGCCGGATAAGGTTGTAGCAGCTACGGAATTGGAACTCCCCCGTCCCGATAGGGGCCCCTGTCGGCTCCCAAATCCATCGATCCGCAGGCAGTGTCGGATCTATGGCAGTAGATGAAATGCTCCCACCCAGCTCCTCAGTGAACCGATATGAATCAGGACGCCACTCCCCATCACGAATGATGCGCCTGCATGTCAGACCCCGTCTGTCCTCCTGATGAGTCGGGGCACCTCTGATGTCCAACAGCGACCGCCGATCAATCCAAGGGTCTAGCCAGAGGTCCGTGCTCGACCCGACCTGAAAGCCTACAAACCAGCCCTGGCCACCTAATGGCCCACAACCCGGCCCTGGCCACAAACCCGACCTGAAAGCCTACAAACCAGCCCGAAGGCTTAAAAATCCGATCTGAAGGCCTACAACCCGGCCCGCCTGACCCGCACCTGGCTGCCCCCTTTAATTACCCCACTACTTTGGAACTAAAGAGCTTCCCTAAGACCTCTTGGGGGGATGACTCTCATCCTAGCCACTTCAGCTAAAGGTATTTGTCTATATATACATGTAAAAGGTGTCTCAGTACCACAAGGCCATAGTTTTAAAAGGCGAAAGGTGCACCAAGGCGCAAAGGTTCCTGGAGCCTGAGGCGCTAGGCGCAAGGCTCAAGGCGCGCCTTTTGAAAGCTATGCGCACTTTTTTCTCAAAAAAATAAATAAATATTATACGAGTCTTTCTATCTTTAAGCATTTTCTATCCCGAATTTTATTGTAAAGGCAAAAAAAATCTCAAACATGTTATAATCTTCTCTTTGCTATACGAAAATTATAACAAGAACTTTTTTATCTTGCAGGAAATCTAGAAAAATGTTCCCTCAATATTTGGTGATGCTGCACAATATTTGCTAGCCGATGCATCTAAACAAGAAAGCTACTCATTTGTATATAATTATTGAAAGTGTAAAGATACTATAATTAGGAGACTCCTCTGGTCCTTAGTTGTAAGTTTAGGAAAAGAAAAAAAAACCAAACAGTGCCTGCTGGCTTGATCGAACCATGAGGCGCGCCTTGCCTTGCGCCTGCGCCTATTCACTTAAAGCGCGCGCCTAATTACGATGGTGCACCTAGCTTGTGTCTAGGCGCAACACCTGCGCCTCGCTGCGCCTGGAGCCTAGGCGCGCCTTTTAAATGAATGCACAAGGCTCGAGGCTCCCGTTTACGCAGGTTCCGAGGAGGGTCAAGATGTTCGAATTAGGACTCGAAGACATTAATACATAGGAAACGAGGTTGGAGGTTTGAATCCTCCTAGGCGACAAGTCGTCCTTAAATATTAAAAGGAATGATCTAAGATATTCAGGTAGCACTTGATTGAGAGACAACCTAGAGGAGAGGTTTATCCGGATAAAGGATCGTGGTACAAATAACAAGCCTAACTGGATCGTGCGACTTGGATCGGTCGGCCATGTAGAAAATGATGGTTTGGTACCGACGACAAGTCCAAGTCGAGTGTGCAATGGAGATCGGCCCAAATAGTAGAACAAGAGAGGATGCATCAAATGCAAAAATCGAGTATTGTTGTGCAGAGAACCAAACCCGGACTATGTTTATCAAGATACTACCGAGAAAACTGTGAAGACAATGGACATCTTATAAGAACCTCCTCTTTAGACAGAGCTTAACTTATAAGCCCTCAAAAGGGTCGTCCATCTCAAAAAGAGTTTGTGCAAAGCAGGGGGGGAAAAATATGAGGAATAATACAAACAAATACAACAATAAAGCAAGCAATTATGTCACGTTGCTTTGTCGGCTGTAATTTTCACAACAACACACATCATTATTGCTTAAACTCATCGCCAAGAGGAATACATCGCATTTCAATTATTCAGATATTAGCAACCCTCGAACCTTTGATTGCACTAGGGGTTTGGGTCACCTTTCCAAGTTAACTTGCGCAATGGACCAATCATCTCATTTGAATTGCACGGCTCAAACCCAACTATCTTTGTAGCGCTCGGGCTATCTCCCACCAATTTGCTTTTCATTTTGTTTTCAGTAATGGTTCAAAAACCCTCACCAACCAGGTGGTTTGCAGAGAGAGAGAGAGAGAGAGGAAGTAGCTGAGAGCTGGAGAACAACGCTAGTCACTAATATGCATCACAAACAAAATAAGGTTCTACGGTGTAGTTAACAAGTTTCAAAGATACAACTAGACCAAGTATTTGCACTACCAAAATTGCTTTCTTGGACCATACACAATTACAATATTCTTATAAAGTCATAACTCATGTACCAGTTTGTGCATAAACCCATAAATATGTTCTGTTTGTTGTGCTTTATTTGCTCCTCTATGCTTCTGCTTCAAAGGAAAGAGGGAAGTACCAAACGTGATATGCTAGAGCAACATTGGGGCCAAACACCAACAACTACAGTTAACTGATATAAAGGAACCTCCATGAGCAGTAAACACAAAAAAGTAATAATAAAACCAAATATGGAAAGAAAGAAAAAACTCCAATACTGCTTTAAACAAACAATAAGAAAGGCATGATATTGATAGCTCATAAAATGGAAGTGTACAGAAAAAGGCAAGATAATACAAAGTATAACTAATGCTTTACCACTTTGAAGAAAAGGATGCAATCCATATATTGGCTCTTCACACTCCAGTACTGCTTTTGGGTTGCGGACATTTTCTTCAGTGCATCAGGAGGTATGTATAATGTTCTTTTGTCATAAAGTGGATCACTCGGCCGCCTTCGACTAGCATCTCGGATATAAGAAGGGTTGAGCCATTCAAATTTGTTCTTATAACTATCGGAAACTTCTGCATGAGTCGTTTTTTCTATCATGGTATCCTGAATTGGCTTCAACCTTTTCCTGGAGCCCAGAACATCATGCTCATTTTCTGTACCAAGACGAGTTTCTTGTACTCGTTTTAAACGAGGAACAAGTGGTCTATTAGCTGGGGTTTCTGGGCCCAAAATATCTAAGGGGAGTTCAAATTTGAGAAGATTTTCTCCACTACAATGACCATTCAACATGGAGGTATACGTTTTCGAGGTATCCTCAGCTGGCATTTCCTTTTCTACATTTTCATGAACTTCATCGAGATTGCCAAATTTGGTATGAGAACTGAGGGAAGCATTATTGTCAATCTTCCTGCATAAGCCCAGGAAAGGATCTAGGATTAGTTTGTAACAAAAACTCAAGCATGTGCTCGTGTGTTTCTTGTAAACAAATTAGATTGGGAGTAAGGATGCCTTGATCTAACTATTTTCTAATACAAGTGGAGACAGCCAGCGCTTTAACTTCAAAATTGGCTAATTAGCAGACCTCACATATGTGGAAGTGGACTTTGTTATTGGTAATATAGCCTTTGAACAATAAAGGAACCAAACAAAATAACATCAGCAGTGATACCGATCAAATAAGAAACAATGAGATACCACCTAACAAGGATTATTCACTTTTAATGGAAAAAAACACTGATAACTAATACAAGAAAGCATCAGGCTGATCTGGGCAAATGCACTTAGGTATATTACAGAAATCTTGGAAGAATGATAAGAAATGAGACTGATCATAAGTATATGAGACCCATATTGAAGGAAAAGTCCATATCCATTAGCAGGTAAACCTCAATATAAGTCTCAGGAAAGACAGATTTCTAATGCAACAAAAGCACCAATATGAGTTATTGCATTCAGATGTGGAAAAACGAATCTTAAGAACACGATAAAAATACAGGCTGGTTACATAAGCACTAATCTGAGTGATTGCTTTATTTATGTCATGAATTATCTACAGAACATTTCAAAACAAGACAACCAATCACGAACTGGCCTAGAACTCTAATTTCTGGGGCTTACATAAGCCCCTCTTTTGAACAGTAAGGACCCCTAAACGCCTAAAACTTTGATGCCTAAAACTAAAACTTGTGACAGGGAACCAAAATTAACAAAATCACTCATGAGGGCCCAAACTTGCAAGCATAGAATCAAAATTCAACCAAATCACTTAAAGGAGCCAATAACCAAGACATGATGCATGTCATTATCAGAAGCATTTTCATGACTCGAGATTTCGATCTATTTTCTTGCTTGGTTTTGTTGGTTGTATACCCTTTTAGGAGTCAACTGTCTAAGATTACTTACTTATCATCTCCCTTTATAAATAAAAACAATAGTGGCTACATCTTCCTTCCTAGAGCTCATCTCGACAAGTTGAGAGTCCTCGTGTCTTCCAGGAGCTCGCTTCCACAATTATTTAAACATTTTTCAAGGTTTTATGAAGTGTTAAAACAATACTCCTAATGAAATCTACCCAAATATGAGCCGAAACACAAGATTTTGAACCCCAGAGACTGGTGCTCTATCCAAGGATCCAGCCATAGGTCAGTTCCAGCCCCATCACACATGATCCTCCTGACAGACGATTGAAGAACAGCTATGTGTCTCAGAATTTGTTTGAAGGTCACAGAGTGGTTGTTGTCAATACCACACCTCCAGAAGTTGTCATTCCTCACATAGCGAGACTGCATCCACTCTGCCCAGAGGGATCTTCCTTTGATGAACCGTCATGCCAGTTTCAGGACCGAGGCTTCCATGATAGCCGACAGAGGACGGAGACCCACACCTCCCTCCTTCTTTGGCCGACAGAGTTGTTTCCAAGAGATCGCATGTAGGCCCCCCTCCAGATGAAATCAGCACAGATCCTTTCAACTTTCCTGATGGTAGCCACGGGTTTCAAAATAGACTGCAGCCAGAACTGGGCCAGGACAGAAATAACCGATCGGACTAACTCGATACGTCCCTCAAAAGATAGTCCGGCAGCTTGCCAACCTTCAACTCCGCTGGGCATACTCCACCAGGCTATAGCAATCCTGGTCTCGGGCATAATTGACTGTCAAAGGAACTCCCAGGTATTTCATCGGGAGCTCACTTCTCTCCACGCCCAGTACATAAGCGCACTCCTCCTTCTGAAGGCAAAGTGAACTGAAGTAGACCCTGCTCATCTCTCTGTTCATTTGAAGTCCCGAGTGTGATTCCAGCTCACCCATAATCTCAGATAACGTGTTCATACCCTCCAACGAAGGCTGTATGAACACCAGTAGGTCGTCGGCATAGATGAGGTGGGTAACCAGATGCTCGACTCTCCTGTACAACGGGACAATCCTCCCAAAATGGACCGCCCTATCCATCAAGCAGGTAAAGTACTACATGACAAGCGTGAACAGGTAAGGTGACAGAAGGTCACCTTGCCGGAGTCCACGGTTGCTTTTGAAGAACTCATACGGAATACCCTGGATAAGGACCGAGAAGGTGGGAGACGATATGCATTCCCGAATCAACGCAACCCAACGATCATCAAACCATATAGCAGACAGAAGGTGGCATAAGAACTCCATGTTGACCATGTCGTAGGCCTTCCTCAGATCCAGCTTTACACGTGCCTTCTCCCCACCAGGCTTGTTGAAGCCCTTCACCATCTCATGAGCTAGAAGGCTATGCTCAGCTATAGATCGCCCCTTGATGAACGTCGTCTGGTTCGGAGAGACAAGGTCCTGCATGATCCCCTTCATGCGCCGGCACATGAGGTGCATAATTATTTTATAAAAAAAATTACAGCACGCAATAGGCCTAAAGTCCGCCAGCGAGATCGCCCCCTCCTTCTTTGGTACCAGAGTCAAGAAAGTATGGTTCAGCTCCTTCAGCAGCTTCCCCTCGGAGAAGAACTCCTGGACCGCCTCGAGAACCGAGACCTTCAGAATATCCAGTGGCTTTTATAGAACCCACTGCTAAATCCATCCGGACTTGGAGCTTTGTTGGGGTCCGCTTTCTTGATAATGGCCTCCACCTCCTCCATAGTGACAGGGGCAAGCAGTAGGCTATTCCCATATGGAGTCACCAATCTCTTCGTGACTACATCTGGGAACACAGATAGATAGTCAGTCTGAAAGTAGAACTCGGAGTAGTACCTGACCGCCTCTCCTGAGATCTTGGACGGCTCCCCAATCAGATTACCCTCGATATCAAGAAGCTGAGAGATGGTGTTCCGATACTGTCTGGTGCGAATGACATCATAGAAGAATTTGCTACATCGGTCGTCATTCTTAAGCCAGGAGCAATTAGCGCGCTGAGCCGCACTAATCTCCTTCTGAAGCCGCAGAGTATTGACTTCCCCAATCAGCTCATTCTCTCTAGCCGCCAGGTCCCCATTTAACATGTCAGATTGCATAGAATGCTGGATGGCCCGAAGCTCCGCCTCCTTATCTTCAAAAGAGGACTTGGGCAAACTCTTCACCCAAGTCCGTAGCGCCTTCTTCGTATACTTGAGCCGGTGTACCATCTGATACTGAGCAGTCCCCAACACCTGATGAGCAACACCCTCTGTAATCGCCTCTGAGTAACCCTCCGAGAGAAACCAACTGTTATTGTACCGGAAGGGACGGGGTCGCACTGAGGGGCTGGAAGTGAATCCAACCCTGATAGGAGAATGATCACTCGTCCCAGCGGCCAACCCCTCAGCCATAGAATAAGGGAAGCGGCGGAACCACTCCCCGTTGCCCAGGGCCCTATCCAACTGACAAGCAACCATGTTCCTGACTGCTTTGTTATGCCAGGTCCAGATATACCCCGAGCGCAATAGACTCTGAAGGCCCGACTGGAGAAGGCAACTCTGGAAATCATGCAAGATCGGATCTGGAACCGGTCTGCCACCCATCTTCTTCCCTCTGTGCAGAAGAGCGTTAAAATCACCCATCAGAAGGAGGGGGAGGTGAGAGGAAGCAGCAGCGGTCGCCACTCTAGCAATGTCACTCCATAAGACCTCCCGACGTATCCTGTCGTTGTGGCCGTATACCGCTCCCAATAAGAACAGAAAGACACCTTTGTTCGTGAAAACGATGGCAATCAGCTGCTCCGACATCAAGATCAAGTCCTCATCCCAACACTTCGAGCTCCATCTGACACAGATCCTCGCCATGTCGCATAGAGCCAAGTTGTGTATCTGGCCCCAATGATTGGGTGTCCGACGAGCAAAAGTCTTATCCCCTTTAATCTTGGTTTCCAGCAGAACAGAAATATCATATTTCTCCCTGTGTAAAACTGCACAAATCTTCCTCCATCTCCCTAGAGAGCACGCACCACTCACATTTCAGGCTATAATCGTCATTAATTATTAAGTGAGAGGTCCCTCTGTAAGTCACCTGAACTGGTACCGGGGGAGGTATCACGTTTGTCTCTGTCATATCCTCCTCCACCTCAACAGTAGGGACATGCTGGGTGGGAAACTGAGTAAGCATCAGGGCCCAGGGTGGATTGTCAACACAAAGCTCCTCCGTAACAGGGGAGTGACCCCCCCTCCACTAGGGGGACCATCCCGCAGAGGACCCGCACGTCTCTTCCTGCTGTAAACTTGCTCACTAGCCGATCCGCCAACTCCACTCCCCTCTATTTCCGAAGTCACCATGCCTCTGGTGACCATGCTCCTCTGCGGCGAGAAGACGACCATAGCGCCACCAGGAGGAGCCGTCGCAGGCAAGATAGGTTGGCTCTGACCCCCAGCCTCCTCCATCGATTGGTCTCCCTCCCGCATAAGCTCTCCCTCTATGTCATCCCCGCGTGTAGACGCCATCACCCGAGGGGTGCTAGGTGTATCAGTAGTAGCCGTGGCAGACCCCCTCTGCAATCCGCCAGACATAAAGGAACTATCAAGGTGTCCGAAACAGGCACAAAGTGAACAGGTAGGGGCAGTCATTCGTACTCCACTCTCTGAGATAAGACCTCACCCGAAGGAACCTCATACTCCATTATGCTCGACAGCTCCCCTCCAGCCCGGATCTCTACGAACAACCTCGCTTACATCAGCCTCGAACGAAAGGCTGTAGCATCATCTGCCTTAATCGGCCTGCCTACCAGACTAGCAAGTCTCATGAGCAATGTAATGCTCCAATCACGTAGAAGAAGCAGTTCTCCCTGGCAAAGAACTCCATGCTCCCCTTCGGCTATCATACCCGCGCCGCATACGCCCGTATCTGCCCATAGAATGATTTGTTCCCTATAACATAGAGGACCAACGTGTTCTCCCAGAAAGCCGTCACCTGAGCAATCTCCTCCACAGGGAACGTGGCCCTGAAACCACTTCCCACTTTCTTATGAGAATAAACTCCATGGATGTGGGGCTTTTCGACCCCCCAGGCTTACATATGTCCACCCACGACTTGTCCACAGGGCGTGGGATCGTCCCCTGAGCCTGCTGCAAGACCGATGTTGGAGAAGGCCTAGCCCCCTGACCTCCCAAGTCCAACGCCTTGCCCTTCCCTTTATCCGCCACAGCCAGTGTAGGACGCCACCCAGCTGTTCTCCCGCCACCACCAGACGCCCCCCGGGAGGGGATCCCAGACGCATTCGCCGATTTTCGCAGTCTCATCCCCTCCCCTGCCCTCCTATCAGAGGGGGTACGTGGCCTCAAGGGGGTCTGAACGTTACCCTCCTTTCCTCCTGACTTTTCGCTTCGGCAACATGTAATTGTCGTCCATCCCCCTACATCCATCTGTCCGTCGTGAAGTCGAGATCAGATCCAGGTTGAAAGATTCGTGCTCCAGATGATCCGTCCGGGGCCAGCCCACCCCTTGGGTCACGAAACTTCCCGCCGTCGCCGTCGATCGGACACCCGTGGCCCTGTCTCCGCCACCACCGGCAGCAGCCAAGCCGGCGCCGCTCGAGGCCTTGCCACCCCCGCCGGCGCCTCCGCCACCCCTGCTGCCACCCCCCGCCTCCGCAGCCGCTGTTTCCCGCGATATCCTAGAACCTCCGTCACCCGCACCACCGCTGCCGACAACGCCGCCCTTGGCCGGCCCTCCCCCATCAGATTACCCTCCGTATAACTCAGAATAGTACCTGACCGCCTCTCCTGAGATCTTGGACGGCTCCCCAATCAGATTACCCTCCGTATCAAGAAGCTGAGAAATGGTATTCCGATGCTATCTGGTACGGATGACATCATAGAAAAACTTGGTGCATCGGTCACCTTGCTTAAGCCAGGAGCATTTAGCGCGCTGAGCCGCATTAATCTCCTTTTGAAGCCGCAGAGTATTGACTTCCCCAATCAGCTCCTTCTCTCTAGCCGCCAGGTCCCCATTTAACATGTACGATTGCATGGAATGCTGGATGGCCCGAAGCTCCGCCTCCTTATCTTCAAGAGTGGACTTAGGCAACCCCTTCACCCAAGTCCGGAGCACCTTCTTTGTGAACTTGAGCCGGTGGACCATCTGATACTGGGCAGTCCCCTCAGCTTGGTGAGCCACACCCTCCATAATCGCCTCTGAATAGCCCTCTGAGAGAAACCAGCTATTGTTGTATCGGAATGGACGAGACCGCACAGAGGGACTGGAAGTAAATCCAACCCCGATAGGGGAATGGTCACTCGTCCCAGCGGCCAACCCCTCAGCCAGAGAGTGAGGGAAGCGGTGGAACCACTCCCCGTTGCCCAGGGCCCTATCCAACTGACATGCCACCTTGTTCCTGACTGCTTTGTTGTACCAGGTCCAGATATACCCTGAGCGAGATAGGCTCTGCAGACCCGACTGGAAAAGGCAACTCTGGAAATCATGCAAGATCGGATCTGGAACCGGACGGCCACCCATCTTCTCCCCTCTGTGCAGAAGAGCATTGAAGTCCCCTATCAGAAGGAGGGGGAGGTGAGAGGAAGCAGCAGCAGTTGCCATTCTAGCAATGTCCCGCCATAAGACCTCCCGACGTCTCCTGTCGTTGTGGCTATATACCGCTCCTAACAAGAACCGAAAGCCACCTTTGTTCGTGAAGACGATGGCAATCAGTTACTCCGACATCAAGATCAAGTCCCCATCCCAACACTTCAAGCTCCATCTGACCCAGATACGCGCCATGTCGCATAGCGCCAAGTTGTGAAGCTGGCCCCAATGATTTGGGATCCGACGGGCAAGCGTCTTTTCCCCTTTAATCTTGGATTCCAGCAACACAGAGATATCACATTTCTCCCTAAGCAAAACTCCACAAATCTCCCTCCATCTCCCTAGTGAGCAAGCACCCCTTACATTCCAGACAATAATCGACATTAATTATTGAGTGAGGGGTCCCCCTGTACATCACCTGAACTGGTACCCGGGAGGTACCACTTCCGTCTCCGTCATTTCCTCCTCCACCTCAACTATAGGGGCATGCTGGGAGGGACACTGAGTAAGCATCAGGGCCCAGGCTAGATTGTCAACACAGAGCTCATCCCCCCTAATAGGGAAGTGACCCTCCCCCCGTTTGGAGGACCATCCCGCAGAGGGTCCGTCCGCCTCTTCCTGCTGTAAACTTGCTCACTAGCCGATCCACCAACACCACGCCCCTCTATTACTGAAGCCACCATGTCTCTGGTGACCATGCTCCTCTGCGCCGCGAAGACGACCATAGCACTACCAGGAGGGGCCTCCACAGCTCTCCCTCTATGTCGTTCTCGGGCGTAGGTACCATGACCCGGGTGGATCCAGGTGTAACAGTAGTAGCCGTGGCAGACCCCCTCTGCAATCCTCCAGACGGACAAGAGCTATCAAGGTGCCCAAAGCAGGCACAAAGTGAACAGGTAGGAGACACCCATTCATACTCCACTCTCTGAGATAGGACCTCACCCGAAGGAACCTCATACTCAACTATGCTGGACAGCTCCCCTCCAACCTGGATCTCTACGAACATCCTCGCATACATCAGCCTCGAGCGAAAGGCTGTGGCATCATCTGCATTGATCGGCCTACCCACCAGACTAGCAAGTCTCATGAGCAATGGAATGCTCTAATATCGCACGAAAAATTTCGGAAAGCGAATCCAGACCGGAATAGCATTGAGGACTTCCTTCTCACATTTCAGGTCCAGGGTCTACTCTTTCAGGATAATAAGTCTCCCGTCGAACGTCCACAGACCACCCTGGAGGATTCTGGAAACATCGTCTGCTAGCCCGAACTTCACGTAGAAGAAACCGTTCTCCCTTGCAAAGAACTCCATGCTCCCCTTAGGTTGCCATACCCGCGCCGCATAAGTCCGTATCTGCCCATAGAAGGGTTTGTTCCCCAGCACATATAGAACCAATGTATTCTCCCAGAAAGCCGTCACCTGAGCAATCTCCTCCGCAGGGAACGTAGCCCTGAAACCACTTCCCACTTTCTTAGGGGGAACAAACTCCATGGTTGTGGGGTTGTTCGTCCCCCTGGCTTACATATGTCCACCCATGACTTGTCCACCGGGCGAGGGAACGTCTCCTGAGACCGTGAGGGAACCGGAGTAGGAGAATGCATAGGCCCCTGACCTCCCAAGTCCACAACCTTGTCCTTTCCTTTATCCGCCACAGCCATTTTCGGACGCCACCCAGTTGTTCTTCCGCCACCACCAGACGACCCCCGGGTGTGGATCCCAGACCCGTTCGTCGGTATCCGCGATCTCAATCCCTCCCCCGCCCTCCTATCGAAGGAGGAACGTGGCTGGACATTACCCTCCTTACCTCCAGCCTTTCCGTTACGGCGACGTGTAACCGTCGTCCACCCCCCTCATCCATCTTTTCGTCTTGAAGACGAGATCCAGACCCCGGTTGGAAAAAGCGGGATCCAGACGATCCGATCGGGGCCGCCGGATTTCTTTCCGCCGTCGGGCCTCCCACGACAGCCCGTGCCGACCCGCTGGGCCTGGTCGGACCTCCGCGTCCGTCATCGCCGGCGCCGCCTGCGCCTCCAGGTCCGCCGGGGCCTCCTGCGCTGCCTGCTCCGCCTGCTCCGCCGGCACCGCCTGAGCCGCCGCCGCCAGAAGCAGTCCCGCCGCCAGGAGCAGTCCCGCGACCATCACCTCCGGCGCCTACTCCGCCTGTAGCCGCCCCGCCCTTCGCCGGCCCACCTCCCGCCGAGCCGCCGGCAGCGCCGAGGTCCCAAAGTTGGGACCCCCTAGGGTTTGCACGCGAACCACCCGAGTCGCCCGAGCCTCCTATCATTATATATATATATATATATATATATATACACACTTTTGAGATCCAAACACAAATTTTGAGACACTTTTGTTTTTTCCTAATGTCTCAAAAGTGTCACTATTATTTTTGGTGACACTTTTGAGACCCAAACACTAATTATGTATAATATGGAGATCTTTTAGAACTTATTTGAGACCTAATGCTGTGTCCAAAAATCATTCATGACTACTTCAAACTGAATTTATATCAAAAATAGCTTTATTAAAAATTAAGTAAAATGTCAAATTCCTAGACTATATCATGCAAGCCAAAGCAATTACAAAATATATCATAAACAACAATACAAATAATACTTATCTGCAATACAACAAAATAAATCAATTGAGTAAAACATTTCGCTAATCCTGTGAACTTCTTGTATGATCCGCAGGAGGGAAGATCAACACTAGTTTCCCCACTAGTTGGTTGAGGAGCGAAGGCTTTACTGTGGGACAAGCTGTTCTCAAAACGGCCTCAGCCAAAGTGTCCAAACACGAAAAAGCGTGCACCGACAATCAACACGTTTTCATCCCGTTCGCATTTGACACGTTTGATTTTCTACCACCAGACGCTATAGAGCTTCTTAAGGGAGTCCAAAAAGTTATGCACAGTAATATCATGTCTCCTAGGTCTATGGATGCAGTGTTTACGAGGATTGGTTTTGCCATCCAAAAAGGGCCGGCGGCGCAGCTTGTTGCCCGTTTTCCATCCATTTCGGTGTAATCTTTCTCTCTTGACTTTATGAGTAGTGGATCATAAATCAGTAATAAATTAACATTAAAATATAACACACAAGAAACATTTAAACTTAAATTAATGTAACTAAACCCTTATCCGGTGGAGGAATTAGAAAATTGAAATGTTAAGGATATGAGAGGAAGATATTGATTTTTCTAGAGGTTACAATAGTCATGTTTTTAAACTTTAATTAGAGGTCGAGCCAGGATACTGCTTTCTCTAATTAGTTGTCAATTAGTGGTTGGAATTAAATAAGATGTAAAAACAAACAACCCTTGGTAGATGATTCCAAAAAAAATCCCTAATTTTGAGTAAGAAGGATTGGTACCCCTTGGCGAGAGCACGGGATCCGTCCCCCCTTGCAAATTTACTCATGATGCTCGAGAAGGGACTGCTGTCGTCGTCGTCGTCGTCAGCCTTCGGCTGAAGAAAGGACCGCCGGATCTTCTCCGGCGGAGTGTCCGTTCCCCTCGTCTCCTCGACGGGTTCGGGATCCGCCGCCGGAATCTGGGCTTTCCCGCCGGAGCTCGGAGTGGGTGCCGGCGAGGGCTTGCGGAGGAAGGAGATGATCGATTGCTGGCGTTTCATTTTTTTGCCCCTTTTTTTTTTCTTGTGACTGACGGAGAAGAGTGAGGGGGTGAGTTGATATATATATATATATATATATATATATATATATATATATATATATGCGGAGGCGAAAATCAAGGGTTTTGGCGGGAAATAACTTTTACAGACTAAAATAATGAGGAGCTGCGGTTCCTTGTTAGCAATTTCACAAACAGTAAAAATTCGAGACTGCAAAAATGTATAAATCGACAAATAAAATATGTTAAAAATTCAGTCAAATATTCAACAAATAAAATATTGAGGTTAAAAATTTCACATTTTTAAACTTATTATCAAATTTGGTTAATTAAACAGATTTTTACCACATTATTTTTGCCAATTTTTTCAATAATTTATACGAAAACACGTTTTAAATTTGGTATGCTTAAAATTTATGTACTGATTAGAATCTTTCAAAAGTAAGCAAGTATTATACATTTCTAAAAGATGAAATTCGCATATAATACAAATTTTATTTGGGTGATTGCTAACAAGGGTAGGGTTAAACAAATGCTGAACCCATGGGCCGCCCCAGGCCAGCCTATGGATCAGATGCCGTCTAGCAAAATAACAAGTTAATCCGACCCGACCTGTTGGATCCATTAAAGTTGTTTTAAACATGGGATGAAATCGATTCCTTTTTATGTCCGGATAATGGATGGATCTTTCCATTCGTATATCTATAATGCTATACAATAAGGCCATCTCAATAGAAATTTCTAAAATTGGGTTTCTATTTTTCTTGACATGTTACTTTAAGCAAATTTCTAACTTAGTTGTTAGAGTTTCTATATAGAAATTACAAAAACAAAAAAACAGTCTCCAATAGTTCTCCATTTCTATCATGTGTGGCAACGAATGAAATGATCATTTTAATGTTGTGGGGCCCAATATTAATCGATTTGAGAGATGAAGAGTTTCTATGAGAGTTTCTACATTTATAAACCCTCATAGAAACTCTTCATTCTATATCAATGCCACATAGGATAGAAATTGGGATATAAATCTCGTTGGGAGGTTTTTTTTTTCTTTTTTTTTCTAAAATTGGTTTCTACCATAGAAATAGGGGAGACAGAAATCACCCCATGGCCTACCATCTCCAATGAGAATTTCCAAAATTGTGTTTCTATCCTACTTGAAAATTGAAATTGTACTTTAAGCAAATTTATATCCTAGTTGATGGAGTTTCTATATAAAAATTACAAAAACAAAAAATAGTCTCCAATGGTTCGATTCATGATCATTTTAATGTTGTGGGACCCAATATTAATTAGTACCAGAGATGATGGAGAGTACCAGAGATGATGGAGAGTTTATATGGGGGTTTCTACATGTAGAAACGCTCAGAGAAATTTTCCATCCTACATGATAGAAATTGGTATAGAAATCTCCATTGGGAGGTTTTTTTTTTTTTTAAATTGGTTTCTACCATAGAAATAGGGGAGACAGAAATTCCCCCATGGCCTACCATCTCCAATGAGAATTTCCAAAATTGTGTTTCTATCCTACTTGAAAATTGAAATGGTACTTTAAGCAAATGTTTATCCTAGTAGATAGAATTTCTATATAAAAATTACAAAAACAAAAAAAATAGTCTCCAATGGTTCGATTCATGATCACTTTAATGTTGTGGGGTCCAATATTAATTGGTACTAGAGATGATGGAGAGTTTCTATGAGGGTTTCTACACGTAGAAACGCTCATAGAAACTTTCCATCCTACATGATAGAAATTGGGATAGAAATCTCCATTGGGAGGGATTTTTATTCTAAAATTGGTTTCTACCATAGGAATAGGGGAGATAGAAACCCACATTGGATATGGCCTAAGAAAAAGAAAAGTTGGTCTTCACCATGAAAATATTTGTTCCAAAAATATCCTCATCTATCTTTACCAATTAAAATTATCCCATTAAATAGTTAGGTTATTACATAGAAAAATAAAACTAATAAGAATGTTGTTTGCATTTTCAAGGAAAAAATTAAGCACAAGTAAACAACGAATTCCTGGGTTATGTTTCCTGGGTTCTTCTTGGGATCGCATGGTTAGCAGCAGTGGAGATTTATGTATTCCTCCTGAGTACACGGTGGACCATGGAGGCATGGAAGGGCAAAAGAAAATTAACTTCTCACTATTAACCCAATATGTTTGATAATTTTTTGAGGAGAAAACTGCAATTATCAAGATTTGATTTTGGCTGAGCATATATTCAAATATTTATACATTGTGCACATCCACAAGCTTAGAGCATCTCCAACCTATTGTCTTGTTGTGAGTCTTAGGTGGCTTCTATGTGGCATGAGCCACAAGACGATGTCTTGTTTATGTGGCAAAATTATATCTCAAAAGACAATGAGATAGAAAAACTCTCTCCAATGCAAAAGTATTGAGAAGACAATAAAAAATATTTTTTCCAACTTCCAAGACAATTTTTAAGACAACTACTCATCTTCTTTCTTTCTTTTCTAATATTTTTTATTCATAATTGATGACATGGAAGAGAAGACATTGTCAAGTGCATTGTCTAGAACAAGACAATCAACTTCACAATATCTTCTTTAATTTTTGCCACATAAGCTTCACAATTGACTTGACAATTGCATTGGAGAAGAACTTTTGAATAAAATTTTGTCATTCCTATGTGGCATTAACTTTTTTCCAAAGTCACAATAGGGTTGGAGATGCTCTTAGGAGGGCCAGCCGATATATCAGTCTCCTGCAACTTATTGTTGACAACAAAATCATTGGAACTTTATGCAGAATGCAGATGGGCGGACAGACGAGACTCGAGATTCAGGCCTAGAAGCTCATAGTAACAACTTGTACGTGCTTCATCTCCTCTTCGCACCTTCACAACATAGAACATTGGCCTGCAGCTTCTAGAAAAAGTAGGAAAATTGAAAAGACAGACCGAGCTCGCAAAATGTATCATGACCACAAAATTCAAACGGTACTAAAAAGAACCCAAAGTTTCAAGCAATAGCTGCGTAGAGAGACGTATTGTTACATAAGAAAAGCAAAAACTTGCTTTGACCATGACAGTAAACAAAATCTGGACATGGCCAAGAATACAACACAAGAATCTCTCCCAAAAGTAGGTTTTAGATCACACTATCCGAAAGACTAATTAAAAGCTGTAAAATGTTCATAATTTAGGTATAGTTGAAAGCGCCTTTTTTTTTCCTTCTCAAGCTATTGCTGAGCAAGAAATAACCCATGAAATCATCAGCAACAGTAACGAATTCAAGGCGGCTCGCAATCTGTGTGCCATAACTTCCTAAAAAGTTCACTCTGGTCTCCACACTACGCAGTGCCCTCTGATTTTTCCGTTTCCATGGGCTCACCAGCAGCATGAGCCTGTCCACTCTCACCTGCCATTTGTTCCCCAGTGGCATCATCTGGCTTGGATGGATCAGATGCCTGAGCTTCTGGCGCTGGCGTCTCAGATGGAGGTGGGGTCTGCGGCTTGGCTGGTGGAGGCTTGGGCTTGGTCATCACCGGCCTGCAAAACCTGCACAAGAATGATCTTCCAGGTTAATGGCATTCATTGAGTTTATCTGAGGCAAACCGCAGATATAAAACACTTGTATTTTGATAGTTACGGACTAGTATGGTTCGCATTTTGAAATTGAAAATGCTCCATCTCAAATGGCAAAAGCCAAATGGTGCTCTTGCAAGCGCTTGGCATTTACCGTTTTCAGCAAACGCGGATCACAGGAACCAAAAGAGTTTCCGTTTGCCACTTTGGCCAAATGATGACAAAAACGACAAACGCCCTTACTTCAAACGGGAAACAAACCTACCTATGTTTCCACAATACAGAAAGCAACAGAATATTAATATTCTGCAGCATCTTTTTCCATCACACTACGAGGATGGCAATTTTATTTTTTTTGGGGGGGTGGGAGGTTGGGGTGGGGGGAGGGTCTAGCTATTTTCTTCCAGTGACACCCCAAAAGATTCAAATTAGAACATGAAGTCGTCAGATTCTAGAACTTATTTCAAACGGGAAACAAACTAACCTATGTTTCCACAATACAGAAAGCAACAGAATATTAATATTCTGCAGCATTTTTCCCCATCACACTACGAGGATGGCATTTGGGGGGTGGGGTGGGGTGGGGTGGGGGGGGGGGGGGGGGGGAATAAATCCCTCGCTATTTTTCTCCAGTGATCACCCAAAAAAATTCAAATTAGAACATGTAAGTCGTCAGATTCTAGAAAAAATGACACCCACCAACATGACAACGTTGAACATTTTTATAATAACTTATTATAAAAAACACTACTGCTTTTTACCTGTCTAATGCCTCAGCCTTTCTCTTGATATCAGCAGAAAGGAGAACAGGAGTTGCATGCTTCGGTAAGACATCCTGCTGCTGCCTTTTATCATTCAGCCAAGCTTCTGCTTCTCCACACTTGTTGATAACCTATTAACAAAATGAATCAAGTCAAAAATCAACTAGTCCCCTAAAAAATTCTAACATTCTAACAAGCAATATAACAAGTAGACTGAAGATGAGAACATGCATCCACTCCAAGTAAAATACTTAAATTTACTCCTACATAAAGTTCCAATAAATAAAATAATAATTGCAACGATAAATTGTCATCTACCAAGGCATCTAAACTATTGCTGATGCACAGTGAACATTAGGAAGATGCTAAGAAAGGATTTTGAAGTTTCATTGCCATGACTATGTGCTAAACTACTCTAGAAATGTGACAAGTTACCAGCGCAAACATTCAATTTATAGTCCCGCCCATTGGACCAAAAACTAGTGTGACGTCTAGAGCAATTAACTACATTCACCACCAGAATTTGTTGCATCAAATATATTATGTCTGTTCTTAGACATTGCAAATAACAAAAGGTCATCTCAAATTTCTCAACATAACCAAATCGTTTTCACTCACTGAACATTGACTTGATTACCAATAGGAAGTTAACCGTAAGTGATCTTGATGGAGTTTAGCAACTAGCGAAGAAAAATGTCAAGTTCTCTCACTTCTACTTCTCAATTATTTTCCTACTTTAAAAATGACCAGTTCCAGATATGCCAAAATCTCGAATCCTTTTGGATGTCCAGCTTCAATCTCATAATTTCTTCTCTATCTGCTCCAGCCTATTGCAGTTTAAAAAAAATCTAAGGCAATCCATATATCACCTGGAAACCCTCAGATATCAGCTGTAATCGATTCTATTTAGCAATTACAGTTAAAATTCACCAAAATAAACAAGATATACTACCAGCTGACAGTCAAAACCTGCAAGTACAGAACTGATCACTATGGAGCTTTGTTACAAATCCAAACTACTTCTAAACTGGTTCCTGTAAATCCCCATTGACAGCCACCTAGGAAACACAAACGCTCCGGAAATTGGTATTATGTCGGTGTCGCATCATGTCGGACATGTATTGGACTTGAAAGACTCCAAAGTGCACTAGGACACACCAAAACCAGTGCCCCATCCGTATCCCCCTGTCGATATTGCATCCTGTTTGTATATCTCCAACATAGACCAACACCTAATGACGTCGAATAGAGAATTCAAAAATGGCACAGAACTGTGTTTTAATGTACTGATACCAATTTGTATGGGCATTCAACACTATGAGAAATTTTGACAAAAGCAGGCTTAATAATGATTAACCGGATCAAGTGAAAAAACTCATTAAATGAAACAGTAGATTCCTGAAATATTAAGATACAATCAAGAACTTTCTGCAGGAGCTTATCCACAAACTAACTCCCCGACTGTAATCAGAGATTCTCTGACACTCTGATAACTGAGACATCATTGCAATACAAAACGATTGGCATGCTAATTAAATTTCTAACCTTTTGCTTTTCTGTGATGTCAATATGATCGAATTTCGGATCTTTGGACAAGGCTGCCTCTCTGAAACTTCTAATACAATAAGCAAGTTGATCACTAGCTGGTCCTCTCTCCGTCCACTCCTTGTAACGCAATTCGATAGGGTCACCTTGCTGTACCCAAGTCACCATTGTCAAATTCAAACATTAGAGACCAAAGAGTATTACATCATCAAATTGACTTGTGCACTTAAAGCTCCACAAAAGAAGGAAAAAAATAAGATCAGGAGAGTAGACATCGTACCTTTTTGAGCTCCTCCAACTTTGCAACATAGACACCCTTTGTTTCATCCTCGCCATCTTCATACAACCAATCTTCTACCTCTTGAAGCTTAACAGTTAGTTCATATTTCTCTGATTCCATTACGAAATCCTGATACTTGTCATGAAGCTGAATGCAGAACAGAAATGTATCAATCAGACAAAAGTGAAATGTTATATACTACAAATGCCCAAAAGCTAAACTTTACCTTGTTCCGCATGTCATAAACATATGCCTCCACAGCGTTTTTCTTGTCTTTAGTCTCTTCCATTATGCGGTCTTGAAGTGCCATTTCAAATTCCTTCTCCTTAGCTTTCTGCAAATCTGCAGCTGCCAACCCTCCATAGACCACTTCAACTACTGGCACATTAGTTTTCTTTACCTTCTTTTTTGAAGCCTCAACCTGAAAAGAACGATTATTACTTAAATTATTTGGCGGTCTATGAGAACTTTGCAGTACTTATTCAATCTACAATTATCTCAATTATGCTCCTAGCTATAATGGAATTAAGCTATATCTATCATAGTACAGAAATATTGTTTGGTCTCTTCTTCAGGGAATATTCTCTAACCAATCCATCCAACTTCTTAGAATACACCATACCAAGGTCCCATAAACTATCTAATCACAAAATAGAAAAAATCATTGTCCAGCTTATCAATTACCGATCACCAAAAGGATACTCCAAAAAACAAATAAGCAAATAAGAACTAATAAGCAAAACTGAAGTAATTAGTGCAGCTTCATCAACAAAATAATCAGAAGCAAACACTATAAATAGCACCACATAACCTGTAACTGTAATGAGTAAAATATAATAATATAATATACACGTCACCAATTAGTGAACTTACATGTACAGTATTCCAATTACCATCAGAAGAACAATCAATTAATACATACACAAGATTAATCCAAACTTATCAAGTGCTTGTTTGTTATGACGATAAATAATAATCTACTTCATTATAAACAATCAACTAGTGACCTTACATGACACACTATTCTTGTTATCATCACCAAAATCAATTAAATAATTCGGCATGTAATATCCATATTATTATGACATACATTTTTTTTTGGGGGGGAGGAGTTTTTATAATAACTTAAACAGTTACTCGATTTCAGTTCTCTAAACTATTTTCATTGTTCGAGAAAATATAATTTATCATTGAATCACCAAGAAATGAAATTCTTTATATGCAGTATTGTATCATTTATAGTATGTGTTGTGCATGATCATTGTCATCCTCCGAGCCTTACCCATCATATTGGGACTGACCATGAAGCATAAGCTCCGTAAAAGAATCCACAAAACAATTATGGCACGGTGCCGACCATTAGCCCTCTATTGGTGTCAAATTCCTAGCCAAGGAACCTATGAACATTACAGCTGGTCATGCCATAAAATGTAGATGGTCAATTGGCCAATAGGTAGAGCCTTTTGCTTATGCAGTTGAAGATCACAAAACCAAGGAATACCATCCCAATCCATTAGACACTAGTCTAAACAAAAAGGTAAGATGTTACAATTTGCTACAGAAAATTGCATCTATGAGACTTTGTGACATATTAAAAGCCAAAGAGTGCAAAAGATAGATAGTCAGAATTCATATCCTACATAACCATCTCTAACCAAACTCATGAATTTAGAGGTCTTAATGAATGTCCTACCCACATAACCAACATAATAAAAGAATCTCCTACTTAGGCTGCAAGGGTAAAACTATCTCCAGTTCATATAGGGTTTATTTGAACAAACTTTCAGAAATAAAACAGCCACGCTAGTTATGTGCAAGAAGGTTGGAGAAGTTGATTCAAAAACCTTGGTATCTGTTTCCATCTGTACAGGCTTATCTTCAGACTCTGGTTCGCCATTCTCAAAATTGTCTGTTTCATTTTTGGCATCATGCATATTGACATCACTTTCAGCTGTAGCTGATGGATCATTTGTTGCTTGATCTGTGTCCATCTTTACAGCTATGGGGGCATCCTTTGCAGCCGATACTGGAACTTCAATTTCCTCCTCTTCCAGCATCTAAATAATTACACGTCATGGTTATTTAGTAAACTTCAGCCACATGCACAAAAGAGTTGAAAGAATTGTGATTTCCCATACTCACAGTTGCTGACTCCACAGAGACAATTCCATGAACATTTAAGCGGGCTTTAACTTTCAGTTTTGCCCGCTCACCTTTTGTGGATTGGAAAGGACCAATCTGTTAGTAACAAACACAGCTGTCAGAAGAGCAAAAAAGATAACTTCTGCAAAACTAATTGCACAAGAGAGTGATAATTAAAGGTGTATAGAAATAATTGTACTGACTGTGTATGTACTAATCTTCGGTGATGCTTGCAGACCAGCCGGATCAGCATACATAACATCAATAGAGAATGTACTAGATCGGTAGAATGTCAAAGCCTTGACACTTGGAATTGGATTTCCCTTGGGAAATACAATAGAGCTCTGCAGGTTGTCCACTGCTCCTGTTTGTGGGTCAGAAGCAGAAGCTTTCCATGATAAAGCAATGGAGAAGGGGAAACTCTCATGCACCTGCCAGGACAAAGAAGGAAGAGATTGCACCTCATCTGGATGTTGATGCTACTAAAATAGACAGAAAATTCACAAAAAAATACCAAGCACAACTAAGACTGCTTGTGTAAAAAGAGACAAAAAGAGTCTTCTTCTTCTAACATAATTGATAAGATATAGAGAATATCAGCCAGAAGCGGTAAGGATTATGCATGCAAACACTCTAAACATGTTTACATGTTTCGGACATGCAACTAACAAATCAAGCTATGGCATTCCAAAAGAATGCCAATTAGTCAAACCGTAAAAGCAAATGAACCTTGCGATAGAATTGTCATTTTCAATCAGTAAATTATGCCACAAATGCATCATACAGATAAATCATGTTCCTTTACAAGGACACTACTCATCAAACCAGTTGTAGCCTATGTCGCCCAGACACGGTTACAGAACAACATGGTAAGGAGATGGCTACAAGGACACGTCACCTATTTTGGTGTCCTAGTAGAGTGTCCGGGTTGTGTCTGATGCATGTCAGACACGATATGGCCTATGTTTTATGAGTGCCCGTGCTTCCTAGGTTGTAATCCAGCTACAAAACTAAACAAATTATCAAATTTTAAGAGAGAATTGTCCAGCAGTAAGAAGTTTTGAGCTGTCAACAGTTTTCACTTCTTAACTAGAACTACTTGAGCGCCCAAAAGAGTGTGTCATATCTCGTAGCTTCAAGACATGTATGAGACACCACAGGCAACTAAAATACACAGGACACGCCAAAATCAATGCCATGTCCATCTATTTGTGTCTGCAGTGTCATATCATATGTGTCCGTGCAAAATAGTATATTTGTGATAATTTAACAAAAATAGAAACAGATATAAGACAAAGGCTTAAATTCAACTTATACTCTCGACTATTCAAGTTTTTCAACTTGATAACCTAAACTTTAATATCACACCAACCACTACCCTCAACTATTAAATATTTTCAAGTAGATATCCATCAGTCAGAGATTAATTTTTTCGTTTCAACAAGATAAATTATAATTTTTTGACCAAATTACCCCCCATTTCTATCTTCAAGCATCCCTTCTTCTTCTTCTTCTTCTTGATTCATTCCAAAGAAACCACCTCTCTCTCTCTCTCTCTCTCTCTCTCTCTCACACACACACACACAATGGCAATGGAGTCCTCCTCCAACAACCCAAAACCCTCCCAGATCCCAACCACCACCACCACCAAGAAGCCCCGGCCGAAGACCAAGGAGGTCAGCTTCAAGTACCTCTCTACCCAATCCTTCTCTACCATCACCCGATGCCCGCCGAAGACGACCTTTCCAATAATTCCCGCAGAAGGAGGGAGATGACGGCGTCGGGAGAAATTTTTCTTTCCAAAATGAAAGGAGAGGGGGACGACCTCCCCTCCTCCACCCCTTCGGTGCGTCCCCCGCCGACCGACCAATGCAATTGTGAATTGGCTGCTCTATTTATTTACTTAATTAAACACAAATAAGTGACACTCCCTCTCTTTTCCCATTCCACTCACTAGTACCAATTCCTGTCAAATCTCAATCTCTCCTCTTTTCCTCTACAAGCTTCAACAATGGTGGTCATCTTCTTCATATTGTTCATAATTCTAGTATTAGTGTTCAATTGCTCCACTGGATCGAACGCAGTCATTGGCATCAACTACGACTAGGTTGCCGACAACCTCCCATCCCTCGCCCAATCGCTGCCCCCAACGAGAAAGCCCTCTCGGAAACCCTCGCCCTACACGAGATGCGCCTCTTCTCCAACAACAATGCGCAGAACCCCCACCGATCCACTGATCGCAGGCTCGACGCCCTCGGCCTCTTCCGAGAAAATCATCTTCGCGCCAACGACGACATTGGTTTGTCTGCGGTGACATGCTCGGTCGACTGGGGAAGGGAGAGGAAGGACCCCCTTTACTCTCCTCCCGAGAGAGGGGTGAGAGAATGGGAGTATTTTTGTCATTTAGGACTTTTCGTTCACACTGTAATGGTAGTAAATTGTACAATTACAGCAGAGATATTAAGTTGTCTAATATTAAGGTTTCGGGTATCTAAGTTGAAAATTTTGAATAGTTGGAGGGTATCAAGTTGAAATTAAGCTTAAGACAAAATATCAACATAATCCGAATAACAAAGACCACCAAAATTCACAGTAAATGATGTAGCTACCTGAAACTCCCTGACTTTGAAAGTGGGGCTGAGAATGGCACACTGAAGGGCACACCCACGGGCGACACATTCACTCGCATTCATCGTCCTCCTCGGCTCCTTCCCGAAGAACTCGGTCAATATCCTAATGACTGCAGGGACACGAGACCCGGAGCCAACCACCTCGACATTGTGAATGTTCTCAACCGTCAACCCCGCATCCAGGAGAGCCTTCTCCAGCGGCCCCTTCACCCTTTCCAAGATCGGCACGCTGATGCTCTCGAACTCGTCCCTCTTGATAAACCCCCTCACGTCCTTCTCGTCCATCAGGCACTCGATGTTCAGCGGGGCCTCCGGGTTCGCGCTCAGCATCTTCTTCAGCTTCTCGCAAGCCGCTCTGAGCCTGAGGCAGGCCCGAGCGTTCTGGTAGACGTCAATCTTGTACTCCTCCTTGAACTTGGCCGCGAAGTGCTTGAAAAGGGCCTCGTCGAAGTCCCTCCCGCCGAGGTTGCGATCGAACGCGTGGGAGAGCACCTTCAGCTGGCCCTTCTTGTACCCGGCGATGCAGACCTGCATGCTGGCGTGGCCGACGTCCACGAACGCGACGTTCAGCTGGTCGTTCTCGGGGAGGTCGGTCTTGTAGATCCCGTAAGCCAGGGCGGTGGCGGTGGTCTCGTGGAACAGCCGCAGCGGGTGCAGCCCTGCGATCGCCGCCGCGTCCATCACGGCCCTCCGCTGGAGGTCGGTGAAGTAGACTGGGATGCCGATGCAGCAGTCGACAACCGCGGAGCCGAGGTTCTTCTCGGCGATCCCCTTGAGGTCGGAAAGCACCATGCCGAGGACCTGGGTGGGGGTGAAGCTCCGCATCTCGCCGAGGTAGCGGGCGGTGATGAGAGGGAAGCCGTCGGGGCCCTCGACGACTGGGAAGGGGAGGGACTGGAGGTCGCGCTGGAGCTCGGGGTCCGAGAATCGGCGGCCGACGAGGCGCTTGATCTGGGAGACCGTGCTCTTGGGGTTCATCATGGAGGAAGCGGCGCCGGCGGTGCCGATGAAGCGCTGCTTGTCGCCGAAGCACACGATGGCCGGGGTCTCGCGCTTGGACTCGTCGTTGAGGACGACGTCGATGCCGCGCTGGCGCGCGACGGCGACGATGCAGCTCTCGTTGCCGAAGTCGAACCCGACCACGCTCATCTTCGCGGAATTAGGCTTTCCGGATGAGGGAGATAATTAGGGTTTGGCGATCGAGAGAGAGAGGGGGGGGAAGTAGGGGTTTTATGGGGGGGGGGGGGGGGGGGGGGGGGGGGGGGGGGGGGGGGGTTCTGGAGGAAGGAGTGGTTTTTAGGGTTTGGATGTGGAACTACGGAAACTCCTCTCTCACGACTTACGGGAAGAAGAGGAAAGTCTAATATAAGTCGGGTTTCTTCTAAAAACATCCGTCCGTTTGCTTCATCGGACGGCGGTGAATTTGGATACTTGAAACGGACGGGTGTGATTGGAAAGAGGGTGAGTTGGTGGGGAAAGAAAAATGAGCGGCCGGCACTCGGCAGGTGGAGGGTGGAAGGATTTCTGGAGAGATCTGGGTTCTGTGCTACCATGTTAGCCTTAATTATTGCTAGATATTTTATTTTAATTTTGGGGTCGTTATAAATCTTATCAAATTAATTTAAATATTTAAATTATAATTAAAATTATAATTAAAATCTGTTTATATATATATATATATATATATATATATATATATATATATATATATATATATATATAAAGATTTGTAAAAAATAATTAATTTTTTATCATAATTTATTATGGATAAATGTGGATAAAAGGATACGGTATTCTTTATGGGTAAGAAAATGAGATAAAGTTTAAAATTATAATATTCACTAATTTCCTATGGATAAAAAGGAGAGTATTCAGCTACGCTAAATACAAACAGAGAAATTTTAAAATTATATTATTTCGTAATTATTTTTAAATAAAATGATTGATGATATACATATGGCTTATATGGTTTCTTTAAGCCCCCTTATAATAGTAGAGATGCTTTGAATATTTTTTGTAAAAAAAAAAATCTGTCAAAATTATACGTCACAAGAGTCTCAAATAGGGATGGCAATATCCCCCCAAACCCGACGGAGACCCGATTTTTTTACCCGATGGGGACAGGTTTGGGGATTTAAAAACGGGGATGGGGACGGGGATGGGGATTAAAAAAATCTCCGATCGGATTCGGGGACGGGTATGGGTATAGTACTCCCCGCCCCGATAAATCCCCGACTTCGATTACTTATATCCATATCCATATGTGCAACCCTTTGGAAATGGTATGTTCTCTTGATCTAACTAGTAATATATGTTAGCCCAATGATTATATCATATTTTTGAATATGGCTAATCAATTAAGTTTAACATAATGATGTCACTAATATTCATGTAATCACTATCATGTTGCTACTTAAAACTTAGCATTGTCCTATTGTTCTATATCATCTTGCTATGCTTGTATCATATTGGTTTGTTTGTCTAACATGTTCTTATAGACATGCTGTAAGCATGATCAAGCTTTGTCAAACTAGGACATATGCAATGGAGAATTATTGATGGGCCAAAGACGGCGTTATACAAGAAGATTTATCTGAACCGCCTAACGACCTATCCGGGGCCTCGCATCGGGGGTTCCGCTGCCCGGTCAGCGGACAGGGGTCGAGGGGGCAGCGCCCCCCGTCAGGGGTTCGGGGGCGAAGCCCCCGAAAGGTATTCAGATTTTCAGATCTGTTTATCTTTGGACGATTGCCGTCAAATGAAAAAGGCGTCTTCAAGTCTGCTCAAATATTTGAAGAAAGGCGTCATCAAAGGGCTCTTGGTTTTCCTATTTCATCAATGTAATTTTGCATATTTATTGAGTCTAGGAATACGATGTACACTGCATCGTACTGGCAAATAGGCTACCCAAGAAACGTTTTCAAAATACCCTTTCGTTTTGAAAACAAGCCCACTTACAAAAGCCCAAACTACTTCCTAACTGTTTGACTTTTCAAAAAGCCCAAAACCAATTTGCAAAAATCCTGACAGAACTCCAACAGAACTCGGACAGAATTCGGCCAGAGTTCGGCCAGAATTCGGCCAGAGTTCGGCCAGAGTTCGGTTAGTGAACGTTGCTTTTTGAACTTGGTCTTCCTGCAGTTACGGATCCCACCGAGATTTTCTCATCGAGTTCTGTCCGAATTCTACCCGAATTCTGTCAGAATTCTGCCTTTGGAAAAACTATAAATAGAGAAGGATTTCGATCATTTCAACTCACCAATTCACTTTCATATCTCTTCTCTATCAGCCTACTACTTCTTCCAAAGTATTCTGAGCTTTCATTTTCAAATCCCAAGCCAGTTACAATCCTCTAGTCGATTTGCCAGTGCGGTACGGTCTAGAAGTTTCAGAGTGGTTGTAATCGGAGGCTTGATTGAAGTTACACACTTCACAATTGAAGTTGGTCGAGTACTTCGGATCAAAGCTCGCGTTGTAGAAGTTGCAAGATCTTCGGATGAAAACTTGTGGTGATTTTCCATAGTAGATTCAACTGGTAGCAAGAGTTCTACCGACTGGACTAGTCCTCAACAGGGGAAAACCAGTATACATCCTTGTGTTTGCGTTTGCTCTCTACTCTCTACTTTTTATTTACATATTTGTGATATATTATCTGTGATCTTGTTACTAACATTTTTAAATAGTAAATTTCCGCTGCCTACTCTATTCACCCCCCCCTCTAGAGTATTGCGCTTTACAACTCGTTCCTACAATCGGTCCTACAATATATATATTTATTTTATGAAAACCATTATTAACATGCCATGTAGTTTTTTTGAATGAAAATAATTTTTTTAACTTATATAATGTACATGAAAATTTGTTAATCGAACGAGAGACGGAGATGAGAAAATTCGGCCCCGAAAGTGCTAACGGGACGGGGACGGAGACGGGGATGGGGATGGGGACGGAGAATGCATTGTTTAACGGGGATGGAGATGGACACTACTCGGGGATGGGGATGGGGATGGGGGATATGGTCCCCGACCCCGACCCGCCCCATTGCCATCCCTAGTCTCAAATAAATATTTACTTTAAATAATATAGATTTGGACAAATGTGTTATTTTAACTAATTAAAAATTATGACAAGACGATTGCATACACAGCGGAAAATAAAATTATTTTTACGAATACTTTAAGCCAAATTTTTGTGTATATTGTCCAGAAAAACTACTACAAGAATTAGAAGCAATGGGCACCGATTTAGAGTTCAATTCTGGGGAAGCAAATTGTTCAACTACAACTATAGCCGAGCTTGCAAAATTAGATAAAAACTGTACAAAAGGATAACATATTTATGCATAACATGCGTGAGTTGATTTTAGCAGGAAACTAATTTCGCGAGCCCAAAGATGGAACATTGTCGGTGAAAGGAAGACTATGTGTTCCTGATAAGGAATAACTAAAAAAAATATTGACTTAAGCTCATTATGCGAGATATTATTTACATCCGGGAAGCACAAAGCAGTACAAGAACCTGCGCACAACCTTTTCGTGGCAGGGCATTAAAAAGTATGATGCTTTATTCTTGTCACAATGTTTGGCTTCACAAAAAGTAAAAGTTGAGCACCAAAAGCCTAGCGGGAAGATGTAAACTATTGTCATTCAAGAATTAGAGTGAGATCACATTACAATAGATTTCACAATGGAATTACCGAAGACACAGCAGAAAAATAATATGATTTAGTCATTGTGGATCGATTGACCAAGTCGGTTCATTTTATCGTAATAAATGTTTTATGGAGCATTGATCGGTTAGCTCAAATTTATATCGATTGCTTGGTTGCAAAGAGTCCCGACTTCAGTAGTTTCATATCAAGATTTGCAATTCTCATCTCTCTATCTATATATATACTAGTCACGTCATGTACCTTATACTTTAAAAATCAATTACATTATTAAAAAGTTAGATATAAATTTAAATTATACTAAATGTTTTAAAAATAATTTGAATATATTTTAATTAGGATTTATTATAGATGTGTTTTTAGAATTTAAAATATATGTTTAGTTAGATAATATCATGTGTTGGATTGTATCTCATTTTCAGTTGAGCACTCAAAAAGGGGGGTGACAATGGATTTGGTATTTTAGTCCCACGTCGAATAGGCGATGAGATCATGAAGTGTAGATAATTGGAATTGGTTCAGACCTGACAGGATAATTCTCTTTTAAGACATATGGGCCCAATTCAATATCGCACCTCGTGGGCCAACTCCGGTTTGGGTCACACCGAATAAAGGTAGCAGAAGTGCTAATGTTAGGGATGCTAAGGTTGTTCGGCTAGCGAAAAATGTAGCAATTGTGCTAAGATTAGGTAGAGATTGTTGGATTGTATCTCATTTTCGGTTGAGCCCTCATCACATCGCGATCCATGTACCCAGTTTAAATATAATTTGAATATTGAATATAATTTAGGATTTGTTATGTGAAGGATTTTAGATTTTTTTTTTCTTAACTATGTGAGAAATACATATGGGGTTGTTATATATTTTTATTAATTAATTGGGGATATACATTCAGCTTAGATGGCTCGTTTTTTTTGCTATTTCCATGTTGTATTATAAAACTAGTAACATGCAAGTGCATTGCATGTAAGTAAAAAGAAAAAAAGAAAACATTGTCCTATGGGATCGAATCCACCTAGTTAGGGAGAATCTATCTTAACCATATGAATTTGAAGTGTTTGACTATATAATATTAAGATAGTTAAACAATTAGTTAGAAAACAATTAATTTGCAATTTTTAATTACGACTTAAAAAGTATTAGTAACGCGTTGCACACACGTAAAATTTTATAAAAAATAATTTAAATTAGAACTTGTTATAGCTATCCTATGGATTGAACCTAACAAACCAAGAACGATATCTTTCACCTTAACCACATGAGAGTTACCGGTGTTTGGCTATAATTATATAATATTAGGTAGTTAAACAATTAAGTAGAATTTATCTACGAATATATTATATGTTTAAACGGTTCATTTTGAACCGTTTTTTGATTTTGATTTTGATTTTTTTTTTTTTAGAGAGAGAGAGAGTGCACTATTACGTATAGTGAAGAGAGAGAGAGAGAGAGAGAGAGGGGTTACCTATAGGCCTAGTTTGTTTTGGGGAAAGGTAAGAAATGAAAATTAATTAATTGTTGTTTCATTTCCTTTGAAAAATTTCAATTTGGTCGCATATTTTTTTTGGGTGTTTGAAAGTGTCAATAAAATTAAAAGAAAAGTTGCATACTTAAAGGTCAGAAAGCAAATTATTGCTTGGATGGATGTTTGGCACTCAAACATAAAAAAAAGTAACTATTTTTTTTTTTTTTTTCAATTTCATGATTTTGAAAACCAAACCCGTCGATATCGGAAGAGAGAAAGAGAGCTCATACCTACAGTGAATAGACCAAGAGAAAAATAGCAACTCCTGCTTGATTATTGTCTTATGATAAAAAAAGGAAGAAAAATAATATGATTGTTGAAGGAAGAAGAATAATTAATGATATTACAGGTGGCTGAACGACATCGACTGTCGTAGGTGTTGTGAAGACGTCAGAGGTGCCTTCGACGTTGTAGACGAAGCGAGGCGTTGAGTTGCGGACATCGAAAGACGTCACGCCGTCTTGTGGAGCTCTGGAGCGCGCGGAGTGCGCAAGATGTGCGTGTGGGACGATGATGATAAAGTCAGTGCGGACAAGATCCGCACGAAGAGTCCGAAATAATATGACGACATGCTAAAAATCGTGTGCGGGGAGACACGATTTAACCGAGCCCGTACTTGCTGGTAAAAAAGAAAAAAATGAATATAAAATTTTAAATTAAAATTTAATTAGTTTGCTAAAATGTATCTTAAAAATATAAATACCTACTTTGCTCGTAAGCAAAATAACTGAAAGTAAAATTTGGACATCAAATTTAAAATTACCGAATCCATAAATTAATACTAACCATGATATTGAAGTGACTTATTCTAGGAATGAGAACAATTACAGCTAATCCAAATTCTAAATCTTTATAACTGAAAATTTTAAATTTTAAGTATACAAGGTATTTAGTTACCTAATATTTTTAAAATTTTCTTAAAAATATATAAATGTATCCTTTATTGTAAAAGCAAAATAATTAGATGTTCTAAAACTAACCAAGAGGGAGGCTATCTTCCATGAAAATTTCTAAAATTGAATTTCTAACCAACCTACTAACTATTGTACTACAAGATATTTCTATCATGGTTGACAGAGTTTTTACATAAAAATTGTACACAAATATATTTTTAATGGTTTTCCATTTTGTATCATACGTGGCTCTGATTAATATTAATATGAAGAATATTAAATAAATTTTTTTATATTTAGTTTGAACATGGAACCACTATTAAGATAGAAAATCGGGAAAAACAAAATTATGAGAACTTTTACATGTATAAATCTTTATAGAAATTATTCATCCTATATCAGCGCCACTTAGTATTAAGAAAAGGAATATTGTATCAAATACCCCCGTTATATGTAGAAACTAGCATGTATCTTTACTTTTTATTAAAAACTAGCAAATTATTTTGCCATTTTTTGTATGAAAAAAAAAAGATGTACCCCACTCTTTTAAACTAAAATCATTACGTTTTACAAAGAATGAAAACATTTGCTAAGTTTAAAAAAAAATTAAAGTATATACTAATTTTAACATTTAAAATGAAACATTTGCTAAAATATCCTACAAGATTTTACTGGAAAAAAATTTCTACCACAAAAATATCTCCATTTGGAGAGTTATTCCTTGTGTTCGATCCTAGAAAGTGGCATTGGTTACCACTTGGCACAACCGGTAAAATGCCAACTGGCACAATCTAGAGTGCCACAAGAAGATTTAATAATAATTATAATTACTATAAAGATTTCATATTTACACTGTTTTAGTATAATATAATAGATTGTAAATTAGAGCAAGGATATTGTAAACTTATGTGAATGATCCGGCGACCACGAGGGCGGCGGCCACGAGGACGAAGACAATACTAATAATTAATGGCTATAAAAGTCTCACATTTACAAAAGCAATACAAGTTTCCTAGCTTGCTATAACAAAAACAGATATTAAGAGCACTAAAAAAATTACTAAGAGCAACATATTTTTTACAGTTATTTACGTATATGTAATTGTCAATATTTTTTCGGTTCTTGTTATTTTAGTCTTGTATACAGGGCCGGCCCAGGGGGTTGGGTTGCCCTATCCGGAGCTAGTTTTGGTTGCCACCAGCGGCGGATCCAGAAACTATAACTAGAGTGGGCTACCAAAATTTAGGATGTACTGAAAGTAGGTAAATCCATATAAAAAAAATATAAATTTTTTTTGGGCCCCCAACCCCCCCCCCCCCCCCCCCCCAGCCGCGGATCTGCCCCTGCTCTCGAGTACTAAGTCCCATTGTCAAGACCCGTCAGAATTTGCACATCATTCTAAGAGCATCATTAGTAGATGATGCTCAAAATGTCATCTTGACTAACACCACCCCCCCCCCCCCCCCCCCCCCCCCCCCCCCCGTCCCCCCCCTCTTCAAATGACGAGGATTATCAATAATTTGTATGAGCATTCATGAAGAAGTCTACATAACATGTGATAACGAGATGGTCTCAATGAGATACTATTGTCTAACATAGTAACATAGTGACAATCAAGCTCTATGTGTTTCATTCTATCATAAAAAAATACATGATTGCAAAGTGAACATGGCTAGTATTATCACAATGTAGTAGAATCAATATTTTCTCATTTAGGAAGAAAGGATTTTGGCAAGAAACTGATTTAAAAACATAGAACTGAAGGGGGAAAAAAAAGTCCGGATGAAGCCATATTTTTTTAGTTTTTCTAACCAAATTTCTTTATTTCTCTCTTGATGCTAAGAGAAGAAAACTATCAACGCAAGTAAAAGTGGGCATTTGGTCTAGTGGTATGATTCTCGCTTAGGGTGCGAGAGGTCCCGAGTTCAATTCTCGGAATGCCCCTATTATTATAATTTATTACATTTTTTCATAGCATGCTTCCAGCTTTATTTGCTCATCACTTCATTACATTGGACGTCTAATAATTTATCAAAGGGTTTCGTGGTGTAGTTGGTTATCACGTCAGTCTAACACACTGAAGGTCTCCGGTTCGAACCCGGGCGAAGCCATCATTTTTTTTTTTCATTACATTTTTGCATAGAACACCTTGCAGTTTTTATTTTTATATACAGGTGATTTTTTTAGCTATTTGGTATTTTCATCTAACATCTTACAAGTTTTATTTCACTATACATATACATATGACAAGTTTTTGCATACTGTATCCACCCAGCCATATCAGTTTCTAAATTCTAACTGTGAGCAAAATTGTCACCCCTACTAATTATGCTGTCAATAACTAGAGAAATGAGCCAAGATCCTCCATCTAAGAATGTGTATGCAAATGATACTCGGCTTGTGTAGAATAATTCCCCCTACTAATCAGAGGCGGATCCAGAAACTATAACTAAAGTGGGCTATCATATATTTGGGTGGGCTAGAAGTGGGCTGGCTAACCCATATAAAAAAAATTCGAAAAAAAAAATTTATATGAAAAAAACATGTAAAATATTTTTTTTGGGGTGGGCTCCAGCCCACCCCATCTCATACTTGCATCCGCCCCTGGTTGCCACCCTTACATGTACCAGACACATCATACCACCATATGTATAATGTATTGTTAGTCAGTGAAATGGGTCCTTTACTACTTGAGATACATAACATACCACCAAAATTATTCATCCAGATTCATTATCATTCTATATTAGTTAATAGGTATTTAGGAGAAAGGAAGAACCTGAGATGAGCATCACATCTGGGTGATATCAAACTCCATGTTGCACTTGCACTGCTTCCCGTTGCTGTTCTGGTTCAATAGAAATGAAAAAAGAAACCAACTGTCAGGAAAACACAATTGTGATTTCTGCATTCCTTAGAAAGTAATATTTCACATACAATAATGTGAACGAAGCTTGGACTAACTTGCATCACATTGATCTCCTATGAACTGCTCATGAAGACATCCACAATGGCCAATACCTGAGAACAGAACAACAACAAAGTTCCAGGTGAAATGTAGCAGTCAATGATCAATTGGACCACCTCCAGTGATATCACTACAACCAAAACTCAAAAGAAAAATTGCTAAGGACATATATACCAAGGTTAGTATATTTGTTTATGTTAACACCAATTTCCAGGCAAAGCATACTGCATACATGACCAATGAATTCGTATCACCAATTTCCAGGCAAAGCATACATGACCAATTTCCAGGCAAAGTATACATGACCAAAACTCAAAAGACAAAATGGCAATATGCAACCATATTGAAAAAATAATTACAACAAAAATATGTAGATAATTTTTTTGATAAAAACCAAGATTACATTGTGCTTTTAGCTTGAGCTTGAATTATATCATAAAATCTTGATTACAAAAATTACATAAGCTTGAACTATATCAAAGAAAAATGCTTCTATTTGCATTTTTTGAAGCAAATTCTTCAATTAAGTGATCGTACTCAAGCTTCTCTAGTAGCTCTTTTTCAATTGAGATCATAGCTAATCCATTCAATCTTTCTTGTGACATGGTGGTACGAAGATAATTCTTTATCAACTTCAACTTAGAAAAACTCCTTTCCGCCGAAGCAACCGTGATCGGTATAGTCAACAAAATTCGATAAGCAACCCAAGCATTCCGAAAACCACCATCTTCCCAATAAGATCTTATAAAGTCAAGGATGTCAATTGATTTTGTTACTTCTTTAGGCAATATTGCTTTCAATTCTCTAAGGTCTCCAAATAACTCTTTTCCATTTATATCACAATGTTGGTTGTGTTCCAAAAAGCCTTCTAGTTTAGTGCAATGCTCCATCAAGTCTTCATCACTAACACTTCTCAACTTTGCATTAAACAAGAACCCAAAGATCTCTTCATAAAGCCCAAATTGTTCAAATCGATCCTTAAGCGATGTAAGAGCTTGATCTATAATGTGGATAAAGTAGAAAATTCTAAAATTATTCTCCGGTGTTTGGCTTCTATTATAAGCTCCGAAATTTTGTTGTCGAAATCTCACTCGTTCCTTATCATTTTTATTCTTCGTCATAGTACTACCTATACAAATACAACATTACAATTTTTTTAATTTCATTCTAAGTCAAATTATTAAACTAAATAATTTACAACATGATTTGCGACATTAATTATTAAACTAATCTATTTATAGGTTTTCCATCCATTAACAATCTAATAGTGTTTTCCATCCACAGGAACATGAAATTAAATTACAAGAATAACAATCTAAACAACCTAAGCAATCTAATAGTGTTTTCCATCCACATGACCATTTAGGTCACACCATTAATTTCATTCTATTTCTAGGTCAAATGAGGTCACACCATTTTTTTTAATTTCATGTTCTAACTAAAAATTAAAATGAGAAGAAGATAGAGTCTGGTTTTAATTTCATGTTTAATTTCATGAGAAGAAGATGGTTTTAATTTCATGTTCTAACTTCTAACTAAAAATGAGAAGAAGATGGTTTTAATTTCATGACAAGAATAACAACCTAAACAACCAGTGAACCACAGGCTTTCAGTGACCTGTTCAGAGGGAACGAGTCCAGCTCCTTTATTCTTCAAAACCATCTTCTCTAAATTTGATCATGTTTTAATTTCATGTTCTAGCTATTAGCAGATGTAAGAAAACTAAATGAATCACCAAATCCCAATTATGTCCATTAAAAGAAGAAGAACTGAAGAACAAGAAGAAGAAGAAGAAGAAGTTGCTGACCTTGGGAGCGGGCCGCGCGGCTGGGCAGAATTTTTCTTCAATGCCACGCCGCCAGCGGAGAGGCTTCTCGGCAGTCGGCAGCTGGGAGCCTGGGAGGAGGGAAAAAAAATTAGGGATTTGAGATTTGCTCGTTTGGGAAAAAAAAAATAGGGCTTCGACACTCACTCGCAGTCGGCAGAGCAGCTTCAGTTCAGCGGAGGAGAGGCTGAGCTCTGGGCTCATCTGCTTCAGCTCTTTTGTAAACAATTTTTTTTTTTTTTTTTTTTTTTTTTTTTTTTTTGGGCCGGGGGGGGGGGGGGGGGGGTTGCCCCAGCCCAGGATCTTTCCGGGCTTGCCCACGGGCCGGCCCTGCTTGTATATATGTATGACCGAAGAAATTGACAAAATTGATTGTTTAGAACTGTCAAAAACTCAAAAGTGTGTTGTCTTCTAATAATCATCATAATGTTAAAATATCCTACAAAATTTTACTGATTTTTTTTTTCTACTATAGAAATATCTTCCATTGGAGAATTATTCCTTGTGTTCGATCCTAGAAAGTGGCATTGGTTCCCACTTGGCACAACTAATAAAATGCCAACTGGCACAATGTAGAGTGCCACAAGAAGATTTAATAATAATTATAACTCATTACCAGAAAGATTTCACATTTACACTGTTTTAGTATAATTATTGTAAATTAGAGCAAAGATATTGCAAACTTATGTGAATGATCCGGCTGCAGCGGCGACAACAACGACGATGAAGATGACAATAATAAAAATTAATTGCTAGAAAAATCTTAGATTTACAAAACCAATACAAGTTTCCTAGCTTGCTATACACTTATTTTATTTAAAATGCAATAAACAAAACCAAATGTTAAGGACAAAAAAAAATTACTAAGAGCAACACATTTTTGACAGTCATTACATATATATATGTAATTGTCAATAATTTTTTTTTCAGTTCTTGTTATTTTATGACTGTCAAAATTTTAACAGTAAAAATTGACAAACTGATTGTTTAAAGCTGTCAAAAAATAAAAAATATGTTGTCTTCTAATAATCTTTATAGCTTAGACATAATACTTTGACGGTTGTGCCGACCTCCTATCTCAACCCCGCCCGCCAAAAGAACTCCAACTCGTATTCAAACAGCTCCTCGAACGCCCTCAGGATGTACGGATGAACGCTCCTGTCATTGAGCTGCAGATAGGCGAACAGCAAGTCCTCCATGAAGCCCCAGTCGAGCTGCTGCTCCTCCTCCTGCCGCGACTGCCGCGCCTCGACCATCTCCACGATCGATCTCCGGAAATCCCCGCACGGGTCCGACGACTCGGTCACGGTCGCCGTGCCGCCGTGGCGGCGTCCGGGTCGCGCTGCTGGCGTCGACGAAGGCGACACGGCGGCGCTCATTCGGGCCTCCTCGACGAGCGAGGAGGTAGGCGCGGACGGGACGAAGAAGCGCTTGGAGGCGCGGATGACGTCCGGCGGGGGGTCGGTGAACCTCGGAGAGAACTCCAGCGGCGCAGTCGTCGACGCACCGGCGGGGGCCGGGGAGGGGCTGAGGGTCCTCCTCGAGGTGTTTGGAGGATGGAGCCTCTTGAGTTTTGGGAGGGGGAGGGACTTGCGGAGGAGGCCTTTCCTTGCCATTGCTTTTGCTTTTGCTTCTGCTTCTCTACTTCTCTATATGTATGTTTGGGTCAGTTGAGATACATATATATAAGAACCGAAATGATAAATGGTCTACAGTTTTTGTCCGTGACAGAACTTTATTCGTCCTCTCCTATTTACATGGAGATCACTATCGGTAGATCTGTCAACGGGAGGCTGCCACATGGACTGCAGACCAAAACTAAGGGCCAAAAGTGTGGTCCACGTAACAGCGATAAGAAAGGAAAGGGCCGTCGTGATAATGATATGTAAATGTGGGATGGAGTGATTAGTGAGTGAGTGAATGTATGATAATATGATGCTGGGGATTTGCTGGAACTAATCAATTCGTTTTTATTTATTTGGGCATGCATGGTTTTAGAGGATGTAATTGTGGATTTCCTAAACGAGTCCAAGAAAACGTAACTCTTATTCCCAGTTTGGAAACAAGGAAAACACATACATTGTATAGCTATGGTATTCGGTGGCTTGTCCATGATTTTTTTTTTTTTAATACAATGGTAGGTGGCCCTCCGGTTTGGATTGCGATCCTGGCCTGCGGACCACGTATCGCCATGCAATTGAAGGAGAGGGGCGGGTTTTGCGGGCATGGGCCTGGGACTAACAGGGAGGTCAATGGGGAGGGGGGGTTAACACGTGCGCGTGCGGTCACACGCGGTCACCCCCCTCCCCCCCCTGCGGGCAAAAAAAATATTCTCGTTTTTTAAGTAGCCGAAAGACATTTGGGAGCCAATCAACTCTAGCCCAAATAGCTGAGATTGAAGTCATCCGGTTCCATCTGTTCCGTTCCGATTATTATGGAAGCGTACTATTTTTGTCATTTAATAAAATGATAGAGTATGACTGTAAAATGGACAAAGTAGTTCGTTGTCCGCACGAATCCGATTCGATAAATAGTTCGACCACGGGCCGTCCGATTGAATTAACGAACATAGTTTGGACCTTTTTTTAGGGGCCGTTTAAAATTCGGACCCGGACCCGGTCATATCCATGTCCGGTCTGATTTGTCCTAGACTAATAGTGGAGACTCCTTTTGATTTTGCATCAATTATTTTATATTATGACGAGAATGACATCGGGGTTAGGGAGCTTATATGGTCACCATCAAGTATGGCTTGTAATACCTGCTTGGTTTACAATGACTCAAATCAAATCGGTAGAGCAATTCTGGTTGGTAAATCTAATTACATAAATACATGCAATGATCATTGTACATGACAATTTCTCAGCGATACCTAAACTAATCGAAAATTACATTTTTAAACGCGACCAGCCGAATAACATATGGCATTAATGTGTGCCAGCGAGTGAAGTTATTATATTATGCATGTATGTGAATCAATCTATGTGAATCTGCTACTATCATATCTATATTATGGTATCCAAAGTTATCATATATTTATGATAGTCCGAATTTTTTCACGGAGTGTCCGATTGAATTAACAAACAGCGACTGTTCGTGTCCCTCCGGTTCGAACTCAAACAATGGACTGTCCGTGTTCATTAATTCAGAACTCGTTTTTATTTTCGGTCCGAACTCGAACAGTGACTGTCTGTGTCCGTCCGTCTCGTTTACACCCCTATGATAGAGTGGGTTCAAAAAAGACTGCGATACAACATGAAAGTTTTGATTATTCAGGGTCTGCTTGGATTGAGGGAAAAAAAGCAGAGTTAAGTGAGGAAAAATAGAGTTAATACATATAACCTTGTTTAAATTAGAATAATAGTTAAGTGGGGTATGTCATAAAATTAAATTTGATTGAAATTTTAGTTAATATCTTCACAAATGAGAAAGCTATGAAGTAACATGTTGGAAAAAGAAGAAGAAGTAAAATTATGATATTTTATATGAAAAATAAGGAGTATTTCTGATTTTTTAAACAAAATTCCTCAATCTCGTTAACCCTCCGATTTAGAGAATTAAAAAAAAGAGACACAGTAGAGTTAAACAAATCTCCACTTAACCCTCTACAACCCTACCTCTTAAATCCTCACCCTCAAATTATGCGTAATTTTATTTTTCCTCATTTAACTCTCTTATCCCTTATTCCAAGCTGACCCTCAAGAAAATGAAAAAGACATTTGGTATAAGCTGCTTTTGCGCTTTTTGGTAAGTTAGGGGTTATTGTTTTTTGCTTTTAATGGTTGCTACTTCTTTGAAAAGCATACCAAGACTAGTCTTAGGTTTAGTGTGAATTTCATTCCGGACCGACCATGGCCATGAGCTCCTGGGAGGCTGAAACGAACTTTGAACACTCCATACATAATATGGAAAAAAATAACTCAAATAAAAAATAAAAAATTATTGTTGTTCAATTTAATCCAATGATTTTTAGTGTGTAAATTTAACATAATAACCATCCTACCACAACTCTTTTTGATTAAGAGAAGCTCATACTATATTATTATTCTATTATAAATACGTCTATGCTGGTGTTCTTTTAAGCTTTGGACCTTGTAGTATTGTTGTTCCTGATTGCATCTTGAGAATGAGAATTTCAAAAAATTTGTCGGTTTATCCTTAAAAGAGATGTATGTTTTTTTTATAGAGTGTCCACTCCTTAATGGTGCTTGGAGACAAATCCATACCACTGCGTCGGGGTGTCAACCGTTTTCAACGGACTACGGCCACGAAGACAAAATTATTTTTAAGAATTGCATTAATGTTTGTCAAAGGAGATATATGTAATTGTTCGATCCGAATAGATGTCATCTTTCAGTAAACATCCATTCCGATAAAATCGTAAGACATTTGTTACTTTCTGATGTTTTAAAAATTACTTTTAAGGATTGCATTAATGTCTGTCAAAGGAGATATATGTAATTCATGTTGTTTTGAAAAAAGGATTAATAACAAATTTATATGATTTATTTAGCTTATTGATAAATAAATGTAGAAAGGTTTTCTGTAGATTCATTCTTCTTAGCCTAGAGAACGAAATAAAAAGCATGTATTAAAAAAATAGACGTCCAAATAGGAAAATTAAAAAACGAATTTAATGCTATCAAATGATAAGAAAGCTGAATACCAAAGTAGTACATAACCACCTGTCCGAGTCCGAACCGGAATGGGAGCGGTCATTTACTACTCAACGAGAAGAGATATAGCATCCTTAGCTAGGCGGATGGTCTTTGAATCAAATCGCGGAAAAAATATAAATATGTGTGTACAAAAATTGGAGACAGTGGAACCAAATGACATATAATACAACATGCAAAAAGTCGTGTACATTATGTCGAACATTTAAAAAGAAAATGGTGAAAAAGTTGTAAAAACTACATGACCAAAAAATCATAGGAGTCGATTTCATTTTTTTTTTTTTTTGGAAAAGTCAACTTGTTTTATAAATCAGAGAGATACGATCTTTAATCTATTTGGAAATGATGCTGCTATGTGGATCGTACTTTTGATCCGCAGTCCATGTGGCAGCTTTCTATTGACAGGTTTATCGGCGGTGGTCCCCACGTAAATAGAGGAGGACGAATAAGATTCGCCCACGTAGGCCCACGGTCATGTCCGTGAGCAGAAACTGCAATCCATTTATTATTTCCGATTTGGAAAAGCTAACTTCTTGTACCACACTACTTTTGGCGAAAACATAGTCCTTCAAGGGATGCAAGATTGTTTTGCAATGCACACACATTGGACAATTGTTTTTGATAGAAACTTTTCTCTTTTCCAGCCTAGATAGTAGATAGTCAGGAATAATTTGTGTAGCCATCAATAATTAATTTAAATTTAATCTTTATTTTTTTAATGATTTGGTTTGTTAATTTTTTTAAAAATTATTACACCCCACACACATAAGAGTCCTTACGGTTAGGGATTCGAATCATGTCGGTCTCATCTGGTGTTCGTGCTATTTTTCACATACATGAGCTACAAGTGATAGACATTTTTTTAAAATTTGAATTTAAAATATAACTACCCATATAAAAGTTAATTAATTCACTAATTCGTCAAACTCTCCTCCTCTTCCGCTCACTCCTTTGATCAACAATTCACTCTTCACTTCATCCCCGATCGAATCCAAGTCGTGCCGACCCTTTCGTCGTGCCGACGCGACTTCGTCATGAACCGCCACCTTGAGAACGTCCATCTCATCGTTCTCTGCACTCCAGTGTCGACGGATTTTGAATCACTCGGGTATTAATGGAGAATCGATGTCATTTCCGTATCCGACACCATATACTCGACACCATCGATATATAGACTCGTAACCTGTGTCATTGGATTTGTGGCATCGATTTCATTTACGGTGAAGTTTCCGTCGACCTTTTTGGAGCCACGTGGTCCAGCCAACCCGTGTAGTGCCTCGTCCCGCTCAGTCAATCGGAGGTATCGAAACGCCAACGGCGTTCGGACTTAGCCATGCAACGGCTGCTTGAAGACATCGCTCGGTCGAGGCAATCGCTCGCTCAGGTGGGATAGTTTCGGTGAACTTGCCTCATCTTAGCCTTCACATAATAAATCACATGTTTTCAACTTGCACAAGTAGGCTTGATAATAAAAGAGACGAATCCACATAGCTAAAGGAAGTAATCCTGAAGGATCGAATTGAGTTAGAATATGGAAAGGTCCAACGGTTGGCTTAGAGTTGGTGCACGGTGTACTTTGAAAATGATACTCGCGGTCCTTCGTCCCGTGGCTTGGGAGAAGAAAAAGTTGGTCTTCGACACAAACTATGAATTAGCCTAAGTAATAGGCGTCGTCAGCGTAAATGCTCGATAAAGCATGCACGCTTCCACGATGCAAGGCTTGATATAGCCATTGCTCGTCCCTTGGGTTAAGTTGTCGGCTTGATTAAGTTAGGCAAAGTGATGGTGGTCGACCTAAGTCATTCCAAACACGGTCCTATGAGTTCTACGGCTGGGTATAACCACATAGTCTTACGGTCTCAAGGCCCGTCATATAGAGTATGATTTGGACGGTGATGTTGTATAGAGTTCAAGTTGGTTTAAGACACGATGTCACGAATTTAGTGTTTTAAGGCACGGGCCACGGTTGAATCATTGAGTTTGGAAAAAGTGCTTCAAATAGTTATTCTTGAGTTGAATGAAATGATAGGGCAAGAAAGAAGAATGCTCGTGACTGGGTCGTCGAGGCAAGGTCTCAAATGTGAGAAGTATTGAACTTGTCCCTGAAAGAGATGGTAACACTAGAAGTAGATTGACTGTGTGAGATGTCAGTTTGAGTCGAGTCTTGCATGATCTTGGACAACTTGCCGACAAGGTAGAGTTTTCCCGAACGGCAACCCGGGGCCACGGGACCGTTGCGGGAAAAGAAAGGAAACAATTACAAAAGCTGGGCTGGGCACAAGTTAGGTGGGGACTTGCAGCGGGGCTCGCTACTCGCGCTGAAAGGGCCCCGTCTAACAAAAGCAAAAGGGAGTCCACAATGGCTTTGGGAGCCAGTGACCAATTCATATAGATGAGTCGGCATGGCGGCGTTTCGCGTGTATGCCTTTGGATTGAGTCGAGTATGGTGTTTACTATATCAATGAGTCGAGTCGGATGCGTGCACGATCGAAAGACAATGTTTGGGCCTAAGATTTGGTTTCAACGTGGACGACGTGCTTCGACATGAGATGTAGCGTCAAGTCTTAAGTTGTCGGCATATAAGTTGCATAAGTTGGTTTGAGTCTTTGGAGTTTAAGTCAGGAAAACGCCGCAAGGCAAAGTCGGTCGAGTGGCACTTAGCCCACAAGTCTTGATTTGGGTCAGTTGGTGATCAAAGTATCAAGGGCCGCGAGGCAACGATATGGTTAAGTCACACTGAGTTGCGAGGCACGGCACAGAGGATTTGTAGCACGGTCACAAGGAATTGGGTATTATCGCGTAGTGCGTCTCTGATTATGTGCCGAAGGGCAAGCACGAACTGATAAGTTAACGTTGTTGTAGCAAGAACGGGATGGTCTTGAGACACAAAATGGGCTAAGACGTCAGTCCTAAAACTGATCCTAAGACAAGACTAGAAAGACAATTAATAAGAAGGGACTATGTTGCATAAAGTAAATCGAACGTGTTGGTTTTGTATGGGTGGACGAGAATGTCATGCCCCGCTCCCGTAGGAGCGATCGTCCTCGCTAAAACGTGATGCCGCACGGGCCCAGGTTGCACCCGTGCAAGGCTAATCCCAGAAACGGCCGAATTGAGCTAGGCTACAGAGTCACACAGAGTGTCCCCGTTTGTAGCGAAAAGTAAATGAACACAAGTTGAAGCGAATTCAAACTCTTTATTAATTTTCAAGAAGTTTACAAGCGGCGCTAGGCCGAGATTACAAGTCGCTCAAGCTCTCTCTCTCTGAAACATAAAAGGCGTGCCAAGTGGCTTACAAGATGGAATGATTCATGGCGATGTTTCGATACATTATGTCCTGTATATGGTGCTTCAGCTCCTTGCAACGCTCCAAGGCTCCAGAGTTGGCTCTGCGTCTTAGCACGTTTGAGGGAAGCTCCACACCCGACGACATCTCCTGCGTCCTGCATGCAAACTGTGGGGTTATCAGTACATTATTATGCACTGGTGGGGAGGCTAGCTCGCCCACAATGCTATCATTACCAAACACGTTCTATTTACTTTTATGCACCGTCTACCATTCATTGTCTTGCTAATCTTTCCTTAGGGTCTGTTTCATGGCATATTTCATGACCTACCTCGTGTTACCGATTTCAATGTGTTGTATGGAAATATATGCACGACTTACCCATACTTACCGTCCGGCCTTCCCTGTCCAAAGTAAACTAAGTTAGTCAACAATTCATATGTAACAACTTAACGTAGTTCGCGTAAACATTCAGTGTCAAGGGCGTGTTCCTGCCTCAGGTTCTAGCGTATCATAGGAGTATTTTCTAACTCATTTGCACGAAGTACTCTTGATCATTTGGTGTATTATATTCAAGCCTATTCAGAAGGCGCTTTGATCAGTTAACTTAGACTACTTTGTTTCAATGCAAGGACTTGTACGTGGATTGCCACCAGTAAAGCCTACTTAATCTATATGTACCGGTCGCTGGCATCACAAGCTAATTTAGACATATTCTTCTTTGGTATTCTCACCTATCATAGCGTGATGGCTGGTACACCTTGATAGTCTTTTGAAATATCCCGCACTTACGTCTACTTGGAATGTCCGAGCCCACACCCAAGTAGCCTGTAAGCCATGATTCCGCCTAGGCCGGCCACGATATCGTCGATCGTTGCCCTTGGAATCCCTTATTCCTCCTACCTCCCGTATACGATGGGATTGTCCACGACCATTTTGTATTGTCTTGTCATTTTAACTTAACGGCTTGTCCCTGAGCCGTAGGCTGTCTGTGAGCCATGATGCGTTATCGACCAGGTTGGCGGTGGCGTCCGTGCAGCGCGGGTAACGAGCCCCGATGCACGACCCCGTCATACCTATCGCTAACCATTCCTTTCTTTCTTATCTTTTATTCATTCTTTCTTTTCTTTCTTTCACTTGTTCGTTCGTTCATTGATTCATTCACATATTCATTCATTCGTTCGTTGATTCATTCATTCACTTATTCGTTCATTCATTTATTCATATATTATGCAACTCCCCGTGTGGGAGTCGCCTTGGCGATCCATCGGTCTCGAAGTCTTCTAATATTGCTATACGCTACTGGGAACGACTATGTCGATAGTCTTCTATTTCAATGTTATAAATTGTTCATTGTTTCATTGTTGAACGCATAAGAAACTTGAATGTAAGCATGTGCCTTAGCACGAGCGCGGAGTGCGGTACGAGAGTTCTCACATTTTTCATGTTTTTTTCCATATTCTATACAAGCATTCAAGAGGGGATTATTTCCTTAGCTAGGTGCGTTGAGTCATTTATTAGCATGCGCAGTATCATCGTCTAGCGATTCTAGCATTAGTGTCCATATTATTTTGTGTCTAGGCTAAGCAAAGACGGGTTCATCGGAGCCACCCACCTTAGCGATGTTCGCATCGGCCGAGCGATACTCCGAGCGCGCTTTGAAAATCTAAGTCTGGATTCATCTTTGATGGGCCAATATAAGTCTTGCATCGATTCTTCATCGGGTTGATGCCAACTATTCGAGTCGATGGCTCGTTTGAGTCGTTTGCACTTGCCATTTGAATCGGCGTTCCGCTAGGGCGGAGCGGGTCATTACATAATACACCAGTCAAAACAAGTCTCGTTCTCGAGACTTCCTGAGTACAGGTCATCCTACCATTCCTTAACTCATGTCGTGTGCGTATCTTAGACAATCACTATCGAATGGCTTTATCGCTCGATGGCATCGAACTATGCTCGGTTATCCTTCCAAGTTTTATGTTGCATGCGTTTAGTCAATTTTATTGAATGACTTTTCACTCATTTTAGAGTTGATGGTACTTATTCAATTGTCGTGTTTCTTCGACTTGGTTGCTATTTTTTCGTGTCATGGGACTGTAATGGTCACACGAGGTGCATTGTAATTCATCAAACGCGAGAGTCGTAGGCCGAGGCTAACTCACTCATTCGTTCATGCGCATCTCAACACCCACTTGTAGCTGCATTCGAGTTTATCATATCGCTGAGTTTGGATCGTGCACATATTCAAGGCGTCCTCCGAATACGTACATTTCAACAAAGCTTAGCGATTAGCGAAGTCGGATAAGCTACTCGCGATAGTTTCGATTTGCCGATCGTTTTACTTTTACTTCGATTAAAATCGAACTCATGTGCGTCTCACTAACGTTTATCTCGGTCCTCAAAATGATCTGATTCGTTTCTCAAGCGTTCTTGTCTATGGAATCAATACGATTTCTTCTTAGCGGGGTCGAACAAGTCTAAGTAATTCCCGTCCGATTTAAGACCAAGTATTGCACTATCATCGAGTATATCTTCCTATCAATGATTCAATTCGTTATTCCAACTTTACTTGCGCATCATCCATTCCTATCATTCACTTCGTTTGGGGCCAATCTCTTTGTCGTTCACGCACACTCCCAGTTCTCCGTCCTACTCTAAGTCTTGTTGCCCCAAGTCTATCGTCCGTCCAGACGATACTGTAATGTCAATCGCACAGGTTCAATCACTCGGCATAGGGTCGTCCGCCTATTCGCTAGGTCAGCTCATAAGGTCATAGGTACAAGTCAAGTTCTCGGTTCATTGTGCAAAGTCATTGCACGACGCTCGCCCCAATCCTATGGTCAAACCATTTTGTTCGTTCGTACGGGAGTTTCTTCCCAAGTTCGCTTCACTCAAATTTTTAAACATCAAGCAGCGTTCACCCTATTCGCATCAACACATTCTCCGTTCCAAGTCCGAGCTCATTTAGGAAAGTCATCATACGATTGTCCTCAATCAAATCCTTGACATGTTAATATCGTGCGTCCCGTACTAGCAATTATCGTAGTCTATCTCTTCAAGTATGTTTGATACAATTCACCTATCCATCCTATCCAATTCACATAGTCGATCACAAGGTCGTCTAGCCTTACAATATGTCGCGCTCCGATCTCACGCAAGTCTGATTATCCATGACGGACATGAATCACCATGTCAACATTCCCGCAGAATAATCGTCCTCATCGGGACGTAACTCTTGCATTGAGTCTAGACTTACTCATTTTCGATACACAAATTGGGTCTACTCAATCCTCAACTTTACTTAGTCGTCCATCATAAGTCCAATAAATCTTCAAATTCGCCTTCGCTTCAAACCACAAGTCGTAGCAATCAAAATTGTCATGTCATGATATTTCGAGTTCGATTATTCCCCTTGGACATGAATCACCATGCCAACGCTCATGCAGAACGACCGTCCCAAATTCGACGTGACGCATGTACGAGGCTGGAGTTGCGCTCGTGCAAGACAAGATCGTTGTCATTGTGGTTATCACCTAACAATCAAGTCACTTTCCTTCTTCATCCAAACGTTCATTCCTATCAAAATCTCCAACATAGCATCCCTTAAAATAATAACTTCTAATACGATCATCATTCATCGAATCAGAGTACCCCCGAGTTATCGTACATCGATCTTTGATACACCTCAATACCATCGATGATGCACATAACCTGACGATCCTCCTTTTGCAACGAATTCTGAGTCGTGTAACTTAATTCCTCAATTTGCATTGTCTCGTGCTAACTCTTCATTGAGCAACATCTATTCTAAATCCTTAGTCATTCTCGTATCTTCAAGCCAATATTTTCTATGCACGCTATCTTCCAATCGTGCTATCTTCGATCTCGTCTATGAGTATTTTACCTTAATTCAAGTTTAATCCAGTCGACTATTTGAAATCGCACGTACGATCTTCTACGTTTCCTCGACCAACACATCTATTTACTTTATCGTTTCGAATCTCCATTCAACCGTTTCGTAAATTTGTACTACGCATTCTTAACTCGTCCGAATGATATCTCGTTTGAGACTTTCGAAGTCGCAACCAAATAAGCGTTACTCGTTCTAAGGCTTTACGCGATATCATTGCTTGTCGACATACTCGTTATATCCGTAAATCCTTTAGTTTTGCTCGAACAATTTCTATAACGTCCATACACCACTCAGGATTCGAGCCACTCGACTAATCGTCGACACTCACTCTTATTCTTTTCCGAAGCTATCACATACACCACTCGGGGTCAAGTCATTCTATAAATCCTCAAAAGGTTATTCGACTCACAATCGACATGTTCGAAGGTGCGTTCGTCCGTTTTTTCAAACTCTAAGAATCATTCTCGTGTTCGCTTTAGCATTGGTCAAGTAGCATCTCTATCGACATACATTCTAAGCTATCACATACACCACTCGGGGTCAAGTCATTTTTGTTGTTTGTTTCAGCGTTTGGAGTCATCTGTGATTTGTGAGTTTTGGTGCTGACACTTGCTACTTTTGGACTTGCCACTTTGTACCACCAGGCAAGATACCTTGCCACCCTACTCTGTGATTATTATATTCTTATTTTCAGTTGTTATTTTTAGCATTGTTTCATGATATTTAAACTGTGCGTCCAAGTCACACTTGGGTGCAAGCGACTCTATCGGTCGTTTTTCTTACTTTATTTATTCTTTTGTATTGACTTATTTTATTGACCACTCACTGATGTTGAGGTATTGGTATATCTCATATGGCCTTGACACTTGTTGTATCACGTGATGTGTGTCAGATATAGGACACGTTTCTGCGCAATTGGCTGGCCACCGATGCGTATGGAGCGTATGACGGATAGGAGTAACTGCCAATAGTATTGCATGTTAGAAGACTTGGTGGTTACTAGAGGTTCATATCAGTCATGGAAATGATGATACTAGGCATTGGGTGGGGAGAACAATACCTGACGTATGGGCTTCTTTACACTTCCATGATTTACCTGTGCGCTCCACCGGAGATGCAGGCTCCAGGCGCCCTCTGACGTTTCCCCGAGGGTTATGGATGTAGGCCCCTGGTACCCTCTATGGGAACTATGTCGATCCTATTTTCAGCCAGGGCTCATGCGTCGAAGGATTGTATCTCAACTGCATATTCACAGTAGAATGGTCAAGAACCCGGTTGCATACATACCTTCTCTCTTATTATATTATCACAGTTTATATGGCATGGTGTTTTCTTGTATCTTGCTATGTCCCCTGAGGACCTGGTTATCTCTCCAGGTTTAGACGATTTTCTACAGGAGTACGGAGCGGCATTGGAGCTATCTTACATTGATGACGAGGCAGTGCCTTATGACTTTTGGTCTATTTCTTATCTGGGACATTTGTAGACATTATTTTACATCTCTTTTCTTTCTATTTTACGTAGATCGGACTCCGATCTTGTGAGACTATTTTTCATAGCTGTTTGGAGTGAGTATGTTCACCCGGCTATCTTTTGATACTCTTATTTATTTATTTGGACTTCATTATCTTCTGTGTTGAGCTGTGATGAGATTAGATATGATATTCTGGCCTGTAATTATTTATTTACAGCTTATGTGCATATATGAGAAATTCTATATATTGGAGTTTTCTTTGTATATGTGCAGCTGGCATGTTCACGTACTTGATCCTATGTATTTTGGGACTGGAGCGTTACATATGAACTGCGTGAGATGTACTATACTCGCTTCCGTCCTGACTGGACCTGTTGATAAATTTTATAGATTAGCTTGGAGGTTACCTGCTAGCCTAGAGGAGACTCAGTAGAGGTTGGAGTAGATAGCTAGGATTTTTCTTATTTTATTTTCAGTTATCTTGAGCTGTATTTACTCTATGGATTACTGTATTTGAGATTTGAGATATTTTCTGGATTTGTGATATCTTAGACACTTAGACTTCTACCTGCTGTATCTCTTTGTGGATTTCAGTTTTATCTATCTTTTATCGTATTCTATCTTAGATGTGATTGAGATTGTATTTGTTATGTCACCTCCATTCGGAGTGTATATACTGTACAGGTACCTTATATTGTTAGATGATTGACCTAGGACAGCGTTCTACCGTCGACACTGCGGCGTAGGCTGGACGTACCCACTTCTCGTGCCCTTACTCTAGGGTGCGGGTCGTGACAGAATCGCCAAGGAACTCCGTACCTTGACGCATCCAAGCGAGCTCTGTGCCACGAGCTTCTACCTGCGCCTGCACATGAAAACTATATGGGTGTCAGTACTCAACTGTACTGGTGAAATGAGCTCCTCTGTAATGACCCGCTCCGTCCTAGCGGAACGCCGATTCAAACGGCAAGTGCAAACGACTCAAACGAGCCATCGACTCGAATAGTTGGCATCGACCCGATGAAGAATCGATGCAAGTCTTATATTGGCCCATCAAAGATGAATCCAGACTTAGACTTTCAAAGGCACGTTCGGAGTATCGCTCGGCCGATGCGAACATCGCTAAGGTGGGTGGCTCCGATGAACCCGTCTTTGCTTAGCCTAGACACATAATAATATGGACACTATTGCTAGAATCGCTAGGCGATGACACTGCGCATGCTAATAAATGACTCAACGCACCTAGCTAAGGGAATAATCCCCTCTTGTATGCTTGTATAGAATATGAAAAAGAACATAAAAATGTGAGGACTCTCATACCGCACTCTGCGCTCGTGCTAAGGGACAGGCTTATATTCAAGTTTCTTATGCGTTCAACAATGAAACAATGAACGGTTTATAACAATGAAACGGAAGACTATCGACATAGTCGTTCCGAGTAGCGAATAGCAACATTGGAAGACTTCGGGACCGATGGGTCGCCAAGGCGACTCCCGTACGGGGAGTTGTATAATGTATGAATGAATGAATGAATGAACGAATAAGTGAATGAATGAATCAACGAATGAATATGTGAATGAATCAATGAACGAACGAACAAGTGAAAGAAAGAATGAATAAAAGATAAGAAAGAAAGGAATGGTTAGCGACAGGTATGACGGTGACGTACATCGGGGCTCGCTACCCGCGCTGCACGGACGCAGCCGCCAACCTGGTCGATAACGCATCATAGCTCACAGACAGCCTACGGCTCAGGGACAAGCCGTTAAGTTAAAATGACAAGACAATACGAAATGGTCGTGGACAATCCCATCGTATATGGGAGGTAGGAGGAATAAGGGATTCCAAGGGCAACGATCGACGATATCATGGCCGGCCTAGGCGAAATCATGGCTTACGGACTGCTTGGGTGTGGGCTCGGACATTCCAAGTAGACGTAAGTGCAGGGTATTTCAAAAGACTATCAAGGTGTACTAGCCATCACGCTATGATAGGTAAGAATACCAAAGGAGAATATATCCAAATTGGCTTGTGATGCCAGCGACCAGTGCATATAGATTAAGTGGACTTTGCTGGTGGCAATCCACGTACAAGTCCTTGCATTGAAACAAAGTAGTCTAAGTTAACTGATCAAAGCGCATTCTGAATAAGCTTGAATATAACACACCAAATGATCAAGAGTACTTCGTGCAAATGAGTTAGAAAATACGCCTATGACGCGCTAGAACCTGAGACAGGGACACGCCCTTGACACTGAATGTTTACGCGAACTACGTTAAGTTGTTACGTATGAATTGTTGACTAACTTGGTTTACTTTGGACAGGGAAGGCCGGACGGTAAGAATGGGTAAGTCGTGCATGTATTTCCATGCAACACATTGAAGTCGGTAACACGCGATAGGTCATGAAATATGCCATGAAACTGACCCTAAGGAAAGATTAGCAAGACAATGAATGATAGACGGTGCACAAAAGTAAATAGAACGTGTTTGGTAATGATAGCATTGTGCGCGTGCTAGCCTCCCCACCAGTGCATAACAATGTACTGATAACCCCACAGTTTGCTTGCAGGACGCAGGAGATGTCGTCGGGTGCGGAGCTTCCCTCGAACATGCTAAGGCGCGGAGCCAACTCTGTAGCCTTGGAGCGTTGCAAGGAGCTGAAGCACCATATACAGGACATAATGTATCGGAACATCGCCATGAATCATTCCATCTTGTAAGCCACTTGGCACACCTTTTATGTTTCAGAGAGAGAGAGAGAGCTTGAGCGACTTGTAATCTCGGCCTAGCGCCGCTTGTAAACTTCTTGAAAATCAATAAAGAGTTTGAATTCGCTTCAACTTGTGTTCATTTACTTTCCGCTGCAAACGGGGACACTCTGTACGACTCTGTGGCCTAGCTTAAATCGGTCATTTCTAGGATTAGCCTTGCACGGGCGCAATCTAGGCCCGTACGGCATCACGCCTTAGTGAGGACGATCGCTCCTACGGGAGCGGGGCGTGACAGATTGGTATCAGAGCACGGCTTTACGTCCTTGGACTTCATTTCGATTCTCTCAGTTTTGAAACAAAAAAAGTGTACGCTCTCTCTCATTGTGCCTTGGGATGTTCCATACAATAAGTCTAATATTTTCAAAAGCTCATACGAGTACTCGGTTGGACGGGATCGATAGGCAAAGGCCTTTGTGCCAAACCATGACGGACTTAAGTCGAAAGAAAACCAAAATGCTAAAAGTTAGCAAACGCAAGGCGTGCTTAGATAACCTTACGCTGACAATGGCGAACGAGTACATGAGACCGGAGTATAATTCGAACGGGATGATTATTCACGTAGCCTTTTGGCTAAGATGTTTCGAGTATCGTGCACCTAGACCTTCTGGTGCGAACGAGTTTGCGAGCGAGATCGACTATCTCTCGGACGAGAATAAGTGAGACTTAGAATGTATGTCGATAGAGATGCTACTTGACCAATGCTAAAGCGAACACGAGAATGATTCTTAGAGTTTGGAAAAACGGACGAACGCACCTTTGAACATGTCGATTGTGAGTCGAATAACCTTTTGAGGATTTATAGAATGACTTGACCCCGAGTGGTGTATGTGATAGCTTCGGAAAAGAATAAGAGTGAGTGTCGACGACTAGTCGAGTGGCTCGAATCCTGAGTGGTGTATGGACGTTATAGAAATTGTTCGAGCAAAACTAAAGGATTTACGGATATAACGAGTATGTCGACAAGCAATGATATCGCGTAAAGCCTTAGAACGAGTAACGCTTATTTGGTTGCGACTTCGAAAGTCTCAAACGAGATATCATTGCTTCTAAAGTCTCAGTGAGTGGTGTATGTGATAACTTCGAAAGTCTCAGTGAGTGGTCAATAAAATAAGTCAATGCAAGAGAATAAATAAAGTAAGAAAAACGACCGATAGAGTCGCTTGCACCCAAGTGTGACTTGGACGCACAGTTTAAATATCATGAAACAATGCTAAAAATAACAACTAAAAATAAGAATATAATAATCACAGAGTAGGGTGGCAAGGTATCTTGCCTGGTGGTACAAAGTGGCAAGTCCAAAAGTAGCAAGTGTCAGCACCAAAACTCACAAATTACAGATGACTCCAAACGCTGAAACAAACAACAAAAATGATCTCGGTGAAAAAGATATACCTAGGAAACGCCTGTCCAAAAGTCAAATTTTGGAACAGGGACAAAATCGTAATTTCGGGTCAAAACGATATCCGCCGTTGGACCTACTTTGCACCGAAATGCGTGCCAAAGTCTACGGTCTCTAAAGTCATCAAACTACATGTCTACGGTTTCAGTTTGAGGAGAGGAACTCAACGGTATGTCCAGTTTTGGATTCCGAGGAGCCGTGTACAAAATCACCCGTTTGAGTGGGTCGCGGGCCCGCCAAAATTGGATTCCGATTCGACCTTCTCAGAATCGAACCAAACTTGGCATGCAGGACCAAAATTTCGATCCGGACCTGTTGGCGCAAGTTTCGTCTCGATTCGACGACGGTACACGAAGTTGTGGGCAAGTTTGCAAAACGTCGATACGGGGGTATCTCGACGGATACACGTTGATTTCGTCGCACACACGCGACGAAACTGAGTTCCGTCAGTTCCCACATGTCGGTAACGTCCATACGCGCCTTTCGATACATATAGCGCACGATCACATCGTCCGGTTTGTCGGGACGTACGTCGTATCGTGGAAATTTTTTGAAATTAACACTTTAGAAAACAGTTTTTCGCCCAACTTCAACATCAGTTTATTTCTTACATGCTAATCGAAACAACGATCCAGAAGATGCGTTGTGATGTCGGTTATGTTGTCTTCACATGTGTTCAATTAGTTTCTGAAAAATCTCGACACACAGATCGAAATCTGGCTTCTAAGTTGTGGTTTGGGATTGGGTTAAAACTCTGTTTTCGACAGATTTTTGGGGCAACTTTGCCTCGATTTCTCGAGCAATCCCTTGGGGTTCCCAGGATTCTATCAAAAGGAGATTGGAGGGGTTCATATGGGCTACACACAAGAATTGAAAATTCGAGAAATCATCGAGCGTGCATAAAGAAAAGTGGATTGGAAGAAGGGTACCTCGCTGTTCGCAAAACTGAGATCGTTCGGAAGTGGGGTCGTCCTGGGCTGTCCGGTAGCGCTCGCGCGGTGGTGCGGCGCCGGCAACGGCCTGGGGTTCGCCTGGGGTTCGAGATGGAGAGGAGATATGGAAGGAGAAGATGTACGGAGGGTTAGGGTTTCGATTTTTGGCGTGGGCAGAGTTATATACTGCTGCTGCTTCCGACTACTAATATATCTAGAATTTGAACTGGGGTCGAGTTTTGAATAGGTGTGGGGTCGCATTTTCCTAAGGGTGCAGCTTGTAGCTGCTATTAATAATTTTATGTGGGGTCGGGCTTTAAGTGTTGCAGCTACTGCTGCTTGTTAATAATTTAGTTGGGGGTCTCGGGTCTTGAGGAGTTCACAGCAGCATAGCTGCTTAGTAATTTACATTGTGGGGGTCGGGCCCACCCCCCTCTCCGCAGCTGTTGCTGCATGGGGTTCGGCTCCCTCACAACTAACGATATTTGTTTTTTTGTTTTTCCTAAAACACTTACAATTATAACTATATATATATATATATATATATATATATATATATATATATATACATCTTAAGCTAGCAATAATTTCTCAAATAATTACTCAAAATCCTAGAATTTAGTATATTTCTTATTTAATAGAAATATTAACATGCACACTTATAATAATGTATATATATACACACATGCTTTAATTATACTAATAACTTAATAGTAAATAGATCCATAACTAATAAAAATATGTAACAAATTAATTTAAATTAAAAAATCAATTATAAATTATGGGGGTTTACATCCTACCCAACTTAAAGAAAATTTCGTCCTCGAAATTAAACTAATGTCGGGGGTCCAATGCAATGCAAGGAATATAATGGTACTTAATATGCAAGACATACCTTCGCCTTCGAACAAATGCGGGTAGCGATTATGGATGTCGTCCTCGCGCTCCCAAGTAGACTCCCCTGGCGAGTGATGCTTCCATGCCACGCGAACCAATAGAATAGATTGATTCCGCAACACCTTCACTCGGCGATCGAGGATGCCTACTGGTTGCTCTTCGTACGACAAACTCGGTCCAACTGTGATCTCGGAGTGATCAAGCACATGATTGTTGTCCGTCACGTACCTCCTCAGCTGAGATACATGGAATACGTCATGTACTCCCTCTAGTGACGGTGGCAATGCTAATCTGTAGGCAACCTCTCCAATACGTTCCAAGACATCGAAAGGCCCGATGTACCTTGGACTCAACTTGCCACGTCCTCCGAATCGAATCGTGCCTCTAGTGGGGGATATCTTCAAGAACACATGGTCACCCTTTTTGAATTCCAAGGGTCGACGACGATTATCTGCCCACTGCTTCTGACGATCCTGCGCTGCTCGCAGGTGGTTCTGAATCTTCTTCACTGTCTCCACTGTGCTCAAGACCAACTCGAGACCCAATAGCTGTCGTTCTCCTATGTCACTCCAACAAACAAGAGACCGACACTTCCTACCATACAACGCTTCAAACGGAGCCATCTGTATGCTCGCTTGATAGCTATTGTTGTAGGAAAACTCAATAAGATGAAGATGATCCTCCCACGAACCGCCAAAATCAAGCATACACGCTTTCAACATATCCTCTAGCGTCTGAATGGTACGCTCCGACTGGCCGTCTGTCTGTGGATGGTATGATATGCTAAACTTCAATCGAGTACCCAAACTCTCTTGCATGCTCCTCTAAAAGTGTGAGGTGAATCTTGAGTCACGGTCCGACACAATACTAATAGGCACCCTGTGCAATCTCACAATCTGCTCCATATACATCTCCGCCAATACCTCTGTCGACTGGCCCACTCTAATAGGTAAGAAATGTGCTGACTTCGTAAGTCTATCAACAATCACCCACACTGTGTCACGTCCTCTAGGACTCCGAGGAAAACCCGTGACGAAATCTATAGTAATGTGCTCCCACTTCCACTCGGGAATGGGTAGCGGCTGCAATAATCCGGCCGTCCTCTGGTGCTCTGCCTTAACTTGTTGACATACCAAGCATTTGGCAACGAAACGAGCTATCTCCCGCTTCATTCCGTGCCACCAATAATACTGTCGTAAGCCGCGATACATCTTGGTTCCTCCGGGATGAATGGAGTAAGCCGAACTGTGAGCCTCTGCCATCAGCTCCTGTCGTAGATCTCTATTGGAAACATAAATGCGATCACCATATCGCAATGTCCCATCGGTGTGGATCCTCAATCCTGTCTGCTCTCCTGGTTCAGTCATCTCCTTCAGCCGTCGAAATCTAGCATCATTAGGCAATGCTGCCTTGATGCGCTCTACCAATGATGATTGCACTTGAAGGTTGGCTAATACGCCGTCTGCTCCCGGCAGTACTACCTCAATACCAAGCTGCTCCAAGTCTCTAATCAATTCCTTCTGTGTAGTCAAAAAGTGTGCCATGGGCTTACGGCTTAATGCGTCTGCCACGACATTAGCCTTGCCCGGATGATAATGAAGCTCAATCTCATAATCTTTCATCAACTCCAACCAACGTCGCTGTCGTATATTCAACTCCTTTTGTGTGAACACGTACTTGAGGCTCTTATGATCAGTATAGATATCAACCTTCTCGCCATACAAGTAGTGTCTCCATAGCTTCAAAGCAAAGATAACCGCTGCGAGCTCTAGATCGTGGGTCGGATAATTCTTCTCATGCACTCTCAGCTGTCGAGATGCGTATGCTACTACCCGACCATGCTGCATCAATACACATCCTAATCCCTTCCCGGATGCGTCGCTGTAGATCATAAATCCTCCTGGGCTCGATCGTAGTGTCAAGATCGGTGCTGTGGTCAATCGCTTCTTCAACTCGTCAAAAGCAGCTTGACACTCGTCTGTCCATACAAACTCCTAATTCTTGCAAGTCAATCGAGTCATAGGTCCCGCTATTCGAGAGAAATCTTCTACGAACCGTCGGTAGTAAACCGCAAGTCCGAGGAAACTTCTCACTTCAGAAGCTGTTGTGGGAGCGGGCCATGATTTGACTGCTGTGATCTTCTCTGGGTCTACCGATATACCATCACCCGTAACAATATGACCAAGGAATGATACCTCCTTGAGAAAGAAATTACACTTGCTAAGCTTCGCAAAGAGTCTCTCGTTCCTCAATGTTCCCAAAACTATCCGTAGATGCTGCTCATGCTCCTCTTGACTATTGGAGTAAATCAAGATATCGTCTATAAAGACTACTACAAATTTGTCCAAGTATTGGTGAAAGATCTTGTTCATTAAATTCATGAAGACTGCGAGAGCATTGGTCAAACCGAAAGGCATGACCAAGAACTCGTAGTGTCCATACCTCGATCGAAAGGCCGTCTTGGCAATGTCTTCCTTCCGAACCTTCAATTGGTGATAGCCCGATCGTAAGTCAATCTTGGAGAATAATTTTGCTCCACTCAGTTGATCGAATAGATCGTCTATACGCGGCAAGGGATACTTGTTCTTCACCGTCACCGCATTCAATGCTCTATAGTCAATGCACATGCACACTGTCCCGTCTTTCTTAGGCATAAAAAGAACGGGTGCTCCCCATGGTGACGCACTGGCACGAATAAATCCCTTCTTTAATTAGTCATCAATCTGCGTCTTCATCTCTACAAACTCTTTGGGTGCCAGACGATATACTCGAGATGAAATAGGCTCGGCTCCGGAAATAAACTCAATAGAAAACTCAATATCTCGGTCAGGTGGTAGTCCTGGCAACTCCTCAGGGAATACATCCTCGAACTCGGTGATAATAGGGTGCTGAGGGGTGTCGTGCATCATCATATGAGTCCCCGCTGTGGGTGCCTCACAACTATTTTCGTCTTCTTTGGTAAACTCAAATTCTGTCGCATTCGGTGGTCTAAAGATAATACTGCTCCTATGGCAGTCTATGAGAGCGAAATGCTGGCTCAACCAGTCCATTCCAAGAACCACATCAAATGTCGGCATAGGGAATACAAGAAGTCGTGCCATCATCTCTCTGCCATTTATCACTACAGGACAAAGTCTACAAACACCACTAACAGGTACAACTCCTCCTCCAGTGAGGATTTTAACATTCTTAGCTAAGGGTGTGATGGGAATGCTGTGTCTAGTGGTAAAACTAGTGGCTATGAATGAATGAGTGGCTCCAGTATCAAATAATGTAATAGCAGGAAAAGATGCAACTAGAACCATACCTGCTATAACTTCCGCCTCTGTCTCTATATTCTCAACAGCAAGTGAGAATACCTGCCCATAATTCTGTCCCGGGCCCTGAGCTCTGGCCTTGTTGTACTGTGTGCCTTGGGGAGGCAATGGTGGACGAGGTGCTCCTGCTATAGTCTGTGGTGCTGGAAGAGCTGGAGCTGTGGGCCTCGGATTTTGCCGAGCTTGTACTATTGCATGTTGCTCAGGACAATCCTTGAGCATATGCTGATTAGATCCTGCAGTCATTCTGGATATGTCCTTGTTTACCGCAGTAATGGCAAACAGGCTTCTGATAAGGTGATGATCTCTGCTGGAACTGTCATGTGGTCCTCCTGATAGGTCCACTCTGAGTAGCTCAGGCTGGTATAGCTGCTGGGGTATGACGCCTCGATGTCTGCTGCTGTTCCTTGCGAAGAATCTCCTGAGCACTACACCAAAATGGCTATTTTGGAACATTAGACATTTTTCAACTTGGAACGCTTATTAGGCGTTCCTAGGTACTGAAACGGAGTGAAAGTGTTCCAGATTAGAAAAGTGTTCCTAACATAAATAATTTTAAATTTTTAAGAAATCATTTATTTAGGTACACTTTTATAGTGTTCCAAATATGTTTCAAATTAAGAATGTCATAGTGTACATCTCATGTGTTCAGAAGAAAAGTGTTCCAATAAAAAACCCTTTCCCCATGATATCCTCTATTTCCCCCCCAAAACCCTAATTTTAGTTTGTTCTTTCTTTTTCTCCATCTCCACGCCTTCTCTCTCTCTCTCCCAACTCAACCCAACACTACAACAAAAATGATTATTGATGACACTTTATTGACCACACATTTTAAATAAGTGTCGTAAATTATTTTTTAGGATGGCACCTCGCTAAAACGTATCGTACTAATGGAAATATTTATCATCATCCATGTCACTTTTAAAAAAATGTCATAGACAAGTATTTAACGACACTATTAAAATGTCATCTTAATATTAAATGACAAAGATAACACATTTTTAGATCAACTACTCCATCCTCTCGATGGCGTCCATCAACAGCACCTCTCCATACTGCTTCTTCCTTCTTCTTCCATTGAAGTAATCATCCCACATTCGTTCTCATCTCTTCCGTGCTTATTGTCTTCCTCCTCTCACCATGTCTTCCTCACCAACATCCTATGAAGATATCCTTTCCAAACTATCCAAACTGCTCTCTTCAAACTCCTTAAAACCTGATATCTGTCCCAGAACTTCTTCCAATAATCCCCAGGCAGATTGGCAAATGTATCTCTTCTTCAAAATTTTGTCTCACAAGATTTATCCTGTCCATATCATTGCGACTACTGTTCCAAAAATCTGGAAATGCAAGGAGGCAGTCAAAATCTCAGAATATCATGGTGGTTCATTCTCTGCAAAATTTGAGAATCTAGATGATCTGGAGCTTGTTGTCAACCAAGGGCCATGGAAGATTAACAATCACATGCTGATTATTGAAAGATGTTACCCCAATAAGCCTCCAACTGCATATACTTTTTCAGAAAGCGATTTTTGGGTACAATTACATGGTCTCCCTGTTAATCTCCTTACATTTGATTTCATATCTGCTGTAGCTTCGAGGATTGGGAAAATTTATCCACCTTCTTCTGAGGATGCTATCAAATGGGTACTATTTGCTCGGGTAAGGATCAAATTGGACATCACAAAGCCACTTCTCCGCAGTCTTCAAGTTGCTATAGGTCTCAATATGACTTGTACTGTTGCATTAAAGTATGAAAGGCTACCAAAATTCTGTACCTTTTGTGGTTGTCTGGGCCATGGTATCAAGAAATGTACTTCCCATCAGCAATTCAAGGAGAAGATCCAAGATAATTGGACTGCAGACCAAAAAGCTAAGTTTCAAGCTTTACTTGACAGACGTCTTGACCTCTCTATCTGTGTTCGTCATGCTGACAGATTCAAAAGTAATTCTAAATCCAGTATCAAGTTACCTAAAGCTTTCTCATCTCTGGAGAATCCATTTGCTGCTGAACATTCCCATATTGATACCACGACTACATCTCCAACAACAAATCCTATCTCTAATGCAATTCTCACTACTCCAATGTCCATTGATATCACATCCCCAATCCCTATTAATTCTTCTTCTCAGCAATTTCCAGTGATCTCTTGTGACAATCCAGTGATCGATGATGGTATCTCCGGTGCTCCTCCGGTGATAGTTACAGCTTCATGCTTGGGCCAAACAACCACCACTCAAATTCAGTTATTACCCACTACCCCTATAGTATCGGAGGAAACTACCAAAAAACAGGATTCAGTTATTACTCACCAACTTGATTTGGTTCCACCTAACCAACTACTCAATGGTGTCCACCATATTGATCCAAACCATGCTCCCACATACCCTATTGAAACAATTGATCCTTCTTCGAAATTAAACTCTGGCTCATATGAATCTACTAAGGATCTGTCATCATGCTCTATTTCTCTGTCCACAAAAAATCCATACCTCTTACCTCATTTAGATTCATCCCATCCTCCATCACTCCCATCTTATCATTCCAATGCCATTATACTTACTGAGCCCATCATCTGTAATCTTAAGTCTAATTCATTACTGTCATCTAACCATCGCTCACTTACGCCAACCTCCTCTAACACTCCTCCCTTTACATCCTTAATTCATTCTACAACTTCAACTGTAGATCTTCCACCTACTTCTGATACTTCTTTGAATAACTCTGATACTCTTACAACTACGTCTGCTACTCCCACAATCCCTTTAACCACTGCCTCCAAAAATGATATTAATTCTGACTTGAATACCATTACTACTCCCATTTCCTCAAACAATTCCACTATTATCCTATCCTCTAGCTCTCCTTCTGTCCCCCAAAACAAAAGAGCTAGATCTTCCAGTGTTGGGAATGAACTTGAACTTACTAATGACAGACCTCTCAAAAGAATTGTTATCCATGTTGATGAATGTATAGGCGCGGCTGGCCTACAACAGCCTCCACTACCATGATTCTATCCTGGAATTGTAGGGGTTTGAGGAATGACCCTACAATCCGTACAATAAAATCATTCCTCCGTGCATCTAGACCTAAGATTCTTTTTCTATCTGAAACTAGATGTTCGTCAATACATTCTGCAACAATTGCATCAAATCTGGGTTTCCCTAATCATACATCTGTCCCATCCAATGGATCCTCTGGAGGGTTATTACTTTGCTGGGATACATCCATTGACCTTCATATCATTTCATGTTCTGTTAATCACATTCATAGTTCCCTTATCTACCCTGGATTCTCTCAACCATGGCATCTACTATGTCTCTATGGCCCCCCAATGGTCTGTGATCGCTTAGCCTTCTGGCAAAGTCTAGAGACTATTATGAGTTCAATCAATGATCCATGGATATGTATTGGAGATTGTAATGGTATCCTTTCTGCTGAGGATAAATTGGGAGGTAACAGTTTCAATTACAATCATCATAAGTCTTTCATTCATTGGTACTATTGTGTGGCAGCAATTGAAGTTGGGTTCTGTGGTCCTGCGTATACTTGGAGTAATAGAAGAAGACCACAGTCATTAATTGCGGAGAGGCTAGATCGAGATTTTGTTGATCATCAATGGAGATCTCTTCATCCTAATGCTGGTGTCTTCCACCTACCATGCCTTAACAGTGATCATAATCCTATATTATTTTTATTGTCAACCACATCCAGGAGGAAGAGATTGCCACCTCGTTTTGAAGCAGCTTGGACAATTGATGATGAATTTCAGGAATTTATCAACAACACCTGGCAGACACTACATTCTAATGATACTATGTCGAAGCTCAAAATAATGTTGCAACGTTTACATCGCTGGGGGAGGTTTAGGATGGGTGATTTGGATCAAGCTATCAAATTTCATGAAGATAGACTTCTTCATCTTCAATCCCAATCTCCATCAGAGGCCAACTATATTGAGGTACGACAAACTCAGATTCTCCTTAATAAACTTCATCTAAAAAGGAATTATATTGGAAACAAAGGTCGTCAATATCTTGGCTTAAAGAGGGTGATCGAAATACCAGATTCTTTCATCTGTCAGCTACAATGAGGAAACAAAGAAATGTTATTCATAGCTTGATCACTGATACTGGAGATCGAATATCAGATGCCTCTCAGATTTCTGATACATTTATGTCACACTTTAATACCCTGTTTCAAGCAATTGATACATTCCCTGTTCCAGAACATATTCTACATGAATTACATCATATCTCCTCTGCTGACAATGAAATCCTGAGCTCTGTTCCTACTGAGGATGAGATTAAAGTTGTTGTCATGAATATGGGTTCTTATAAAGCTCCTGGACCAGATGGGTATCCCGCACTATTTTATCAAAAATGTTGGCACTATATTGGGTTGGAGGTCACTACTCTCATCCAGAACTTCTTCATCTCTGGTGTCATGCCTCCAAATCTCAACCATACTCACATTGCTCTCATCCCCAAGGTAAAATATCCTTCCAAACCTGCTGAATATAGACCTATTTCACTTTGCAATGTTCTATACAAGATCATCTCTAAAATTCTTGCTAATCGTTTGAGGCCCCTTATGCATATTTTGATTGGTCCTTATCAAAATGCTTTTGTGCCTGGCCGTTTCATTGGTGATAATATTGTCATGGCACAAGAACTAATCCATTCCATATCCAAATTTTCTCCTACAAATAGTGCCTTTGCTTTTAAGGTTGATATGTCTAAGGCCTATGACAGGCTTAGTTGGGGGATCATTAGTCAAGTATTAGATGGGCTTGGTATCACTGGAAAATCCCACAAACTTATTATGCAGTGTGTTACTACCCCTTCATTTGCAGTTCTAATCAATGGAGAACCCTCAAAAACTTTTTCTCCTGGCCGTGGCATTCGTCAGGGATGTCCTCTTTCCCCCTATCTGTTCATTTTAAGCATGGAAGTTCTCTCAATTCTGATTAATATTATGACCAGAAATTCTCTATATGACAGCGTTTCCCTTCGACATTCCAGTCACACCTATTCCCAACTTGCGTTTGCTGATGATCTTCTTATTTTTGGCAAAAGTTCTCTTCATAACATTTCTCAGGTGAAGATTATACTCAATACTTTTGAAATCTGGTCGGGCCAACGTATCAATTATGACAAGTCCTCCATCTATTTTTCGAAATCAACTGATCCTATCATGAAGGAATTATACATTAATTTCTTAGGGGTTGAGTTGATGCATCCAAAAGATAAATATCTGGGTCATCTTCTCTTACAGTCTAAGAAAAGGACTCAAACTTTTTCTGATCTCATCAATGCCAGCTCCTCTAAACTCCATGGTTGGAAAAGAAAGTGTCTATCTCATGCAGGTCGGACTGTTCTTATCAAATCGACCCTGTCATCTCTCCCTACTTACTACCTCTCCTCGTATCATATTCCTAAAAGTGTGACCAATATTCTAACCAAGGACCAATGTAACTTTTGGTGGGATTCAACTGAAAAAAAGAAGATACATTTTACTGCTTGGAACAGATTCACTCAGCCTAAATTTCAGGGAGGACTGGGTATTCGAGATCCTCATATCACAAATCTTGCTCTGGTTCTTAAGCTCACTTGGAGGTTCCTCACTAATCCTGATTCATCTTGGTCTACACTTCTGCGTCACAAATACCTACAAATGAACTCCTTCTGGTCAGCTGTACCCACATTGAATTCTTCTTCTATCTGGACCAGCATATTATGTAGCAGGGTATACCTCAAGAACAATGTCATATGGTCTGTAGGGGATGGCAAAAATATTCACATTTGGAATGATCCATGGATTCCAACCTTACCCAATTTCCAAGCTCAGGGGTTTGATTTCAGCAATTACTGGGTGACCAATGTTTGTGACTTGATTAACACATCTACATTCACATGGAAGGAAAACTTAATTCGTATCCTTTTCCCGCCAAATGAAGCAGCTGCGATTCTTCTTATTCCCTTGTCTGCTAATTGTACAAGAGATAAACTTGTATGGATCCATACTGCCAATGGGGAACTCTCATCAAAATCTGCATATAGAGTCATTCATCAAACATTTTATCCAAGTTCTTCAAGTTCTGATGGGGATGATTTTAAGGAATGGAAGAAGCTATGGTCTCTCTCCTACATCCAACCTAAAGTGGTGCTGTTTGTATGGCGTGCTATTAACAATTCACTACCTACTCAATCCAACATACATCATCGTATCAACAACATCGACCATATCTGCCCTTTGTGTAAGGTACATTCTGAAACTACTAACCACCTATTATTACATTGTCCTATCACAGGTTCTGCATGGAACGAAATTCCAGAAATTGGCAATTTGATACTTCCTGATACCTCTGTGTCATCCATTACCACTCATTTATTGAACAAAGGCGATCCACACCTCATTGCATCCCTCTTCTATCTGTTTTGGATGATATGGAAATCAAGGAACAAGTCAATCTTCAATCAATACATTGTCAATGGAAGGCGTATTTTCGAAGAAGCATCACTCCTGAAGGACAGAACTGAAGCACTAAATATTGGATGCTCATCTGCTACCAACTCTTCACAATTGCATCGAGCTGAAAGAACTTGGATTCCACCACCACCAAATTGTTGGAAGATTAATTTTGATGGAGGCTTTCTGGATGATAAAATGTCTGCAAGTGCTCTGCTTCGAGATTCACATGGACACTTCTTGCAGGCTATTACGAAGACTGTTGATGGTGGTTCACCTTTGGAAGCGGAAGCTATGGGTCTCCGGCTGGCCTTGGAGATTTGTAAACATGATCGAAAAATGAAGATCTTAATTGAAGGAGATTGCAAGATTTTAATTGATTCTATCAATCACACGGTCTCTTCTCCATTGTGGCGCGCTCGTCATACCATCGAGGAAGCTAGATTGACTTCAAATCTGTGTACAAATATCTCTTTTAATTTTGTACATAGATCTGCTAACTTTTGTGCTCATTTACTAGCTTCACACGCCCTTCTTTCTAGTACCTCTAATCTCTTATTACATTATGAGGAGGTTCCAAATTGTATTTCTTCTCAAGTCCTTTTGGACATGAGCTCTGTATCTTTTTAGCTGATAATGAAGTTTTCCTTTTCAAAAAAAAAAAAAAAAATAACACATTTTTAGTGCGCTCCGAAAACTAATGTACTGCTATTTTTTTCAATTGGGTTATTTTTTCATTTTGGCGCTCAAATGATTTCCCAATCAAGTATTTCCCTCTCTCCAGCTACTCTAAAACTAATGTTAAATGATAAAGAACTGGACCTCTCTCTTTTCTCCCTCTCTTTTTTCTTCCTTCTACCTACTTTTCATGGCCACCATCAGGTGCCAAGCGGGATTCTCGATTCACTGCGAGCAGAAGGCAGGGGTCTCTATTCACGGCGTGCAGTAGGCGGGTGGTCTTGACTTGGAGCAACTTCATCTTCTTCTTCTCATTGCTCACTCAGGTTAGTTTTCCTGTAATTTTGAGACCATTTCAACCTAACTTTTGATGAGGTCGACTGGAGAGCTCTCGATCGAGCTCGATTTCGACGAGTTTGGCGGTTCTTGAGGGAAGTTTCTTAAGGAAATATTGGATTCTACTGAACCTAGGGTTTCCCATGGTTTCCCATTCTCTAAGGTTATATTTCTTTCATTATGCATTTGACTTCTTTATTTGCATAATGTCTTTGGAGATTTTTCTGTTATTTTTGGAGAATTTTTCATATTTTTTTTACAAATTAGAGCAAAGGATTTAAGATGCTACAAGAAAGAATTTTTTCTCATTTTTTGCATGTTTTATTTTGTATATTTGAGCTATTCAAATGATTAACAAATGTAGACCGATAAGCTTAATTCTTATGTAATTTTGTTCCATATATAGTATATCATTGTAATTATGTTCAAACAGTCGATGAGTTTTGTTACTTTCCCCGATTGGTCACTCAGGCGGGCAGTATCGATTCACAGTTTAGTGTTATTTGGTACAAAATTCTCATCATTTATTAGAATTTTCTTGAACACTATTTATTACAATATGATCAGTAACCTTACATTTTCTCATGTTTATTTTTAGATGTATCAATCCATGGAACTTCATGTATATAACATGTTTGATGGTTTTCCAGAACCAATCTAACATTCTATCATTATCCTGTTCAGTTCTGCTTGTTGTTATTAGTCTTGAGAGCAACGAATTAGGGACATCATCTCCATAATTTGATTATTATTATAAGAGCATGTTATAATTTAGTGTTGTTGATGTCCGTTAGTTCAGGGAAGTCTAGTACGAGGCTATATGTATTCAAGTGGATAAAAAAGAATGTCCTGATCTTGCTTGCCATATTCTAATGTGACCTTTTGATTAGGGTCCTTTTTATTTGTTTAAATTTGGAAGTTCTATTTGGTGAACTAAAGTTCTTTTTGTTTTCATGGAGTAGCAAGAGAAACTCTGTTGAAGTTTTGGGTTAATTTAGTTGGTTTCCATAGTTGTAATTACTTAGTTTTCTCATCTAACTATGGTTATTTTCCTTTGTAAGTTGACAAAATGTAGTTTAAGTTTGAGTTGCCAATGTATGGACAATGTATTTTGGGTTCTAGTCTATTTTATATGTTATTTTAAGTAGTGAGAAGCATTTATAGGGTCTGATCTTGGAGGGAGTTGATCAAACCAATTACCCATTACCCATAATATATCATTTTTTATTGACTAGCAATATTTCTACACCGGCGACATGGTAATCCAACTGTTGAGTCTAGGAATATTGCTTTACAATCATGTTAGAATCTCTTTTGACCATAAGCATCCTAAGAAATTCAGTACCCATAATTAAGATGGGCTGTAAAAAGGAAATGCCTTTATATTATTTTTGTTTAATTTTTTCATAATCATTTTAGATTCTCTCTTGACCATATAATATTCAGCAAATGGAAAGTTAGCTCCAATGCTCTAATGACTATCCTAATATATTAATACTATACATTCTGTAGGCAACCCACAGACTTGGGTGCACACGTACTTTGAATTTTGAATATTTTAGTTAGAATATAAGGTTGCTGAGCTTACTCAGGCTTCTTTTCTTCTAACTTACTTTCCATTTGTAGTTCCCTTATTTGATGATATTGTGCCTTCCTTCAGGTTGCCACGACAAATATTTAATTAATTGTTTAGGTTTAAAGTTCAACCTAATTGACTTCAAGAAACCTGGTGGGATCATTGCTCTTCTGGACGAGGCTTGGTATGTTTTAATATTGATCACGAGCACAATATGCTCTTTTATTCTAATAAAAATGCTGATTAATTCCAATGAACTGTTGTCCTGCTGAGATATGGTCCTTTCTCTTTGTAGTGTATTGCCAACATCAATACATGAAACATTTGCTCAGAACTATATCAAGCTTTTAGCGCTTCCACAATCCAAAACTTGCATGGTCTGATTTAACCAAGGTATAGTGGTTGCTTTGCTAATATGTTTCTTTTAGTAGTCATGCCATTGAGATATAAATTCATCACACCTTGCAAATGTAGTACATTTTCTCTATGAGAACTTTTTATCAGTACACCTTGCAAATGGAGTACACCTTGCTAATCTATTTCTTTTAGCAATTTTTATCAGTACCTGTTTTTGGGTGGTTTTTGTAGTTAGAATATTAATTTCTTGGTCTAAAAGTTCTGCACCTGCACCATAGGGAAGATCCAATCCGGCATGTTGTATACAGGTGGTCTACGCCCACTGTAATAATTTCTTTTGCTCTTAGTCTCAAAGATAATTTATTTTGCTCTTTTACTCCCAAAACTGAAGTTTAGCTTCCAACCTAAGCATCGCCCTCCTTACTTTTTCAAAGATTAGTTTCTTCCTTTATTGCTAAAATGACAGTTTGTTGTGCAAATAAAAATTTCTCTTGACTACAAAGCAAGTCACATTGATCAGAAGGCTTCCCTTTTTCATTCTTTTCATTATTTCAGCACTTCTCTCCTTTCCAGTTATAATCTCCAAAGTTTGAATTGTCCCTCATTCCTGTTCTATTTGTCTGCTCGTCTGGCAAGCGTATATTGAGTTGTTACTAACATGAACATTGGTACATCTCCTAATTTTGAGGTTCATATTATGTTGAAATGTGGGGTCAAAATTATGTTACAGCTGGCCTTGGATAATGATGAACCTATCTGAAGGTTGTGACTAAGGTTTTGCTTGTTGATCCACATGTACAAGTTCTTATCTTGCCATATCAAACTAATGAAGTTGATGAAAACCCTGTAACATTACATTCCATATACTGTCATGATAAATGCACTCATAATAGTAAGTCGATTTTGTGTTGGGAGGATGATCTAGAATACATGACATGTTAGCTGTTTGAAATCAAGTGCAGATGTCCAATCTAGCTGTCAATTTGTACCTCTTTGGATTTTTCTCCTAGCTTACAAATACTTGGTGACCATTTGTATCTTGCCCTGTTGATGGGGGGAAGTGAGTATTTTCATCCTTGCTGATTAGTTTATAGCATGTTCCTTATCCAATGGGCATGATATTCTTTTTTTTTAGGGTAAACTCTTGAAAGAATTAATGTGCATTTTCCTGTAAGCTTTCTAGTAATTATTTCTCTATGGTCCATCAAGAACTAACATGGTTATGTACTTAGCTGGCAATTGATTTGAGTGTAATACTGGCCTGATTGAGCCTATATAATGTTGTCTAAGTCAATGTGTGGTACTTTCCACTTTAATGTATACGGGAAATTATGTCTATGAGATCTGTATTTTATGCACATTGATAGTGTAGATGTGATAATTTATGACATGTTGCCAACTCATGTTATCAAAAAAAAAGTGTATATAATTTGACTATAGTCTATAGTCTTGTAGCAATTGAACATTTCGTATTTTGGGTGTGAACCTGGGGAAGCTTTTTTGTGGCGGAAAGGGATTGGATTCACCGTTGGTGCTTTGATATAATGTAACTAGTGTTTCAATAAGTGACAACTATTTATTGTATCTGAAATAGGATTGACACATTATTATCCAGATTATTCAACTTAGGCAGGACATTTAATATCTGACCGGTTATCTTCAATAGACAGGACATCTAATATTTGAAGTTTCTGAATAATTCAGTTACTTTCAGTAGATCCCATGGAACAATTCAAGTTCGATTCCAATTGTCATTAGTGTGGAATTTTTTATTTGTTTAATCAGTTCAAGGTTCAGATTCCAAATAAACTTGGATATGTTGATTTGTCAGGAACATGATCGAACTTGAATATGTTGATTTTTCGGTGTACATATTCCATATATATGTTGGAGTGGGTGGGGTTCCCAACCTATGTGGAGAAGACCCCGGAGTGCGACGAGCGCCATCCGATGTCGGAGAAGCTCGGGAAGTCAGAGTTGTTGCTGCTGCTGCTCCATGGGAGGTTCTGGAACAGGGGATCCGAGTTCGGGCCGAACTCGGTCCCATGGCGAGTTCGGGCCGAACTCGGTCTGGCTTCTCCAGAATGTTGGCGTGAGGTTCTGTTTGCTCGACACAGAGTTCTGGCCGAACTCTGTGTCGTCGGGGGCTGAAGCGGATTTCTGGATGAGTTTTCATCATTGGATCTAATCCAACGGTCCAGGTTGGTTGCGGGATTATGGAGTTATATTGAGATCTCTCAACCCTAATTCACATCAGTGCAACGCATTGGACAACACAAGTTTGAGAGAGGAAGGAGGCAAGAGTGTCATTACAACTTCGGAGAAGAAGACGGAGGATTGAAGGTCGCTATTCGAAGGAGATCGTGTTCGGGTAATCTCTACTCGTCGTTCTCGCTCTTCGTAGCCTTGTAATCATTGTTCTTATCTCTGAGTGTTGTGGGGATCCGATTTGGATCGGAAGGAGTTTGTAGAGGGTGTAATTCTTCTATTCCATTAGTGGAGGCTTCTCAGGGTTGGACTCCGATCGTCCCGTGGTTTTTTCCCGTAAGGGTTTCCACGTCAAAAATTCTCTGTGTCTGCGTGGATTGTTTTTGTGTGCTTGTTTTTGGGTTCGTGCGTTGTATTGCTCGGTCCTCTCGCAGGTACTCTCCGGTTTGGGGAAAGGTTTTTCGCGTTTCTTTTCTAACAGAGTGGTATCAGAGCTTTGGGTTCAAAGGGTGTCAGGAGTTGACAGAGGAACCAGAGAGGAGAGATGGACGCGAAGCCGGTGCGCATGGTGAACCTTAATGGCACAAACTATCATTATTGGCAGAGTAAGATGAAAGATTTGCTATTTGTCAAGAAGCTGCATCTACCCGTATTTGCATCCAAGAAGCCCAGTGATAAATCCGAGGAGGACTGGACATTCGAGCACATACAGGTGTGGGTACATACGGCAGTTTGTTGATGAGAACGTGTACAATCACGTTGCCAATATTGAGCACGCGAAGACGTTGTGGGATAAGCTGGAATCCTTGTATGCGAAGAAGACCGGGGTAAACAAGTTGTTCCTGATCCGAACGATGATGGGTCTGCGGTACAAGGATGGGGCGTCTATTTCGGATCACTTGAGTGAGTTCCAGGGCGTGATTGATCAGCTATCTTCTATGGGAGTCAAGTTCGACGACGAAGTTCAGGGACTGTGGCTGCTGTGTACATTGCCAGACTCGTGGGAGACCGTACGAGTATCTATGATCGCTTCTGCTCCAGAGGGCGTGGTCAGTCTGGAGTTTGCCAAGAGCGGGGTGTTGAATGAAGAGATGCGGAGACGTTCTCAGGGTACTTCATCCACATCCCACCACTCAGAGGCACTTGTTTCAGAGAGCCGCGGAAGGGGCAAAAGCAGGGGTCCAGGTGGTGGCAGAGACAAGAGCAGGGGAAAGTCCAAGGGTCGTTACGAGGACTCAGAGTGTTACCATTGCGGTAAGAAGGGCCATATCAAGCGAAATTGTTTCGCTTGGAAGAGAGAGAAGAAGGGCGACAAGGGGAAGCAAGAGGAGAACACTACAGCGGTGGCCTCGGTGCATGGAGGCGATGTGATCGTCGTAGGTGATGAGGTCATTACTAACCTCGCCTGCGATGACAATTCTTGGCTGGTGGACTCAGGGGCTTCAGCACATGTATCTCACAATAGGGCACTGTTTGCCACTTACACGACAGGCGACTGTGGCGTGTTGAAGATGGGCAACAGAGATGTGTCGAAGGCGGTTGCCGTTGGAGATGTGCACTTGAGAACGAAGACGGGTGCGGTTCTTGTTCTCAAGGATGTTCGTCATGTCCCTGATATCCGTTTCAACCTGGTGTCGGTTGGAAGGTTGGATGACGAGGGATTCTTCAGTCTCTTCGGGAACAGTCAGTGGAAGCTTTCCAGAGGTTCGATGGTGATTGCCAGAGGAAGCAAGAAGTCCGGTCTCTACTATATGGAGGGGAGCGCAGAGGGGGCACAGGAGGTGAACGCAGTCAGTGATGCGTCTACCGAGTTGTGGCACAGGCGGCTCGGCCATATCAGCGAGAAGGGGATGAGCTACTTGGTGAACAGAAAAGTGATTCCGGGGCTCAAGTCTACAAAGTTGGAGAAGTGCACGCACTGTTTAGCTGGAAAGCAAAATAGGGTGTCTTTCCAAAGTCACCCAAGTTCGAGGAAGCCGGCGTTGCTCGAGTTGATTCACTCGGATGTCTGCGGTCCTATGAAGGTAAAATCTCTTGGTGGTGCTTCTTACTTTGTGACTTTTATTGATGACTGTTCCAGGAAGGTTTGGGTCTATGCCTTAAAGACCAAGGATCAGGTGCTGCCTACTTTCAAGGAGTTTCAGGCCTCTGTTGAAAGGGAGACGGACAAGAAGTTGTTGTGTGTTCGGTCCGACAATGGCGGCGAATACATCGGTCCCTTTGATGCGTATTGCAGAGAGCAAGGGATACGACACCAGAAAGACTCCGCCAAAGACACCTCAGCTCAATGGTGTAGCGAAGCGCATGAACAGGACACTGATGGAGAGGGTGCGGTGTTTGCTGTCAGAAGCAAACTTGCCGGGCAGTTATTGGGGTGAGGCTCTTCTCACAGCTGCTTATATTATTAATTTGTCTCCTAGTGCTCCTTTGCAGGGTGATGTGCCTGATAAAGTATGGTACGGCAAAGAGCCGTCATACAATCACCTGCGGGCGTTTGGTTGTAAAGCCTTCGTGCATGTACCGAAGGACGAGAGGACCAAACTTGAGCCGAAGACGAGGCGATGCGTCTTTGTCGGCTATGGTCGGGATGAGTTTGGCTATAGACTCTACGACCCAGTGGAAGGAAAGCTCTACAGAAGCAGGAACGTGGTGTTCGTCGAGGATCAGACCATGACCAACACTCAGGATTCCGAGACGCCTTCTGAGGCTGAGGAATTGTCTGAGTTAGAGTCATTTCGCTTCGAGCAGTTTCCAGAGGACATCGCAGAGGATCCAGTTATGGGGGAGCCGGTACATGGAGTTGCTCCCAACCTTGATCATCAGCCTGCTGATGGTGGTCAGGGTGTCCCTCAGGAGGATGAGCATGCCGGAGAGGTAGTTCCTGAAGGGACGGAGGCTGTCGGTATACAGCCAGCACCAGTGGCTCCACTGAGAAGGAGTGACAGGGATCGTCGACCATCTACGAGATACTCACCGGATGAGTATGTGCTATTGACTGACGGGGGGGAGCCCGAAAGTTTTGCAGAGGCTATGGAAGACGAACACAGGCAGGAGTGGATGGTGGCTATGCAGGAGGAGATGAGTTCCTTGCACACCAATTCCACTTATGATCTGGTGCGGTTGCCAAAGGGCAAGAAGGCTTTGAAGAATCGATGGGTGTTCAGAGTGAAGCAGACGGAAGATGCTACTCGCCCTCGATACAAAGCGAGGCTGGTAGTCAAAGGCTACGGTCAGCGGAAAGGCGTGGATTATGATGAGATCTTTTCGCCTGTCGTCAAGCATTCGTCTATTCGGGTGGTGCTAGCATTAGCAGCCAGTTTCGACTTGGAGGTCGAGCAGATGGACGTAAAGACGGCATTCCTCCACGGTGATCTTGAGGAGGAGTTGTACATGGAGCAGCCAGAGGGATTCTGCGAGAAGGGCAAGTCACATTTGGTCTGCCGGTTGAGGAAGAGCTTGTATGGTCCGAAGCAGGCTCCGAGGCAGTGGTACAGGAAGTTCGAGTCGTTTATGGGGGAGCATGGTTATGCACGGACGACGTCGGGCCATTGTGCATTTGTGAGGTATTTTGTCGATGATGATTTCATCATTTTGTTGCTCTATGTTGATGATATGCTATTAGTGGGTCAGAATGCCACTAGGATAGCGGAGTTGAAGCGCCAACTGGGCGCGACCTTCTCTATGAAGGATTTGGGCGCAGCGTAGACTATTCTTGGGATGGAGATCAGCCGAGAGAGAGAGTCCAAGCTGCTACACTTGTCCCAAAAGAAATACATTCACCGGGTACTTCAGCGTTTCGGGATGGACGGGTCGAAGAAAGTGAGTTCCCCCTCGCGGCTCACTTTAAGCTCACTGAGGAACAGTGTCCATCTACCGAGGACGAAAAGGAAGATATGGAGCGGGTTCCATATGCTTCAGCTGTGGGGAGCCTTATGTATGCTATGGTGTGTACGAGGCCAGATATTGCTCATGCAGTTGGTACGGTTAGCAGGTATCTTTCAAATCCTGGAAGGGTACATTGGAGTGCGGTCAAGTGGATTCTACGTTATCTTCAGGGCACTGCTGGTTGGAGACTTTCCTTTGGTGGTGACGAGCCGAAGCTGGTTGGGTATACCGACACTGATATGGCTGGAGATGTAGACACGAGGCGATCGACTTCAGGCTACGTGATGATGTTTGCGGGAGGAGCGGTGTCGTGGCAGTCGCGGTTGCAGAAGTGTGTTGCCTTGTCGACGACAGAGGCAGAGTACATTGCGGCGACGGAGGCTTGCAAGGAGCTGTTGTGGATGAAGAAGCTGTTGCAGGAAATGGGACTGAAGCAAGAGCAGTATACTTTGTTTTACGACAGTCAGAGTGCTATCCACCTTGTAAAGAATCAGACGTTTCATAGCCGGTCCAAGCACATCGAGACCCGGTATCATTGGATACGGGATGTGGTTGAGAAGAAGGGCACGGAGCTTGAGAATGTGCATACAGATGACAACGGAGCTGATATGTTCACGAAGATTCTACCAAGGGGGAAGTTTGAGTACTTCAGGCAGGTCGTCGGGATGACGACATCCTCCCCATAGTTGTGAAGGGGGAGATTTGTTGGAGTGGGTGGGGTTCCCAACCTATGTGGAGAAGACCCCGGAGTGCGACGAGCGCCGTCCGATGTCGGAGAAGCTCGGGAAGTCAGAGTTGCTGCTGCTGCTGCTCCATGGGAGGTTCTGGAACAGGGGATCCGAGTTCGGGCCGAACTCGGTCCCATGGCGAGTTCGGGCCGAACTCGGTCTGGCTCCTCCAGAATGTTGGCATGAGGTTCTGTTTGCTCGACACAGAGTTCTGGCCGAACTCTGTGTCGTCGGGGGCTGAAGCGGATTTCTGGATGAGTTTTCATCATTGGATCTAATCCAACGGTCCAGGTTGGTTGCGGGATTAGGGAGTTATATTGAGATCTCTCAACCCTAATTCACATCAGTGCAACGCTTTGGACAACACAAGTTTGAGAGAGGAAGGAGGCAAGAGTGCCATTACAACTTCGGAGAAGAAGACGGAGGATTGAAGGTCGCTATTCGATGGAGATCGTGTTCGGGTAATCTCTACTCGTCGTTCTCGCTCTTCGTAGCCTTATAATCATTGTTCTTATCTCTGAGTGTTGTGGGGATCCGATTTGGATCGGGAGGAGTTTGTAGAGGGTGTAATTCTTCTATTCCATTAGTGGAGGCTTCTCAGGGTTGGACTCCGATCGTCCCGTGGTTTTTTCCCGCAAGGGTTTCCACGTCAAAAATTCTCTGTGTCTGCGTGGATTGTTTTTGTATGCTTGTTTTTGGGTTCGTGCGTTGTATTGCTCGGTCCTCTCGCAGGTACTCTCCGGTTTGAGGAAAGGTTTTCCGCGTTTCTTTCCCAACAATATATTTATGAACATTGAATATAATCTCAACATGTGAAATATCTTTTTTTTTTCTTTGAAAGTTGGGTGGGATTTGCATATTTACTATTCTTGCTATTTTGATCTTTTTTTCTCCAGTAAATTCTTTTTTGTGACCTTTCGACTTTGCAGGTCCAATGGCCATCCCAACAATGAAAGAGTTTGATCATAAAGCGATGGAGAATTAGCTATGGGGAAGAAAGAGAACGAGGAAAAGATATCAAATTATTTTCACATCACTAGGACATTTTGTTAGAATCGTAGTTTAGTCAAATTGTATTAAACATAATCCAATATTATGTAAAACATTTTTACTTCATTTATGCAGATTTATCTTCATCTATTTTGTGTGTACTTTTGTTATTGACATTTGTTTACTTTGTTTTATATTATAATCTTGTTTAGTTTTTTTCAAATCATAAGAGAGTTAAAAATTATTTTATTTATATATAAATTCAAATTATAGGTAAGGTATTTTATAGAATCTCAACAATTGCAGGATTGCATTTCTACCATTCCAATATTGGAAAACATTATATCGATTTCAGTATGAACGTAAAAATTAATTTGAATTGTTCCTTATTAGGAACACTTTATTGGCGTTCCAATATTGGAACACATAACGTGTTCCAAAAATTATTCCTTGGTACCCTTTATTAGGAATGCTTTGTAGGTGTTCCAATACTGGCACGCATATAAAGCATTCCAATAATCGTCCTTTGGAACACTTTTATTCCGTTCCAAAATTTGGCAGCCCAAAAATAGGCACGGAGTAAAGGCATTCCAAAAAATATTTGGAACAGAAATTCTTCGTTCTAAAATGACCATTTGGGTGTAGTGGAGCACGAGCTTCTTCCAAGATAGCTGAATGGGAGACTCGAGACTGAGTAGTCGTATAAGACTTGAGCTCTGGTGCAAGCCCCTGGGGAAATCTCCTTGCCTTCTCTAGCTCCGTCAGAATCAATCTCGCACCAAATCGACTCAGGCGATTGAACTCCGAGTCATACTCGTCAACTGTCATATTCCCTTGCTTCAGATGAAGGAACTGGTCATAGAGACCATCTCGAACATGTATAGGGAAGAATCTCTCATAAAATGCATCATAGAACTGCTTCCAAGTGATCCCAGTGCCTAATCGTCTTTCTTCCGCCTTCCACCAGTGGTGAGCATTGTCTTCTAACAGTAGGTCCATTGCTGTCATCCAATCTCGAGCTGGCAACTGGGATGCCTTCAGTAGCTTCTCGGTACTAATAAGCCACTGTGACATCTCTAATGGCTTCTCCGTCCCTCTAAAGGCCTTGGGGTTCATATCTGTGAAATTCTTGATAGAGCCTTCATAGGGATGCAGAGCCGGTGCTGGTGCTGGTGCTGGTGCTGGTGCTGGTGGTCGAGGTCTAGCCATAGCTGCCACCATCGTCTGTCTTATCAGCTCAGTCTGCTGCCACTGAGCCTGCATCATGGCATACATAAACTGAGTAGTAGGGCTCCCATCAGTCGGTGGAGGAGGTATCTGAGGTCCCGACTGTGGAGGAAACTGCTGAGGGAATGGTGGTGGTGGAGGCAGTGGTACATTCCCTCCCGGTGGCATGGTAGTAGTCTGTCCATCCTGGCTGCCTGGGGGTGCTGCAACCTCTGGGTACTCCATCGTCGGTGTCGTAGTAGGCTGTGACAGTCCTGGCTGGTAAGGTGTCGCTGGAGTCATGGGAGGATTCTGTCCCTCCGGAGTAATCTCCTCACCAGATGTGAGGGCCAAGGCAGAAGTGCGTCCGCTTCGTAGATTCATACTGTTGGCACGAGGAAGATAAGTTGATATTAGGAAAGATTAGATATGAAGTAAATCGAATAATCAAGGAAGTTTCAAAAAGATTGGAAATCAAGGGATAGTAGTAGTTCTGGATGAGATATTCCTATTCCTATATGCAGGCTTTGTTGGACACAGTCATGTAACCCAACAATATTAAAGTCGACCTGCATGGGCCACCACAAAAACATGTAACGCCCCAGTCCCAAAATACATAGGACCAAGTACGTGAACATGCCAGCTGCACATATACAAAGAACACTCCAATATATGGAATTTCTCATATATGCACATAAGCTGTAAATAAATAATCACATGCCAGAATATCATATCTAATCTCATCACAGCTCAACACAGAAGATAATGAAGTCCAAATAAATAAATAAGAGTATCAAAAGATAGCCGGGTGAACATACTCACTCCAAACAGCTATGAAAAAAAGTCTCACAAGATCGGAATCCGACCTCTGTAAAATAGAAAGAAAAGAGATGTAAAATAATGTCTACAAATGTCCCAGATAAGAAATAGACCAAAAGTCATAAGGCACTGCCTCGTCATCAATGTAAGATAGCTCCAATGCCGCTCCGTACTCCTGTGGAAAATCGTCTAAACCTGGAGAGATAACCAGGTCCTCAGGGGACATAGCAAGATACAAGAAAAGACCATGCCATATAAACTGTGATAATATAATAAGAGAGAAGGTATGCATGTAACCGGATTCTTGACCATTCTACTGTGAATATGCAGTTGAGATACAATCCTTCGACGCATGAGCCCTGGCTGAAAATAGGATCGACATAGTTCCCATAGAGGGTACCAGGGGCCTACATCCATAACGCTCGGGGAAACGTCAGAGGGCGCCTGGAGCCTGCGTCTCCGGTGGAGCGCACAGGTAAATCATGGAAGTGTAAAGAAGCCCATACGTCAGGTATTGTTCTCCCCACCCAATGCCTAGTATCATCATCTCCATGACTGATATGAACCTCTAGTAACCGCCAAGTCTTCTAACATGCAATACTATTGGCAGTTACTCCTATCCGTCGCACGCTCCATACGCATCGGTGGCCAGCCAACTGCGCGGAAACGTGTCCTATATGTGACACACATCACGTGATACAACAAGTGTCAAGGCCATATGAGATATACCAATACCTCAACATCAGTGAGTGGTCAATAAACTAAGTCAATGCAAGAGAATAAATAAAGTAAGAAAAACGACCGATTGAGTCGCTTGCACCCAAGTGTGACTTGGACGCACAGTTTAAATATCATGAAATAATGCTGAAAATAACAACTGAAAATAAGAATATAATAATCACAGAGTAGGGTGGCAAGGTATCTTGCCTGGTGGTACAAAGTGGCAAGTCCAAAAGTAGCAAGTGTCAGCACCAAAACTCATAAATCACGGATGACTCCAAACACTGAAACAAACATCAAAAATGATCTCGGTGAAGAAGATATACCGAGGAAACGCCTGTCCAAAAGTCAAATTCTGGAACAGGGGAAAATCGTAATTTCGGGTCAAAACGATGTCCGCCGTTGGACCCGCTTTGCACCGAAACGCGTGCTAAAGTCTACGATCTCTAAAGTCGTCAAATTACATGTCTACGGTTTCAGTTTGAGGAGAGGAACTCAACGGTATGTCCAGTTTTGGATTCCGATGAGCCGTGTACAAAATCTTCCGTTTGAGTGGGTCGCGGGCCCGCCAAAATCGGATTCCGATTCGACCTTCTCAGAATCGAACCAAACTTGGCATGCAGGACCAGAATTTTGATCCGGACCTGTTGGCGCAAGTTTCGTCTCGATTCGACGACGGTACACGAAGTTATGGGCAAGTTTGCAAAACATCGATACGGGGGTATCTCGACGGATACACGTTGATTTCGTCGTACACACGCGACGAAATTGAGTTCCGTCAGTTCCCACACGTCGGTAACGTCCATATGCGCCTTTCGATGCATATAGCGCGCGACCACGTCGTCCGGTTTGTCGGGGCGTACGTCGTATCGTGGAAATTTTCTGAAATTAACACTTTAGAAAACAGTTTTTCGCCCAACTTCAACATCAGTTTATTTCTTACACGCTAATCGAAACAACGATCCAGAAGATGCGTTGTGATCTCGGTTATGTTGTCTTCACATGTGTTCAATTAGTTTCTGAAAAATCTCGACACACAGATCGAAATCTGGCTTCTAAGTTGTGGTTTGGGATTGGGTTAAAACTCTGTTTTCGACAGATTTTTGGGGCAACTTTGCCTCGATTTCTCGAGCAATCCCTTGGGGTTCCCAGGATTCTATCAAAAGGAGATTGGAGGGGTTCATATGGGCTACACATAGGAATTGAAAATTTGAGAAATCATCGAGCGTGCATAAAGAAAAGTGGATTGGAAGAAGGGTACCTCGCTGTTCGCAAAACTGAGATCGTTCGGAAGTGGGGTCGTCCTGGGCTGTCCGGTAGCGCTCGCGCGGTGATGCGGCGCCGGCAACGGCCTGGGGTTCGAGATGGAGAGGAGATATGGAAGGAGAAGATGTACGGAGGGTTAGGGTTTCGGTTTTTGGCGTGGGCGGAGTTATATACTGCTGCTGCTTTCGACTACTAATATATCTAGAATTTGAACTGGGGTCGGATTTTGAATAGGTGTGGGGTCGCGTTTTCCTAAGGGTGCAGCTGTAGCTGCTATTAATAATTTCATGTGGGGTCGGGCTTTAAGTGTTGCAGCTACTGCTGCTTGTTAATAATTTAGTTGGGGGTCTCGGGTCTTGAGGAGTTCACAGCAGCATAGCTGCTTAGTAATTTACATTGTGGGGGTCGGGCCCACCCCCCTCTCTGCAGCTGTTGCTGCATGGGGTTCGGCTCCCCCACAACTAACGTAATTTGTTTTTTTTTTTCCTAAAACACTTACAATTATAACTAATTATATATATATATCTATATCAAAATATAAGTATATATATATACATCTTAAGCTAGCAATAATTTCTCAAATAATTTACAAATAATTACTCAAAATCCTAGAATTTAGTATATTTCTTATTTAATAGAAATATTAACATGCACACTTATAATAATGTATATATATACACACATGGTTTAATTATACTAATAACTTAATAGTAAATAGATCCATAACTAATAAAAATACGTAACAAATTAATTTAAATTAAAAAATCAATTATAAATTATGGGGGTTTACATCATATCATGACAGGAATAAAATACAGACAATAGAGTAAAATACATGAAATGCTGAAGAGTATACATGAGTAAAAAGAGAAGACCGTAATGAAATATCTACTATAAGTAAAGAGCTACAGTGAACTAGTGATTTAGAGTACAAGCTAGACATGTTAACGACTTGATAATAAACATGAGAGGTCGCACATGACTACACTACTTTGGAAATTGTCCACATGACTATTTATACTCCCCCGTACCCCAATCAATACACAAGGATCCGTTCAAGTTATGTTATTGCACATGAGATTCACATGGGAGCCCATAAATGGGTGCACATGAATATAAACATGGGGGCTCCGTGATCATGAGAGTACATGAATCACGAGAGTGCACATGTATGGTGAAAGCACAAGAGTACATAATGAAAGTGAAACGCACATGACATGATGTATCTGATGCTCCCGAGGGGGATAACATCGTATAAAAAGATCCATATAGTACTAATCCGTGTTTCCATCGTGTTAGCATGAAGTAAAATAATCTAGAGCAAGAAAATACTCCTAGCAAGTATGAAACTGTCAGAGAATGTACTCGCCTCGATTGGTTGAAGTCGACGTGCGCGACACGAACGTGTCGACACGAGGTAGGGACAATGCTATGCTCCACAGATGGTCCCAGACGACGACACGGGTAGTCCCAATGAGTCTAGAATAGACCAAATAGCCTAGTTTGGTATATAAAAGTCTAAAATCAGGGTTCGGTACGATAATCAATCAAGAAATATGAAACGACTTTAATAGTCGCGATTAATGATTTCAGAGGAAAAATATAATTAAATAAATATAATAATTTTTTTGGAAATCCTTTATAATGTTAAAAACTATATCTGTATTAATCAACATATTTTAGATAATATTTCAAAATCCAGAAAATCATTCCTGTACTAATATTCCTATTTTGTCAAATATGAATTAGGGAAAAAGATTAACTATACAAACTATCAAAAAATCGTTTATAATAATTTAGGAAAATAGATATTATATTAATCGAGATATTTTGATATTAGTTAATAATAAGGGAAAACATTCTAGTATCAATATATTTATAATTATATTAGTAAAACTTACTCTTTGGGCAAATATCAATAAATGAATAATTAACTAATAATTTAGGTCAAAACTTACTGTTAATATTTTAGAAATATTATTATATATTTTTATATAATTTCAAATAAGCAATACTACTAGTAACGATAAAACTAATAATAAGTACAATGCATACACATTATATACATGTATACACCATACTCATATACATATATTATGGCCCAAAACCTATTAATGGTAATTATAAAATCTTAAAATCCTAATTATTAACTAGAATAATACCAACAAGAATTTGTAAGTAATAATAATAAAATAATAAATACGCTCATTATTTCCACCATTATTACAATATATATATAAACTAATATATATTAATCCATAAACTAATATATATATAATTATATATTAATCCATAAACTAATATATATACAATATATATTAATACATAACTATTATATTAACTAATGTATAAACTATTATATATAAATACTAATCGGGGGGGGGGGGGGGGGGGGGGGGGCTCCGCTCTCTCCCAAAGTTAAAATCCTAAAATCCACAACACTTGGAAAAAGGAGGAGGCGGGGAGAAGGGCTCACAGCGGGTTCGGTCGGCGGGGGTTCCGGCGCGGAGCAGCGCCAGAAAGGCGGAGCGTGGGGCTCGCCGGCGGGCGCGGCGCCGGGGTCGGCTGACTCGCGGTGGGGCGGCGTCGCAGGGATGTGCCATGGCGGAGGCCGCGGTTTGGATCTCGCCGAGGCGTCGGAAGGTAACGGTCATCGGCCGAGTTCGCCACGGCGGAACAGGTCCGACGCGGGAATCAACTCCGGGACGGAGGTTCAATCTCTCTCTCTATATACTCTGTGATGTTTGATCGAATTTTTTGGGAACATGGGTTTGGGAAGTGACAGCGGTGGTGGTTTGTTCTGGTGGTGGCGGTGGTGGCGTGTAGGCTATGGTGGTGGCGGAGGTGGTGATTCGGGCTGGTGGTCGACCCAGTATGGCCGGGCAGGGAATGGTCGGGATGACGACGGTGGCGGTGGTCTGTGGTTGTCGATGGTGGTTGTCAGCGGTGGTGCCGCGGATGGAGAGGGTAGTCGAAAATGGGTGGTGGCAGTGGGTATGGTGAATGTTGCGGTGGTGGTCGGGTTTCAGGAGGAGGCCGGAGGTGGCGGGTGAAGGTGATGGCAGTGTTGGTTCGGGACAAAGGAAGATGGGGGTGGCGGCTATGTGCTGAGTGTCGGAACTTTTAGGTTTTGGGGATTTGTGTGAGTTTTATATAGAGGAAAAGTGGGGAAAACCCTAAAAATGTAACATGTAATAGGAAAAATAGGAATACTTAGTGGAAAAACTAACACTAACGCTAACTTAGTTACTAACTGCTAACATATTGCTAGTTAGTAAATTAATTAGTTAATTAGTGCCAGTAAAATCACTAGCTAATTTAAATTAGAAATTTTAATAGCAAAATTTTGTAAATAATGAAAGGAAAAATCAATTTCGAAAATATCAAAAAAATATGAATTTGTTAAATAGAATATTTTTCTTTTACAAAATTAAATATTTATAACTTATTGATTTTAAGGAATGGACAGAAAAATTTTAATAGGATAAAATCGCATAAAATAGTAAACCAAACCAGCAAGGACCGATAGCAATCACGGTCAAAAATTATTTTTCTCAAAATTAGAATTTGCACGTTTTTCGAGATTCAGAAAATTGGGAGTTTTTTAAAAAAATACAAAATTCAAAAATTCAAGAAATTAGTTAACGGAGGTTACAAATCTACCCTCCTTAAAGAAATTTCGTCCTCGAAATTTAAGATTGACAGGCCAATCGAAGATTCAAATATGTTGGAAAGTATAGTCAAAACCTTAGGCACGATCATGGAGAATGATATGTTTTAGCGCGATTCAAAAATAAGGTCGAAGTTTGGTCGAATCAACTTGGCACGATTTAGAACGAAGATTCAGTATCTTAGGCACGACTCGAGTCACGACTAATACAATCAATTGTTGTTTTGGTTATGATCAAGATAATCAAATTCGAGTATAGCACGATCAACAGAATTTAGGCTCGATAAGATCAGAGTTTAAGTCGCACAAGCACGATCAAAATCAAGACCTGGTATGACCAAGGATAAAATTTTGGCACAATCAAGATACAGAATTAAAGTCTTGTAGGCACGATCCGAAATCTGACGGAAAAGATTAATTAAGTCGTGAATCAGGACTCGGTCGTGATTAGAAATTTGAAAATGATTTAAATCACTTAGGCACGATCAAGGATAAGTTACCCAAATTAAAATCTAGGCATGATTTAGGAATGAACTCATAGCCCGAGCAATTATATAATTGAAATCTAGGCATTAACAGAAAATTTGTTCAGACATGATCAAATCAAATTCGGACACGACTACGTTCATATATAGTCGTGATCGAAGATCAAGATTTTAGGCACAATGGAAAATTTATTTCTGATATGGTCACTCAATTTTTATGACAAGTTCATAATCAAATCGGGTAGTCGTGATCAAGGACAAAATTTTAAGCACGATCCAGAGGCAAAATTGGTACGTATAGTCATGATCGTTAGAATCACGACCATGGGATTCATAGTCGTCTAGTCATGCCAGGTCATCTAGGCATGACTAATCACAAGGAGTTCATATATAATTAGGAAGTAAATCATGGTTAGAAAAGAGTTTGGGTACCAGTGTTAAAGTCCGAACACGATCACAATCGTTAGTTCGACACGATCGAAGATAAAGTCAGTCTAACATTGGTCAAATAGTATTTAGATATGATGAAGAGTATGGTAGTAGCCTAGGCATAACCCAACATCAAATTCCGGTACGATCAAGAATAGTATGAAGCTTAATCGCGATTGGAACAAAATTTAGTCATTTTCAAGAATAAATCAGAGTTTTATGCACGAGTGATATTGGTATCGATGTTTGATTACGATCAAAATTAAAATATTGACACAATGAAGAATAGGGCTAATTAATATTTGAATTTAGGTTCGAAAATGATGAAATCGAGATTTTTGAGCACGAACAACATATTGATAGAGATCCAGGTCACGATTGAATTTTAAATCAATTGAGTACAGTCAAGGATCAAGACTATTGGTACGATAAGGGGTACTATTCAAAAAAATCAAAATCAAATCAAAAATTTAAAGAACGAATGTCAATAGCATTGAATCCCAATCACAATAAATATTAAAAAAATTTATTCTCGATACGATCTAAGTTGATCAATTCTGGAAAATCAAGATTTGGGCAATATGGAGGATAAGGTCATCGAAGTCTGAGCACGAGCATACAAGGATGAAGATTCAGGTCATAATTAAATTTAATTCAATGAGTACAACCCAAGATATTAATATGATAAGAAAAGATGATCAAAGTCGATTAGTCGTGGTTAAGGAAGCTAGGATTCAATGATATTGAAAACCTTTAAAGGATGATTCAAATATATGGAATAAGTCAAATTCCTCCTTTTGATAGGAAAACAAGAGGCAAGATTTCGTAGGAAAGTCAAGTTAATCATCTTTCCCTGATTTCATTAAGTTCATCTGGTCATAATTTGCCAATCGTATCTTTATCTCACAAGTTATGATATGAAAATTCAACCTTTATATACCCACTACCAAGATTTTATAACCTTCAGTCATCTAAACCTTTACCATGATCACCATAGACAAAATTCCAAATTTCTAAAACATTTCCCATGAAGCATACCCCTTTTATTTAGGAATCAACACTTATTCATTTAATCAAATTTCCAAAAAAAAAAATTACCTTGTCCTAAATTAGATCCGAAACCTCTAAATCCAGTTTATGAAGTCCTTGAACTTGTTTAAATCAAGTCTCGTAGTTACTCAACTCTAATACCACAATGTCATACAAAATTTATTTTTATTTATAAATCAACCTTCATATTTTCTTCAACGTTCACCTTCAAATATTATCCTTTTTGAATTCTACAATTTTTTCCCAATCATCTAAAAATAATTCCTATAACTTAAAATCCTTGTGGTCTCTCTGTCTCTAGTCACCCTCTTACAATATCTAGTTCAATTTCGTATAATCATTGAATACAATTAAATTCTCTTTTCTATTACTAATTTTCTACATAGCCTTAGAGTAAAAGTTTTCAAGAATCAATAACCAAGATTTTCTAAGTTCTCAAAATTAGGTTGACCTTGAATATCTGTATTAGTTTTTAAAATACATCCAGGAATTATTCATAACCAAAATTTTCTGTGATTGTTTCTAAATTGATAACATTTATCTCTCGATTTCATTGTAAACCTTTACCACATCTACATCTCAAATTTTTCATATTTGACATCCAACATTTTTATTCCTACAAAATCACCATATGATAACCAATTATGTCATTTTCGAACTAGATGATTTACGTCACTTCCTCAATATTTTTCAGATAAAATGATATGAAGATTCAAGGGTTTCAAAGTACAGCTGACAGAATTTGATACGAGACAGAATTGATGTAATCAGGACAGTTATATGAGACAAAGAATGATAGAAATAAAAATATTAGCAGAAAAACAATGATAATAAAATCTGTTCTGCTTATCTGTTTAAAAGAAGGAACCATTTTGAAACCCGAACTATAATATCAAATACAAGATAAGGTCTAGCAAAAATCATCGATTCATTGTATTATAAAAAAATTCATAGCAAGAAGTTACACAATGGTTTATAATAACAGCTAAAAGCTACTCCTACTCATATTCCTAAGTTAAATAATGAGCAGCAAAACAAAAACAAAACAATAATTTTTTTTCTGAAAGACTGAACAAAAGTAGAGAAAACATGTTCAAAAGCATTTAAGGTACAATCTGATAATCATATGCGTCTATCCAAAATTATGGTACTCTAAATGTCACGCCCCGATTCCGTAGAATCGATAGTCATCCCCCGGGCGTGATGCCGTGCGAACCTAAGTTGTGATCGCACAAGGCATAATCATAAGGTTATCCGAAATACAACATCAAGTTAGAGTACGCAGAAAAATTGAATGACACATTTGAAATAGAAATAGACTTATTCATTGATGATAATAAAACTTTACATAGACTCCTTTACAATCATTGTCGCACGGGCTACAATATGACTCGACTTATAAAATGAACGCCGATGAGATAGCCGTTCCATACATTACATCCCTTTTTACAAGCAAAACATAACATCTTTTCACCTACTATCGAGACGAGTCGAGCCGCCATCTTCTTTTGGACTGAGTGCGAGGGCTTCTTCAAAAGGAAACCAGAAACAAGCCTTCACAACCGGACGAGGCTTCAAGTGTCCACGCCGCCTTGAGATTTTTAGGTGGCACGCCCTTCGTGGTTCGGGGTACCTGCGTGGAGAGCGAGGATCAGTACATTACACTTTGTACTAGTACGTGGCAAGTTAAGTTCTAAGCTCTCATTTGGTTGAATAAGTTTATATGACTTAGTTCATGAATGTTTCTAACCAACCTAATGAATTTCACACGTACAATGACAAGCATAATGTAATTTACTTCGGAACTTACCCCCGGCGGACTGCGCCGCGCCTTATGAAACTTACCATGTTCTTCCCTGTCGATTGTTATCATTTCTATACCAAGTGCAACATTACGTGTGATTGGTCACTGGCATCACAAGCCATCCTGGACGTATAGCTTTGTTAATCGGGATCCTTTCAACGCAAGTAGCTAGCTCCGTTGCAAGTCCCCGCTTAACCTGTGCTGAAACTTTATGCACGACTATACCCTGTTTCCTCCTAGGCCGAAACGGTCCCGTGGCCTCGGGTTGTCGCTCGAGGAAACTATCGCCTTGTCGACAAGTTGTCCATAACCGTGTGAAGACATATTTTCCTTTTTAGTTATTAAGACATAGCCTACATTCTTTTTGAAAACTCAATCCTTTTTCCCGTGTTCGTGTCCTTGCATTTATCCTTTTATTCGCAGCAATACTATCGATTTTGCCTAAGAAGAGGGTCGAGAAGAGAAGGGTCAGCCACTCACCTTGAGTTTACTTCGGCGAGAGAACTTGTTGGTCGCGCTAGACGTCGCCTACGCGATTACCTGAAATCGCACAAGCAACCGATTAGAACACTGCATTATTCAAGGAGTTCGATAGGAAATGCGAGTTCGAAATGCATGCCATGAAAACCATCGAAAACATTCACGAAAGCGCATTCAGAAAACAAAGCCAAAACCAACGCAAGCGGCGTGAAAAGCAGAGCAACGGGAGGTCTCTTCCGACTCAGCCGCAGAGCCAATCCTCGAGGCACAACCCGCTGAATATGGGACTTGGTTCCGAAGAAGACATTCCATAACGAGGAATGGATCTTAATTCAACCGTTTCCGTTCGATCGACTCGGCCGATCCCGACCTATCGGTCCCGACCGAATCGATAGCGACAGTGTTCCTTTCTCGCGCACCCCGTGGACAAGTACGGGGCACGATGTATGTGTAGCCTCCCTTCCCGAAATTTTGAATATTTTTATTTTATTTATTTGTTTTAAATACTGATTTTAGAATATTATAAATAATTATTTAGTTAATTATTACGGTAGATGATTTTTTAATCATGATTAAATTTGGAGTACAAGACGACTAGGAATCATAGCACGGAAAGTGCAGTAATGTGCCTTGACTAGTGTATTAGTCATACCAAGGAAGTACAAGCCATATGAATGTCCTAACTAGGAAAACCAGGCCAAGTTGCAACTTAACCCTTACCGAAGTTTTATGTATCTATTAATTATATTACTGAGTTTAGGAAAACCGATTATACCATTTTAGTCTGGACTGGACCCGAACTGAGCCCAAGCCTATGTAGTCATGCGGGACGTTCAATGACGTTCGTATTGACGTATTTTGGTATGAGTGTGTGTGGTGTTCCGTTTTAATTATTTAATGAATATTTTCTAATATTCGTAATTAAATATTATAACTGTCATTATTGGTTGATATTCGGTAATATTGGTATAAAATAGGTCCGTGTACATATTGGGATTTTTAGACTGCACAAGTTGTGTATATATATACGCCATTATTGTTTTATTGAATTTCGTTATATTTATTATTATTTTATTGAGGATATTATATATATAATATTATTTATTTGTTATTGGTTATATTAAGTTTTGTCAATTAAATATTATTATATATTCATATAAATACATATAGTAATATATTATATAGATATATATATAGTGGTATATATAATAGAAATATATATATATATATATATATATAGTGATATATTATATAGAAATATATATAGTGATATATATGTATTGATATATGTAGATATAAGATTGGGCTTACTAATAAGAAAAAGGAATTAAATCCTTCTCCCCATAAGCCAGCAGGCCGCAGGAAGCAGCCATGCTAAGAAACCACTCCGCTCAAGTACCCGAGCTCTCACCAACCCGAGAACACCCAGGCCGACCCGACCCTGTATTTAATATATATATACGTCGAGAGAGCGAATTTCCCTCAAACCCTAACGTAAACCCGACGCCACCACTCCCCAGCTCCGACGTGGGTGCGCCCTGGACCGCCGCATCAGGGCCGGGCCACCGCCGGAGCGATCCCGAAGTTCACCGTATTAGAAAATCTATTTGAAGGGTCTTTTAGACAACATATAGGGCTTCATAGTCCTTTTTGTGGATTTGGAAATAATCGACTACGTGTCGAGAAATTCGATCCCGAAGTTCACCGAAAATCTGTTTTCAAAATCATGAAAACGCTCCACACGACGTGCGTCACGCCAATCCGGATGTCGAGAAATCCGATCCCGAAGTTCACCGAAAATCTGTTTTCAAAATCATGAAAACGCTCCACACGAAGTGCGTCACGCCAATCCGGACGACGTGGTCGCGTACCGAAAGGATCGAAAGCTGCGTAACGGCTTTGTGGTCGTGTGGGCTTTGACGGAATTCAAATTGGTCGCGTGTGCGCGACGAATTTGATGCGTATCCGTCAAAATTCCCCGTATCGTGCACTTTGTAAATTTCCCAATTACTTTGTGTACGCTCGTCAGATCGAGACAAAACTTGCACCAACAGGACCGTATCATTTTTCTGATCCTGTATGCCAAGTTTGGTCCGATTTTGAGACCATTGATAAAATTACCGTTTCGTGGGCCCCACGGTCCGACTCAACGGGTGATTTTGTGCACGGCCCGCCGGAATCTAACTCTGGACATATGGTTGGGTTCGTATCGAAAAACTGAATCCGTAGACATGTAGTTTGACGACTTTAGAGACCGTTGACTCTGGCACGCTTTTCGGTACAAAATGGGTCCAACGGCGGACATCGTTTTTGGCCGAAATTACCGTTTTGCCCACGTGTCCAGAATTGGACTTAAGGACAGGCAATTCTAGCTATTTTGACTATTCTGAAAACATTGGTAATGTTTATTTCATCTTTCGGGGACTGTTGTACGAATTTTGACTATTGTGGCACATTGAGTGGTTCAGGTTGTCGGTTTCACCAGCAGAGGACCACAGGCGAGTACAGTTTATTGTCTGCATTTCGATTATTGATTTTTACTATATTTCATTGGTTGGCCATTGGTTATGATTATTTTTTATTATAAATTGTTGAGTCGGGAATGAGAAGTACCAAAGATATGTGATCTGACCATAGCCCGTGTTAGACATTGTAGCCCGTGTTTATTTTCTGCAAGTAGTGTAGCCCGTGTTTATTTTCTGCAAGTAGTGTAGCCCGTGTTTATTTTCTGCAAGTAGTGTAGCCCGTGTTTATTTTCTGCAAGTAGACATTGTAGCCCGTGTTTATTTTTCATGCAAGTAGACCTCGTAGACCGTGCGGTGTAGTACCCCAGACCGATCACATATCAAAGGTACTTCTAACAGTTGGAGAAAGTATTTTGTGTCTATTTATTATTGGTTTTCTGTATTTACTGTTTATTTGCAAAACTCATGATTGATGTCTAACCTTGTTTTATAGTCATTTTCTTTATTTGAAATTGCATTCGGTGAATTGTGCTCGTTCCATTCCTGACTGGAAACCAATATTTTCAGGTTAGCCGTGGATTCACTTAGCTTGGGGAGTGACGGAAATACTTGCAGACAAAGCCTAGAGACTAGATAGATAGTTGAGTTGTAGTCATTCATTTATTTGTACAAGTTTATATTTTTTCTACAAATATAAAACTTGTGATCATTGTAAGTTAAATTAATTATGTGAATGAGCATTATTTGTGATTTTGATCTTCATGGCCGTGACAGCGTTCTACCGTCGACACTGCGGCGTAGGCTGGCTTGGACACGTCTTGTATCCGTTTTAAAAAAAACGGGTGCGGGTCGTGACAAGTTTTTGTGGTGGCCCATACAGGTCGGTCTTCGCAAATCACGCGAACTCGTGATAGTACTTAAAGTTAGTTGTACTATTGCGAGCCTGCGGCAAGGAAATGCTCATTCACGAATTAAGATTAATTTAATTTGAGTGAATGACTAGGACTAGGAGTCCCTTATGCAAACTTACCGATGGGTAGTCTAGGCCATACAATTTAGGATGAGGGTTATAAATTTTGATACCTTGTCAGACCCCCATAGTTACACTATTACCTCTTGATAGGACGATATGATCCAATGTGAATAGATTATTCACTTGGTGAGGCAGAGTTTCCTAGAGTAATGATCTAACCTTGATGAATTGTTCAATTCATTCTCTTTACCCCTTAGATATCACCCCCATATCCTAGCCGAATTATCCATATAATTGCTAGTTGCCCTAGGAATCATTATTTTATAAAGTTCTAATTTTTGTTATCCATATACTGACCTCGAGTTAGTTTCGATTCAAGTTTGTCCTCAGAGGCTTGAATACACATGGAAGAGTTAGAATGTATGTATTTCTTTTGTCCTCAGTTATTTTTCCCTGTTCAATCCTTTATTTTAAGGGTTGTGACTGATAGGACAAATGTTTACGCTTTATTTCATAGTCAACTTGTTTGAATCTATAGAAGCCCATGAAGATTTACAGATATAGTTAAAAGAATACTAGTTAACTCATAATGGCAGGACAGCAGCGCACTGCCGCCATTTATTTGAATTTTAGAGACTATGGATTCACTACAGCCAGCAGCGCACTGGCGAGACACGACCCATAGAGTTGGATTTTGTTTAAGAAATATAGGTTATAGAATGTTATTAAGACTATGGCTAGTGGTCCTCTTTGACCATAGTCATACTGGTGTCAATATAAAGTAAGGTATCGGATAGCATGTCACATCTGAATCACGAAACCAAGGGTTTACCACAGCCCGATTTTACGGGCGAGGTGTAGTCCTCGGTGAAATGATTTCAGACGTGATTACAAGTTAAGGATACTATAGAGGATAGGACAGTGCCCTGTGTGTTCCATAAGATCCAAAGCCAATATTGGTGGAGGTTTGTAAGTTGGATAGCACGTCTCCCGATCTAGCATTCCGTGGTCCTTGTGACCTATTGACGAGGATATCGACTGACACTAATAGGTTTACCTAGAATATGAAATTTAGAATGTCCATAACCCATTAGTCGACCAAGTCCTTGTGGATCAGAAGATAGTAGGAAGACTGTATAAGCAAGAACACCAGGTGAAGTTTGATTCCCTCAAAACTCGTACTACTTGTGCCTTCTTTCAAAAATCTTGTATACCTGTAATTTGACTATTTTGACCAATGTTGCTATTACAGCCTAGTTTTGCAAGCTCACTCTGTTCTCGAGCTTGATTCGAGGCATATGTTTAGTGGGGACGCCTGCTAACTTATTGTCTAATCAGAATCAGTGTATTATGGTCTGATCAACCATGATGCATTTGGTTCGCTCTTCGTTAATTACACTACGTGGATGGAGATATATAGGTATCTAGGATCTCATCCACGACTGCTTTGACAATTCCTCTTGAAATATACGTTCGCCTTTGGATCACGTAATTGTATTCAGTAACATCTTTCTTGAACTCTTTATTGTTTTGTCTTTCACTAATTTGAAAAGACAAGCTCGTAATTGGTAGAGAGATATCGAGTATCCCCATGGCTATGATAAGGGTAGGCACAAGTGTAGCTACCATTGGCCAGTCATGTGATTGAATTACTCTTCTCCCATCGACCCTCAAACTACTGTTGAGACTTTCGAGCCATTTGAATTTGAGAACGATTAGGGTTCTACCCTTAGTCAAAATTGCCAACCCAGAAGACTATCTATTCTCAAGAAACCAAACGTCGGGAGTCTCTAATCATTTACTGTGACTATGGTAGACTCTCATTTCGAGATTGGTTTCCAACAAGTATTGTCCTAGTTGTGTAAATTTTATTATTAAGACCTAACTAGTGTTGGAACACCACAGTCACTAGCTTAGCCAATACCATAGTTTAAATACCCTGTCACACTATGACCTACCAGTTGTCAACAGCAATACCTGAGCACTACAACCCTTGTGACCATAGTCTGGCAGGTTTGACACAAATAGAATTTCTTGACTCAGTTGTTAGAAATCTTTTCTTATGTAGTGCCTTGGAGTTGGTTACCCCGTCGACAACTCATGTATACTATGGACGAGTAGGTCATTCTATTTATTCGACCATGTGTCATTGCACACGCACTTGTTTTCCAATTAGTGAGGAACGACCCTTGACTTGACTTATATCAACCGTATTTCGTTACGTCGTGCCTCATTCTTTATCAACAAGAGTCAGGGTACAGTATCCGGACTTTGAAATTCTTTTGACCTCATTATTCCTAAAATCGCGTCCTAGCTTCTAGGGTATGTAGACTATAAGCCTTCTAAAATTTTGGGATATACAAGGGTTATCGATTGATTAGAATGATTCCTCTAGGATGACAATTAGTGTCTCATGGACTCCCACTTCCCATTTAGATCATTTTGTGACCCCTGTCGTGCCATTAGTATTCGAAGAACAAGACCCGCTGTTACCTTCCAACAAAATTCATATGTAAGATCTAGACGAGTCCTCCTTCATCTAGGTATATCAGGTCCCACTCAAACCCGTCCCCTTGTACTCTATTTTTATGGTACGACTTTCAGGTAGAAGGACTAGCTATAACCCTTACCATGGTACCGGTAAACTTCTCGATTATGATTAGGGACTCAACTTCGACTCGAAGCCTTCAACCCAATATTTGGTTGTGATCGACTCGAGCCCACTGCACACATGTCACTAGTTCAATGGTGTCTTCTCGTGCCACTTAAACATAGAAGTCACGGAAGACGCATTTGGGCTTTAGGGACCGAGCTAACCAACCTGCCTGATAAATAGCTCAACCACTTGGGTGAAAACCTATTCTAGGTTATCCTAACCTAGCAGTAATAGTTACCATTGGAAACTAGACCAGTCAATAGCGACTGAAATCCGAGGTTCATCTAACCAACGATTGACGTCCAATCAGGAACCCATTGGGACCCGGTAAAAACCCCCCATGCATACCACTACATTTAGATTATAAAACCGAACTATTTGAAATAGGTCCCTATACATATTATGTAGTCTCCCCTCTTAGATTGTGAAGTCATTCGTAACCAATATTCCATCTACCTGGGAGTCATGATACGATCTTGTATTGCATTTATATCCCTTGTTTGTGTTTAAATAGCCACGGGAAAGATCACAATTTTGATTTTTCAATTTCTGTTCTATTTTAGAATCTTGTTTAGAACTTCAAGAACAAAATTTTTGTATTGCATGGATTGCAGGCTCTCTAAGAAACGAAGGGTTCTTTGACTTAGCAATGATTGGACTAGAGTAGCCTACTCTAGCAAATAAGTCAATGGTTCGTAGGCTTTCATCCTATCTGCATCATTGGATACCCTCTACCGTTCGTGAAACTCATAATTGCCTTCGATTATTCATATTTATCTCCCCGTCCTTCCTATTTCAGAGCGACGCATGGTCATGCCTATTAGAATTTACCAATATTTCTAACTACCTGTGTAAGTTGTTGCTGGTTAAACTTTGGACTGCTCGAGAGATAGGAGAGGTTTACAGGTGCCATATAAAGTAGATATCTATGGGTAAAAATTTATTTTAGCAATTAGTTGGAAGATTATAAAGTTTAGCGGCATGAAAGTGGAGGGAGTAGTGTGACCAAAGGTGGGTAGAAGTCTTCGCAGTTTCGAAATTGCAAGATGGCTAGGAGGATGATATAAACTGTTTTTGAGGAATTAAATTGAGGAGATTAAAGTAATGGTAGACTTTGATTTTAAGGAATAGGTATTGATTAGAATTTCGAGGACGAAATTATTTTAAGGTGGGTAGATTTGTAGCCTCCCTTCCCGGAATTTTGAATATTTTTATTTTATTTATTTGTTTTAAATAGTGATTTTAGAATATTATAAATAATTATTTAGTTAATTATTACGGTAGATAATTTTTTAATCATGATTAAATTTGGAGTACAAGACGACTAGGAATCATGGCACGAAAAGTACAGTAATGTGCCTTGACTAGTGTATTAGTCATACCAAGGAAGTACAAGCCATATGAATGTCCTAACTAGGAAAACCAGGCCAAGTTGCAACTTAACCCTTGCCGAAGTTTTATGTATCTATTAATTATATTACTGAGTTTAGGGAAACCGATTATACCATTTTAGTCTGGACTGGACCCGAACTGAGCCCAAGCCTATGTAGTCATGCGGGACGTTCAATGACGTTCGTATTGACGTATTTTGGTATGAGTGTGTGTGGTGTTCCGTTTTAATTATTTAACGAATATTTTCTAATATTCGTAATTAAATATTATAACTGTCATTATTGGTTGATATTCGATAATATTGGTATAAAATAGGTCCGTGTACATATTGGGAATTTTAGACTGCACAAGTTGTGTATATATATACGCCATTATTGTTTTATTGAATTTCGTTATATTTATTATTATTTTATTGAGGATATTATATATATAATATTATTTATTTGTTATTGGTTATATTAAGTTTTGTCAATTAAATATTATTATATATATTCATATAAATACATATAGTAATATATTATATAGATATATATATAGTGGTATATATAATAGAAATATATATATATATATATATATAGTGATATATTATATAGAAATATATATAGTGATATATATATGTATTGATATATGTAGATATAAGATTGGGCTTACTAATAAGAAAAAGGAATTAAATCCTTCTCCCCATAAGCCAGCAGGCCGCAGGAAGCAGCCATGCTAAGAAACCACTCCGCTCAAGTACCCGAGCTCTCACCAACCCGAGAACACCCAGGCCGACCCGACCCTGTATTTAATATATATATACGTCGAGAGAGCGAATTTCCCTCAAACCCTAACGTAAACCCGACGCCACCACCCTCCAGCCCCGACGTGGGCGCGCCCTGGACCACCGCATCAGGGCCGGGCCACCGCCGGAGCGCGCCAAACGGCCGACCACAGCAAAAACCGCACGCAAACAGAACCAAGACAGAACAGCAGCGTGCATCGGGAGCACGACTTCGTCATGCGAATTCTTCACGGCCGATCGATCATTCGACGAGCCGTTTCTTCAGGTGATTACCTAACCTAACCACCTTTATATCCCTGCAATTAGTTCGAACTTAGATAGCCGAGGTTGGCCAGAAAACAGAGTTGAAGTTGACGAAAAACCCGCTAGTTAACAGGGCATATAACAGTCCGATCATCCATGTTTGCCGATCGATTCCGATCGATCTGAAGCCGTATTAGAAAATCTATTTGAAGGGTCTTTTAGACAACATATAGGGCTTCATAGTCCTTTTTGTGGATTTGGAAATAATCGACTACGTGTCGAGAAATCCGATCCCGAAGTTCATCGAAAATCCGTTTTCAAAATCATGAAAACGCTCCACACGACGTGCGTCACGCCAATCCGGATGACGTGGTCGCGTACCGAAAGGATCGAAAGCTACGTAACGACTTTGTGGTCGTGTGGGCTTTGACGGAATTCAAATTGGTCGCGTGTGCGCGACGAATTTGATGCGTATCCGTCGAAATTCTCCGTATCGTGCACTTTGCAAATTTCCCAATTACTTTGTGCACGCTCGTCAGATCGAGACGAAACTTGCGCCAACATGACCGTATCATTTTTCTGGTCCTGTATGCCAAGTTTGGTCCGATTCTGAGACCATTGATAAAATTACCGTTTCGCGGGCCCCACGGTCCGACTCAACGGGTAATTTTGTGCACGGCCTGCCGGAATCCAACTCTGGACATACGATTGGGTTCGTATCGAAAAATTAGATCCGTAGACATGTAGTTTGACGACTTTAGAGACCGTTGACTCTGGCACGCTTTTCGGTGCAAAACGGGTCCAACGGGGGACATCGTTTTTAGCCAAAATTACCGTTTTGCCCCTGTGTCCAGAATTGGACTTAAGGACAGGAAATTCTAGCTATTTTGACTATTCTGAGAACATTGGTAATGTTTATTTCAGCTTTCGAGGACTGTTGTACGAATTTTGACTATTGTGGCACATTGAGTGGTTCAGGTTGTCGGTTTCACCAGCAGAGGACCACAGGCGAGTACAGTTTATTGTCTGCATTTCGATTATTGATTTTTACTATATTTCATTGGTTGGCCATTGGTTATGATTATTTTTTATTATAAATTGTTGAGTCGGGAATGAGAAGTACCAAAGATATGTGATCTGACCACAGCCCGTGTTAGCATTGTAGCCCGTGTTTATTTTCTGCAAGTAGTGTAGCCCGTGTTTATTTTCTGCAAGTAGTGTAGCCCGTGTTTATTTTCTGCAAGTAGTGTAGCCCGTGTTTATTTTCTGCAAGTAGTGTAGCCCGTATTTATTTTCTGCAAGTAGACATTGTAGCCCGTGTTTATTTTTCATGCAAGTAGACCTCGTAGACCGTGCGGTGTAGTACCCCAGACCGATCACATATCAAAGGTACTTCTAACAGTTGGGGAAAGTATTTTGTGTCTATTTATTATTGATTTTCCGTATTTACTGTTTATTTCCAAAACTCATGATTGATGTCTAACCTTGTTTTATAGTCATTTTCTTTATTTGAAATTGCATTCGGTGAATTGTGCTCGTTCCATTCCTGACTGGAAACCAATATTTTCAGGTTAGCCGTGGATTCACTTAGCTTGGGGAGTGACGGAAATACTTGCAGACAAAGCCTAGAGACTAGATAGATAGTTGAGTTGTAGTCATTCATTTATTTGTACAAGTTCATATTTTTTCTACAAATGTAAAACTTGTGATCATTGTAAGTTAAATTAATTATGTGAATGAGCATTATTTGTGATTTTGATCTTCATGGCCGTGACAACGTTCTACCGCCGACACTGCGGCGTAGGCTGGCTTGGACACGTCTTGTGTCCGTTTAAAAAAAATGGGTGCGGATCGTGACAGTAGGGACGGGGCACTACACCATAACCAACTAAGAAAAAGTTTCGTCCTCGAAACTTAAAATAGAACCTACCTCTACGAGAACAATGAAGGGAACTTCTCCTTCATTTCTGACTCAAGCGCCCACGTCGACTCCTCGACGGAATGGTTTCTCCAGAGGACGCGGACTAGAGGAATAGCATGGTTGCGGAGAAGTTTATCCTTGCGCTCCAAGATTTGCACCGGCTCTTCGACATATGATAAGTCCGCCTTCAGGTCCAGCTTACCCAAATCTACCACATGCCCCAGATCGTGCACGTACTTCCGCAATTGCGAGACGTGGAAGACGTCATGTACCTCTGACAATGCAGGAGGCAAGGCGATTTGGTAAGCTACCGGGGTGACTCGCTTCAATATTTTGAACGGGCCAACAAATCTTGGGCTCAACTTTCCTTTCGCACCAAACCGGGATACTCCACGCATAGGCATCACCTTCAGGAATACATGGTCGCCTTCCGAGAACTCGAGGGGGGGTCGGTGCGTGTCGGCATAGCTTTTTTGCCGGCTTTGTGCTATCTTCAATCTTTCTCGTATCAACTTGACCTTCTGCACAGTCTGCTCCACCAGCTCCGGACCAAGTATCTGCCGTTCCCCGACTTCATCCCAGTAAATGGGCGATCTACACTTCCGGCCGTACAAAGCTTCATACGGCGCCATTTGGATGCTGGACTGATAGCGGTTGTTGTATGAAAACTCGGCCAGCGGTAGATGGACGTCCCAACTTGACTTCAAGTCGATCGCACAGAGTCGTAACATGTCTTCGAGAATTTGGTTCACCCGCTCTGTTTGACCGTCAGTCTGAGGATGATAAGCTGAGCTGAACTTCAACTTAGTCCCCAATGCTGAATGTAGACTACTCCAGAAGCGTGCTACGAACCGTCCATCCCGATCAGAGACGATAGAAACTGGGACCCCGTGCAGCCGAACTATTTCATCAAGGTATATCTGAGCAAGGCGGTCGACGCTCCAAGTAACTTTGATGGCGATAAAGTGTGCTGACTTGGTTAGTCGATCGACGATGACCCAGACAGTATCGTTTCCCCGCGGCGTCCTCGGCAAGCCAACAACGAAGTCCATAGTGATGTGATCCCACTTCCACTCTGGAATGGCGAGGTTCTGCATCTTCCCGCCCGGTCGCTGGTGCTCGGCTTTGACTTGCTGACAGGCCATACATTTTGACACAAAGAGCGCTACGTCCCTCTTCATGCCGTGCCACCAAAAGACAACGCGGAGGTCCTTATACATCTTGGTGCTGCCATGATGCAAGGAATGTTTTGCATAGTGCGCACTACAAGAAAAAACCCTTTTTACAACATTCCATCTACAACACTTCCTAAAAATGTTGTTAAAAAGGGGGGTCTTCTACAACTTTATAGTAAAAACGTTGTAAAATATATGTGCAAACAATATTTTATATTCAAACATTAAGGCTTCTACAATTGTCATTCACAAAAGTTGTGTATTACTGTCTTCAACAACGTTTTATTAACATTGTAATATTTGTTAATTTTGACAACATTTATTTAAAGTTGTCAAAGTTATTTATTTTGACAATGTATTTAAAATATTGTATAATTAATGTTCAACAACGTCTATCAAATGTTGCAATGTTATTATATTTTACCATGTTTGTTTGATGTTGTAAAATTAATTTTATTCTACCACTTTATATAAATGTTGTGCATGTCATATCATTTTACAATGTTTAAGAAACATTGTAAAAGTGACATATTTAACAAACTTTATAAAATGTTATAAAGGAAGTGTATTTCACAATGTTTAGACAATATTGTAAAGTTCTATTTAAAATATTTATAGGATAATATTTTTTGAAATGTTGGTCAGTTAAAGAACATTTAACCTGTCTGATACTCGACATGTTTGAACTAATTACAATCGTACATATATTATATATTTATGGTATACACTAGTCTATTGTAGGCATGTCAATGGTAGACCAAAAATTCGTATCCATCCGTATTCGAACCAAAAATATCCGAAATTTCGGATACGGATACGGATTTGGATATCATATTGGATATTTATCGGATATCGGATGCGGATACGGTAAGTGTCATATCCGAACCAATAATATCCGAACCAATAATATTTAAATTATTTAATAAATTTAAAATATATTCAATGTATGCATTGGACTATTAGTTATATGTGCTTGTGAGGAGAATATTTTGGTGCAAATGTATTAAATGTATGCATGAAAATCTGCTGCTTATGATATTTTAATGTGAAAATCTGCACATATATATGACAAAATCTGATTTTTCAATTTGGAAATCTACTACTTCTGATATTTAAATGTGAAAATCTGCCGTTTCTAAACAAAATATGTCGTTTCAATGTGGAAATATGTTATTTCTTGATAAAATCTGTTGTTCTGATTTTTTTCTTCCATTTCTAAATATTTTTTAGTAATCTTATTGGTTCGGATATTATCCGATATCCATTAAAATTATCGGTAACGGATACAGTAGCCAAAACTGATATCCGATCGGATATCAGATAATTATCGGATATATCCGATAGTTAATGGTTCAGATATGGTAATGCCAATATCCTACCAATAAGCTACCATTGACAGGCCTAGTCTATTGGTTATCTTTGTCAATGGAATGTAGAGAAGGTGTTCCAAGTAATTCAAAATTTTATTATTTTTCATCTTTGCATACACCCGTGGTATAATTGTTTTGAAACACATAGGTTATTCTACATAGAAAAACTCATATAGGGCTTCTTCGTAACCTTAAATCACAAGGTTAACTTTTTAAATGCCAAAGCTCTAAAGCTCTTCGACTGAGAGGATCGGATTAAGGAAGTATGTGATTTGGAAAAAAACACTATATTGATAAATATATTTATATGTTTCTATTATAGTTCTTCCTGGATCTCAATCCTGATCTCCTCATGTTGGTTCAAGAATTAAGTATTGGTATTGGTACACATACAAGTTACTATGAGGATTGAAGATTTCAGTCCTATCAGTATGCTATATTTCGTTTTTGAGTCCCTGTTAAGAACTTATAAGTGAATCAACGTAATATTATCATGAGTTTGTTTAGATTTTCTTTTTTAAAATAGATAGAGATTTAAATTATATTAGACTATTTTAAATATGATATGAATATTATTTATTATGATTTTTTATAAATATATTTTCTAATTTTTGTTATGAGTTTAATCAGATAATACCATGTAGTTAGTTTAAATATAACTTAAAATTTGAGTATATTTTAAATTTGTTATATGTTCAAGTTAATTTTTAATTTTTTTCATCAAATAAGAGAGAATATAACATATATGGTACTTAATTTTTTTTATAAATTTGTATATATTAATTATTGATAATATATTACGTCTTATTTTGAGCCGTATATAAGTCGTATTATATTATAGAGATATTATATGTAAACAATAGTTAATTTTTAAAATTATATTAATTATTGATAATATGTTACGGCTTAACTTTGAGCCATTTCTAAGTAGTATTATTAAGTATACAAAAAAAAATTGACAATGAAAATTGTAGACTTGATTTGACTGATGAAAGTTTTGATATTTATTTAAATTATTGAGTATGCCAAAAATTCATCGGGTCCAAAGAGCTAATCGAATTTGAGTATATACCAAAAGTTCATGTCAAATATTCACTATGTCAAATATTCACCGAGTCCAAAGCGGTAACCGAATTTGAGTATAAATCAAAATTCATGTCAAATATTGACCAAGTCCTAACCAGATTAGCATGTCCTATTATATATGGGAACCAAATTATCCATAAATACAATCTATGTGTTCCTCTTTCCCACGGAAAAATCACCTAGTCCTAGCTATCCCCCGTTCTTTTTTTTTTTTTCCACGATGGCATATTTTTCCCCTCTTTTCCTATGTTAAAACCCTTGTTAGCAATTCCGCAAATGGAAAATTTTGGGACGAAAAAAGTACGAATATAAATTGGCCCAATGCAAATAAAATACGTTCAAAAATTCGATCAAAAATTCGAAAAATAAAAATATTGAGGTTAAAACCTTCACATTCTTGAATATGTTGTCAAATTTGATTAATTAAACAGGTACCCACCACATTTTTTGTGCCAATTTTTTAAATAATTTATACGAAATATGTGTTAAAATTTTGTATGCTTAAAATTTACGGACTGATTCGAATCTTTTAAAAGTACCCAAGTATTATACGTTTCAAAAAGATATGATTTTTTTGCATATAATACGAGTTTTATTCAGAGATTGCTAACAAGGGGTAAAATCAGCCTATCATTCTATTCCCTCCTCTTTTTTTTTTTTCCACTGAAGGACCCCAAAAGCTCTTTCCAAAAAAATTGATTGAAAAAGAGGTGTGGATCCTCCTCACTTTCCCCCCAAATTTGTAGCCCTTGCAACCATCACAATCCTTTTCTTCCTCTCCCTACTGAAATTCCTGTATCCTCGAGCCCGCTTCATATCTGAAAAATGCGTCCGCTTTTTCATGCCAGCCCGTACTTCGAAGAAAAATGTAAGAACAATTTTTTTCCTTTTAATATAATATTGACTGTTGATTAGTAGTTGTATTCTCCGTGCTGCAGATTGAGATGTCCATTAACAAAGCTATTAAAGCACTACAATGATTGGACCTTGTTTTCGAGTTTACTCTAGATAAGATCAACATTAAACTGACATATATTTTTCTGTACAAAGGCATATGATACTTCAAGATGTCGTTGGGGCGGCTTGCTAGCACTATACCAAAATAAACAATTTGTAAAAACTTTTTTTTTTCTTTCAATTGGTAATTGTTAATACTATGACAAGTTGCACTGTTAACTACCATGACAATAATTAAATCATCGTTACTAAAATAATTTTTTAATAATTTTTATTTACTTTATTTTTAGTAATAATAATAACCGTAATGTCTTAAAAAATGTGAGGAAAATTTCAGCTTTCCCTCCATTTCACCAAAAAAAAATGTTATCTAAAATAGAAAGTGTTACAAAACCTACTTCCCCTCTATTTTTTTATTACTTTCTCGATCAGCCCCAAATCCTCGATCTCTTCGCTCCCACTCCCTCTCTTTTCTCCCAATCTCTATCGGATTCTTCGATCGAGAGCCACCACCCTCCTCTTTCTTCTCAATCGCCTTTACCTCCACTCGATTCGAATGGAGCATCTCCACGACGACGGTGATCGATCCTCCACTTTCTTTTGTTCTCGTGGTGATTTAACCTAAGGATTTCTACTGGAGCAGTGCCTTTTCTTCCAGTTGAACATAGGTTCAGATTCTACAAGAAAGGTGGATTTTTCTCCTTTAATTTCTTGTTCATTTACATTCTTTTAAATTCTCCTTGTTCCTTTGTCTTCGTTGTTGTTGTTGTTCCTGGTCGTGTTTGGGCTGTGTGGATGGATCTTCCTCCTAGCGGGACTACGTGCGTATAGGAGGAGATCCAACCCAACGTCGTCGTCCTCACCGATTACAAGGTCCCCCAAATTTTTTGATAAAGGCTTTGTTCTTATTGTTGTACATTGAGACTACATATGATTTTATCTGTGTTTTTTTAAAATTATTATGCCTTTAAATAGCTTGATTTGTGCCAACTCTATAACTGACAGGTAAATTATTCTATGATACAGGAGCTATGTTGGTATCCACAGTTCTGGGATCAGAGATTTCCTGAGCATCCTTCTGAAGGCAAGCACTTCTGATATTTTTGGCATTGAATCTTATAGTGTGTTATTTTACTCATGGACTGTAGGTTCTTTGTCAAAGTTGGGCTAGGTCATTGGAAATCAAAATAATTTAGAGGTTTGACATCAAAATGAATCTTCCAGTGTGTTATTTCCTTTGGAGGATGTACATGCACAAATGGCAGTGATTATAAAATTTTGCAAACTGTGCTTCTTAATGACGAATTTTGAAGAAAATGTTGGATGAGAAATATTTGATACATATATATTCCATTTTTCCTGTAGTTTGCACTATATATTTAATTTTTAGCTACAATGAAAGCTGAGATAAATGTAGACAGGGTTCTATGAGGAGTTAAATAAAAAGATTGAAAGAGGCTTCATTTTTGTGCTCTTATTTGTTTGCTTTTTTTTCTTGGGTTATGTGTGGATTGCCTGGGATGATATTTTGTGGCTAAGGACCGCATGGACAGAGTGATCTTCAAGCATGCATGTATTAATTATAGGTTAACACAAAACTGAAAATTTGTTTATTCGATTAGTAAGAAGCCTATTTTGATACATCAATGTCAAGTTTGAGCCCAATCCACATAGTGGTCTCTGAAAGTATGCATGTCCACTTTGTGTCCCGTTGTCAAAAGGTTTTCCTTCTTAAGTCATATAAAAGCTGCTTCTTTTTTTTATTGTTCTAGCTTTTTGATGAATTTCCCTGAAGAATTTCTCCTCTCTTCATCCTTCTGAAATAATTGTATTTTGGAGTGTATATGATGTGTGTCCAACACGACTCGACACAGACACAAAAGATGTTGAGGAGCTCAACTTGGCACATACTTTTATGTATGCATACATGGATACTATTCTAACATTTTGTCCAAAGACAATATACTTTTGAGTCTTAATGCAGAAATTTTGTGGGGCTAGCTTGTAAAGTTTAAGTATATTAGCGTAAAACTCCCAGGTACAGGTAAAAATATTCATTAATGCATTTCACATGTCCATGTCCAGTTGTAGATGAACATGCCATCAATGTTGCTTTAAAGCATCTTTTACATAGGACTTGTTCGAGTTGGAGTTCAGTATGTTTTCCATATTGACGTCTTCAATGAATAACATAGTGTGTACATCTTCCATGAGTAACATTCTTTTTAATGAATCTGAAAAAGGATATTGTTTAGAGTTTATTAAATTAGTACAAGACTAGTATTCATCTTTCATGAGTAACATCCTAAATGAGAGCTGCCAATTATGCTCCTTGACATCATAAACTATTGTGTTCTCTATATATTTTTAATTTTCTTTTATTTATTTGTATCAACTTGTACTATTTTTTGAGTTTTGATCACTTGACCTGTGATGTAGTTCCTTGAAAACTTCTATTTTTCAGACTATGTTGCATTGGTACTCAGATACAGGAATTGTACCCATATCCAATCATAAAGTGATATCTGTATACTTCGAATACTTCGAGGATACATATAAGATATACTTCCTCATGTATCTTTGGTTTTGAAACAATACTTACTATAAGGTGTAGCTAAAGGCATATTATTGGTAGTTAGAAGATGAAATTATGGTTAGAATATATGAATATCAATGTACGTCTATCATAATTGTCTTCTTTTAGAATATTACAATCTTCATTTTTCTCTCAGGTGGGTAATAAACTCTGAGCATCCTATATTTTCATCTCCACTGTCACAAAACTGAATATGAGTTTTTAGATTATTGTTCAACAACTTTTCCTTCTATCTTATATTGAGAAAAATAAGGTTAATTTTTATATATTTTACTTCTTGTATCCTTGTTGTACCTTCTCTTAGTTTTTAAAATTTCCCCTTACATCATATCTGCATCACGTAGTATCCTTTCATATCAGTATCTGTGCGGCATCAGCTATGTTATACTGAAACAAATGCGACAATACATGGTTGGACACAGTGACATGGGTTCACCACCAATTTTGGTGTGTCAGAAAATTGCATTTTGGAGTGTATATAATGCTTGCCCAACACAACCTGGCACGGACACGAAGTTGTTGAGGAGCTCAACTTGGCACGACAAACAACTCATTCAAGCTTGTTTGCATAATAAGCGAATCAATAACTAACAAAGCTGACCTAAAGCACTATTAATTAAGTCAATTATTAAACATAGATTTTTATTTCATTTTCTTAGACAATTATGTTTAAGAACTATTATGGTTACATGTTACAACGACATGAAGCTAACCGCAAGTACGAGTTCAATTTCAACCCAAAAATCCCTAAAAACGTAACTCTAAGCTTAAGTCAAAAGTTTGAAGCTCAAGCTGCCTTGTCCCTGTTATGGACCAAATTTGAGAAACTAGGTTTGAAATGTAAAAATTCAAAAATGCCGAGGAGTTTAATTGACGCCATTGCAGTTCAATTGTAAAAAATTTCCTTTCAGCTTTACCCTGCTTTCCTTCTCACGAGTCATCACAAACACCAAGCTATCTGATTTTTTTTATCATGTGCTTTCTTCTCTCACACCCACAAGGCTTAGACTGAAAACATGCTATTGTTAGGTAAGGTGAAAATTTTATCATGTGCTTTTCTATTATTATTTTCTTCAGCCACCTTATTGCAGTCTCACAAGCATGTTGCATGTAGATTCTTATTTAAAAGGGTTACTTTGTATAATTGTGAGCGTATTGTTGCTGACAATGGGAAAAGATTGCTTGCCTTTGGAAAGTTTGTTGGTAGAGCTGGGCTCATAGACTTCTTACATGGACTAGGACAAAGTATGTCTTGAAACCACCACCTGAATTATATACATAATTTTCTTTTATTTTGTCGGTCCTCTATGAGACAAGTGTGTAATTACTGTTCGATTATTACTGATTGTAAAAGAATTGATTAGAAGCATTTCTAAATTCCTATAAATGCTTCTGTAACTCATAAGTGTCATATTGTATGAAAATCGTACATCTGTTGCATGCTTATAGTTATTTTTATACATGGACATGATGAAATTTGGCAATTGATTTGTATAAATTATACTCTGAACTATGTTATTATTTATTGATATATTGCACGAATTGACCTTCACTTTTCTTTATTTCAGGATACTTGCATCTATGATACTCTACACCTTTTCTATCTCTCGGTTCATTTTATATGTATTCTCTCTGGCTGCTGCCAAGGCTGCGATAATTGTTGTTGGTGAAGAAATATCTACGTTGGACTTCCATATGGAATTGCTCATGTTGTCTTTGTATTCAGAGGACGGAAAATGGTATTGTGATAAATTATAACTTCTATTATTTTCTTCGTCTATAGGTTGGGACCAGAATTATGCATTTCACGTGTAAAACATGTTTCTTAATCTATGAACATCATCTACAACTTTATTTCTTGAGGCATACAAACATGTTGTTTCCTAACATTTATATAACATTAAATAATAAATATTTTGTGGTATCTGGGTTCATACCCGTTCATTCTTGTTCGGTGGGCATTATAGTGTTTCATTAGACTTCTGTAATCATGTTCCATTAAACACCGTATTCACACTACATATTTTCTTTATGTTTTATAGTTTATCTTGGTGCACAAGAGAGATTTAAGCTATTGCCTCACACTTTTGTTGAGAATAACCGTGATAAAACTAATATCCATGACAAAATTGATAAGGTACATGAGATCGAGGCTTGATTTCCATTCCCACCATCCATACTACTTTTGATAGCTTTCTGGATAAAAAAAATATAGGGTGCTTTCTCCTTGGTTGCCCTAGAAAAGGATAGGGAGCATTCCCTTCGGATACCAGCAACAACAAAGCCTTGTCCCAAATTTTTGGGGTTGGCTATTTAATATAAATGAATTGGTTCTTTTATAAACTAATGGCATTTCTTCATAGAGACCAAGTCAACTTTTACTATAGAGTTCTAGAGGAAATGGCCGTAAGAGAGCAGACTGATGACTATTACTCCATGTAGTTTTAATGTTATATTATTATTATTGTTAACATCTTTTGATTCTCACAATGTTATCATTTTATTTCTTCTAGAACGATATTTAGGTGATCAACTGGCAATAGTAAAGGAAAGTAAGTCATTTCGGGATGGGCACGAATATGTATCCTTTATTTTTGTCTGTACCATATTTGGTATCTTCTATTTTACTTCCAAAGCACAAGTATGAGATCATGAAACACAGAAACCTTTGCAAGCAAGGAAACATTTTGTGGTATGACCAGCGATGGGGTTAAATGCTCCACTCAAGAAAGCAGATATTTGAATTGTAGTTGTTGATGCTAGTTCCGGAGATCCATCTTCTTATACTCATTTTTCTTCTAGAATGTCTACAAGTTCCAGTAAGGCCTTGTTCGACCAATTCTGTTCATGTTAAGGCTCCTGTATTGAAGTTATAAGTTACCTTCGTTAACTTTAGAAAGTTCTTTATATTGTAAGGGTCTTTCTTTAATGTATCATTTTTGTAGTTGGTGACAATAATGTATTATCATCGATCATGGTGTAGTAGTTTATTAGATAAAATTATCCATTTGAATCTGTTTGTATCGATAATTGGTAACTCTGTTTGGACACAAAAACAATAATGGATATTCAAGTAATTGCATTAATTGTATTTTTTTATACTCAGTTTTCCTTGTGAGTTCTTTTCCCCCTTTAGATTGTTGAGTGTAATTCTTTAGATCAATTCTCGAGCAGCGGTAGCAATAGCAACAACAAGAACAACAACAACATCGGGAGTGAAAATTAGAAAAATATATTTGTATTTATATTATAATTGTAATCAATATATTTTATTTATAAATTTTATTTTTTTTAAAAATGGAAACACAATCGACAACGTTTAAAAACTATTGTAAGATAACATTTTAACAACTTTTCTAAACGTTGTAAACTTTATTTACAATACTTTTAGATCGTTGTTGATATTACAATTACAACATAAAAATATTATTTACAATGTTTGCAAACATGATTGAATCACATATACAACATTTTTCATAAGTTGTATAAACTCTTTTATAACGTTTGTACACTGTTATACAAAATCTATTAACAATGTTTACTGAACGTGTTAGATATTGATTCTACCACAGTTGCAGAACGTTATAGAAATTATTCTTACAATACTTGTAATACGTTTTAAAAAGTATTCTAACAATACTTGGAAAACGTTGTAGAAAGGTTTTCATCAGATTTTATAAATTTTAACAATATTTTAAAATTATTGTAGGAAGAACTTCTACAACGTTTTCACAACGTTAAACGAATGTTGTGGAAGATACCCTCCCCTTTTACAACCCTGGATATAACAACATTCTATTAAACGTTGTAAAAGTCCTTTTACAACGTTTTTTAAACGTTGTAAAAATGATTTTTTCTTGTAGTGGCGCCTCCGTCATTATCTCCTTTCTAAGTTCTACGTCGTCCGGTACGCATAGCCGTCCCTTCACGCGCAACACTCCCGACTCGTCCTCTGCAAAGTCAGACGCTTTCCCTGTCGATATCAGCTTCTGCATCTTCTCCAGGTAGGGGTCGTCCTTCTGTGCAGACTTGATCCTCTCCAGTAGGCTCGGTTCCACCCGCAGTTGCGCTAGTTTCACGTCTCTGAAACGAACTCGGAGTTCAATGCCCATTCCTTCCAAGTCACGCAGCAGTCGATCGTTGATGCATAATGAAGCTAAGTACTTTCGGCTCAGCGCATCCGCTACCATATTTTCCTTGCCCGGCGTGTAGTCGATCGATAAGTCATTGTCTTTGATTAGTTCGAGCCATCGCCTCTGCCGCAAATTCAGTTCTTTCTGGGTGAAGAGATACTTGAGGCTTTTGTGGTCCGTATAAATCCTGCACGCCACGCCATAGAGATAGTGACGCCACAGCTTCAACGCAAACACAATCGCCGAGATCGGGAAGATATCAGTTAAAACGACAAGTTAGAATGAGATATAATATTGTGTACGAGATCGATATGTGGAATGATATAGAATAAGTTAGAATGAGATATAATATTGTGTACGAGATCGGGAAGATATCAGTTAAAACGACAAAGAACGAGGCAAAGACATATGTACATTGGTAATTAATAAATCGGGAGTTTTGAAATCGAGGATTTATATTCGGAGGACTTGTTGAGTAAATAGAAGAAGGGTCTACGCCAAGAATAAGAATTGAATGTATGATTTCAAGGAGAAGCTGTAGGAAAGGATTGACGAAAAATAATGCAAAGGGCCTGTGGATTGATATAATAAGGATAATTAGGATATGATAAGGAAATCAAGTAATTACAATTGAGGTTGGAAATATGATTGATGATTAAGCATTTTAGGCTTGTACGCATACCCAGAGAATGACCTATAGTTTAGGATATACATAAAGGTTCCATGTTAGTATGGAAGATTTTAAAGGATACATGATGTAGTTTATGATAGAAGGACTTTGTTGAACCTGAACCAAAAAGATTGTAAAGAGAAACAGGACAGATGATTACAAGGGTAGCAGATTGAGTATCGTAGCCAGAGCAGCTACATGTTATAGTTTGACCGATTGGATGATTTTTAATTTCGAGGACGAAATTTTTGTAAGGTGGGTAGGATGTAAGCCCCCTGAATTTCAGGGCTATTTTAAATTTTCTAAATAAATTATTTTCGATAAGTATTTTATATTAATTTAAATACGTATTTTGCAGCGTATTTCGTATTCTCTTGTTTTCCGGAATGTTTTAAATTTTTCCAAAACTATAGGTTTTCTTCTTGATCGGCATATCGCCGGTATACCGGTGTATACCGACGGCATACCGCCCGGACATGTTTTCTACACTTTAGATATTTTCGGTTTCTGATATTTTCATGAATAGTGTTTCGGATATTTTCGTGAATAGTATTTAGATATTTTTGTGAATAGTGTTTAAGATATTTTCGTGAATAGTGTAGATACACTCTATTATCCAATGGATAATTGGTTTTGTTTGAATGGCCATGATTGACCTAGACTTTCACATGGATCACGATCCGACGGCTAAGATTAATTCACCCTTCTATATATACCCTTTCACTTTCTCTCTCCTCTCTCTTTTCATTCTCTTCACTCTCTCTTCATTTCTTCTTCCTTTCTCTTCCCTTGGAGCTTGCCAAGAGCTTGGCTTTGAGGTCTAGAGTGTGGTTTCGTACCCCTCTTGGTGGTGGAGTAGAAGATTAGGCTTGGAGCTTAACCTAGGCAAGTACATCTTGCTCATAAGTGACATGACCTGGCTACAATTTTGTTTTCTATAGAAACTAAAGTTTTATTGGCCTATAATATGCTTCTTTAAATTGTTAACATGTTTAGTATATAGCACTTTTGGTTTTGATCGACAATATTGCGTAGATCTGAGTTTCTAGATATGATTTTCGAGTATTTTGAAGTTTTGATCTATCAAATATTTTAATTTGTGAAAACTAATACTTCCATGTTGTAGGAAATTCAATTCTATTCAATTTTGACTTTTGAAAGTCCGAATTTCGATTTAAAACGAAGTTTTTATGGCCGAAACAAGTTTTGAGTTCAAAAATCAACTTTCTGTGACGGTTCGAAAAATCTGTCGGAAATCCGTCGGAAAATATGAACTTTCACCACAAAACTTGCTGTGACGGAACGGAAAATCCGCCGGTAATCCGCGGTAATCCGACGGATAATCCGGTTAGGCTGTTTTGAATTGTTTTATATATTTTAAGTGCTATAAAAATTCTGAAAAAATTGTATTTAAATACTATGTTAATTTAGCTAATTTATTATAATTTTTTCAGCATTTAATAAGTACTTTTGGTATTTTATAAAAATAGGAAAACAGAACCCATTTTCAGGATACATATGTTTGTTGATTTTTAATAAATATCTATGAGGGTTTATAAATTCCAGAAAAATTAGTATAAATTTTTATAATTAACAAGGATCATTTTGGTACTTTATTTTATATATAATTTAGCTTTTTGTCTATCTCAAAAATTGTTGGAACGTAGGGTACAGTTTGATTTAATTATTACATAATTACGACTTGCAATATTTTGTGTTGTTTTGAGTTATTGTAGTATTGGACCACCCCCTATACTAGTGTAAAGATCCTAGGAAATTAGTTTGGATATAGTGGCACTCCACATTAGACTTTTATGCTAGGTCCCCACTTGGCTAGTATCCAGTTAGGAGTCGTGTCACACCACTAGTGTATTATTGAACATAGCTTAGAACTGAGTTTGTATATCATTATTGACAGGACACCAGACATCTATATCTTCGTACTAGTATTCTTGCTTTGCTCGAGGCAAGTACATCTACAAACTCATTTACTGTCTTTTAATGCTAGAACATGTATTAACCCTGTTAAAATACTGATCCTTGAGATAACAAGTTATATCTTCACATGTTGTATTACTTTCAGTACCTGTCATGCTTAGGACAGTTCTTATATCTTCACATGCTTCTTACTGGTTCTCAGTACATGTTTCACTATACTATATACTGCTCTGAGTATTCACATGTTTTATACTGCTCCCAGTACCTGCTATGTTTATACTGCTCCCAGTATCTCTCACATACTTTATATCGTTCTCGTATCTCCCACATGTTTTTACTGTTCTCGTATCTCTCACATGTTTAAATAACGGGTTAAGGGAAAACTGTTAGTAGTGTACGTGAACATGACCCCCTTCTCCGTATGTACTTACCGCGCTCGGTGCCATTCTATATGTGACCTTGCCGTATGTTATGGTCCCGCGTTTGTGTATGGATATACACCGATGCCGTTATGTGTACGTATGTGCACATCAGAAAATTGATATGTACCGCTGTACATCCTATTCACCTATTGACCGATTCACGTACATACTACAGTTTTAAACTTTTAAACTATATGTTGTCATTTCTAAAAAGAACCAATTAAACCATGATATGCCATGTTCCCTATGTTACCATGATACCGTGATCCCAGTTGTACCATGAGGCCATGTTTTCCAGTATTTCCTGTTTTATAGACTTATCACACCATGATTCTTGTTGTACATCTCTTTCATTATATGTTCAGTACTTTAGTTGTAGAGGTTGTACTTGCTCCCGTCATGACAGGATAACGTTGTAGGTTCACTTTCTGAGGAGAATATGCTATGTGTTACATGTTATGGTACTGCATTGAGGACCTGGCCTTAGCTCCAGAAGAGGCCCCAGCGGGGAACCTTGCTTAGTTATCTTTCTTGTGTTTTGAGACTTAGACTTTGTCTGTACTTATATTTGGATACTGGACTTTGTCTCCAGTTAGATACTTTGGAAGTGTATTATTAAGTATGTGCTTATGTTACCTTCGCTTATAGATGCTGTGTTGTGATGAACTTTAAATGTGATTTTAGAACTGTTAGTAGCTTAGATCCTTTATTGTCTATTCTTAGAACAGCTTACTACGCTTTAACAAACGTAGGCTGGACATGGCTCGGCCCGGCCCAACAATTTGGGTAACGGGTCATGACACGATTGCCATGGAGGGACCCTCGGTGCCGCTGAAGGAAGTGCGGCACGCCTTCTTGAATTCTGACACTTCAAAGTTGTACCTTTTCGGTGCCGCTGGTTGACGCTCGGGATCCTCCGTGTCGACATCAATGGGTTGGATCGCCGGCACGGTGACGGTAGGCGTAGTCGTAGAATTTTCGTTGGTCGCCATTGTCTGGACGATCTGCTGCAGGGTATCTAGCTGCTTTTGCTGAAGTTTGGCATGTGCATCAAAGCGAGCTTCGAACTGGGCCTGTCGTTCCTCTACCTGTTGATGCCGGTTCTCGGACTGGTTTCGCTGCGCCTCCATCATACGCAGCATCCTTTCGATGGTATCGTTAGAAGGTCCGGCCCGCGGACGATGCGAACTACTAGAGCCGCTAGAAGCGCTCTATTCTTGCTCGGCCGTGGGCTCCGTCACTTCTGAGATACGAAGGCAAACGCATCAGTCACAAATTATTATGGACTCATTGTATGGAACAACTTATCTCATCGATGCGAGGTCAAAGGTTTGGGACTCTAGATGCGAGGCCAAAGGATGTAAAGCCGTGCTCTGATACCATTATGTCACGCCCCGATTCCGTAGAATCGATAGTCGTCCCCCGGGCGTGATGCCGTGCGAACCTAAGTTGCGATCGCACAAGGCATAATCATAAGGTTATCCGAAACACAACATCAAGTTAGAGTACGCAGAGAAATTGAATGACACATCAATGAAAAAGTCTATTTCTATTTCAAATGTGTCATTCAATTTCTCTGCGTACTCTAACTTGATGTTGTATTTCGGATAACCTTATGATTATGCCTTGTGCGATCGCAACTTAGGTTCGCACGGCATCACGCCCGGGGGACGACTATCGATTCTACGGAATCAGGACGTGACACTAAATCCTCGTCATACTTGTAAGCAAGGCTACGATAATCACAAAGTCCTCGATTAAGGCACATACCTCTAGAATCATGGTATTTAAAATTTTCGCGATGCCGCTAGCTTGGCTGCGAAAACCTTAAATTTCCACACTCGAGAAATATATCCAAAATCAGACTATATGTCCTCACCATGCTGGTTAATGTGACTGTAGAAGACTAGATTCCATAACTGAGATGACCTAGCCCATATAATTTCATCTTGACAAAAATTAAATCAACAATGGATACCAAAATCAAATTCATTAACTAACCGAAAAAAATAAATATAAATTGTTAGAATCAAATTTCGAGATATTTTATAATGAGATTCTCAAGGGTCATCCCAGGAATCTCTCAAAGAATCCTAACTGTGATTGAGTACCTTCAAAAATATATCATAATCCTACTGCAGGCTGTAGTGATACTCTAGTTCGAATACCACTACACAAACTCGACCTGCATGGGCTACCACTAAAAACGTGTCACGACCCGCACCCTAGAGTAAGGGCACGAGAAGTGGGTACGTCCAGCCTACACCGCAGTGTCGGCGGTAGAACGCTGTCCTAGGTCAATCATCTAACAATATAAGGTACCTGTACAGTATATACAGTCCGAATGGAGGTGACATAACAAATACAGTCTCAATCACATCTAAGGTAGAATACGATAAAAGATAGATAAAACTGAAATCCACAAAGAGATACAGCAGATAGAAGTCTAAGTGTCTAAGATATCACAAATCCAGAAAACATCTCAAATCTCAAATACAGTAATCCATAGAGTAAATACAGCTCAAGACAACTGAAAATAAAATAAGAAAAATCCTAGCTATCTACTCCAACCTCTACTGAGTCTCCTCTAGGCTAGCAGGTAACCTCCAAGCTAATCTGTAAAATTTATCAACATGTCCAGTCAGGACGGGAGCGAGTACAGTACATCTCACGCAGTTCATATCATGACAGGAATAAAATACAGGCAATAGAGTAAAATACATGAAACGCTGAAGAGTATACATGAGTAAAAAGAGAAGACTGTAATGAAATATCTACTATAAGTAAAGAGGTACAGTGAACTAGTGATTTAGAGTACAAGCTAGACATGTGAACGGCTTGATAATAAGCATGAGAGGTCGCACATGACTACACTACTTTGGAAATTGTCCACATGACTATTTATACTCCCCCGTACCCCAATCAATACACAAGGATCCGTTCAAGTTATATTATTGCACATGAGATTGACATGGGGGCCCATAAATGGGTGCACATGAATATAAACATGGGGGCTCCGTGATCATGAGAGTACATGAATCACGAGAGTGCACATGTATGGTAAAAGCACAAGAGTACATAATGAAAGTGAAACGCACATGCCATGATGTATCTGATGCTCCCGAGGGGGATAACATCGTATGAAAAGATCCATATAGTACTAATCTGTGTTTCCATCGTGTCAGCATCAAATAAAATAATCTAGAGCAAGAAAATACTCCTAGCAAGTATGAAACGGTCAGAGAATGTACTCGCCTCGATTGGTTGAAGTCGACGTGCGCAACACGAACGTATCGACACAAGGTAGGTACAATGCTATGCTCCACAGATGGTCCCAGACGACGACATGGGCAGTCCCAATGAGTCCAGAATAGACCAAATAGCCTAGTTTGGTATATAATAGTCTAAAATCAGGATTTGGTACGATAATCAATCAAGAAATATGAAACGACTTTAATAGTCTCGCGATTAATGATTTCAGAGGAAAAATATAATTAAATAAATATAATAATTTTTTTGGAAATCCTTTATAATGTTAAAAACTATATCTGTATTAATCAACATATTTTAGATAATATTTCAAAATCCAGAAAATCATTCCTGTACTAATATTCCTATTTTGTCAAATATGAATTAGGGAAAAAGATTAACTATACAAACTATCAAAAAATCGTTTATAATAATTTAGGAAAATAGATATTATATTAATCGAGATATTTTGATATTAGTTAATAATAAGGGAAAACATTCTAGTATCAATATATTTATAATTATATTAGTAAAACTTACTCTTTGGACAAATATCAATAAATGAATAATTAACTAATAATTTAGGTCAAAACTTACTATTAATATTTTAGAAATATTATTATATATTTTTATATAATTTCAAATAAGCAATACTACTAGTAACGATAAAACTAATAATAAGTACAATGCATACACATTATATACATGTATACACCATACTCATATACATATATTATGGCCCAAAACCTATTAATGGTAATTATAAAATCTTAAAATCCTAATTATTAGCTAGAATAATACCAACAAGAATTTGTAAGTAATAATAATAAAATAATAAATACCCTCATTATTTCCACCATTATTACAATATATATAAACTAATATATATACTATTATATATTAATCCATAAACTAATATATATACAATTATATATTAATCCATAAACTAATATATATACAATATATATTAATACATAACTATTATATTAACTAATGTATAAACTATTATATATAAATACTAATAGGGGGGGCTCTTCTCTCTCCCAAAGTTAAAATCCTAAAATCCACAACACTTGGAAAGAGGAGGAGGCGGGGAGAAGGGCTCACAGCGGGTTCGGTCGGCGGGGGTTCCGGCGCGGAGCAGCGCCAGTAGGGCGGAGCGTGGGGCTCGCCGGCGGGCGCGGCGCAGGAGTCAGCTGACTCGCGGTGGGGCGGCGTCGCACGGATGTGCCAGGGCGGAGGCCAGGGTTTGGATCTCGCGGAGGCGCCGGAGGGGAACGGTCAACGGCCGAGCTCGCCACGGCGGAACAGGTCCGACGCGGGAGTCAACTCCGGGACGGAGGTTCCATCTCTCTCTCTCTCTCTATACTCTGTGATGTTTGATTAGATTTTTGGGAAAAATGGGTTTGGGGAGTGACGACGGTGGTGGTTTGTTCTGGTGGTAGCGGTGGTGGCGTGTAGGCTATGGTGGTGACTGTAACTCCCAAAATCATGTTTGGTAAATTTTATGATTTTTTCTAATTTTCTTGAATTTAAATATTTCTTCTTACGAAAACCTATTTTCGATTAGAATAAATTTTGGATTTTAATTGAAAAGTATTTTGATACTATTTTGAAATCAATGATTCGAGTTATTGTAGAAATTTTCTAATGGAAATACCTAAAAGAATTGTTTTGTTGTAATTAAACAAATTTTTGTAGCTAGATATCTATGTATAGGTATTCAATTTCATAGTAATGGATTTATTGATTTATTAGTAACAATAATATCTTTCAAATAATATTATTAATAATTTTCAGAATTTTATATTAAATATTAACAAAACTAATTTTATTGATTAATTAATTAGTAGCTAATTTCATGATTAGTTGAGAGTAATTATATTGGCTTGATATCTGTTAGCATTTAAAACTGTTTGTTTGATTTTGAAATCTGTTTGAAAATAATTAATTTCTGTTGTCCATTTAAAATCTGTTTCAATTTACTGGAGGGAAAATCCAATTTTGAAGACTGTTTTAATATTTAAATATTTGAAAATCAGTTACTGACTAATTATTTTAGCCCCCAGATCTATTCTATTTTACCAACACTGCCACTATAGTATACCTCCAGATCTACTCCTATTCACCACTTTGCCACAGATTATTTTATTATATATACAGTACACGTTTTCCTAAAATTCTGATCACTGTCACATCATTCCTGACACACCCACAGTCTCTCTCTCTCTACAGTTTCTCTCTCTTCTCTCTCCTCTCTCTCTCTGCTCGAGGAGCACCGCCGCCACCGTCGTCGGAGAGCCACCGCGAGCTCTCGCAAATCACCGGAAGTTGAGCCACCGCTGGATCGAGTTCAGATCCGGCCATTTCCGTCGACTACCGCTGTTCCGCCGTGCCGCAAGTCGGAGATCTACACCGAGCCGACGGAGCGCCACCTCCTCGAAGCTTACGCCGACGTTCGTCTCCAGAGCTCGCCTCGTCTGTTGTGCATCATCTCGAAGACCGAGCAACCTCCTCGTGAAGAGCGCGGCTGCTTCAGAGATCGTGACGTCTTCTCGTAGATCGAGCTCGCCGCCGAGCCGCTGCCTCTTCGTAGTCTCCGTCACCGCCGTGGAGGAGCATCGCCGTCAGTAGCCAGACGCGGAGCTCAAGTCCGCCCCACCAGGGTCGGGAACCGCCGAACGTACTCGGGCTTCCACCGCAGCGCGTCCTGACCGCCTCGTCGACGACGACATCATTCCGAGCGTGGATCGACATCCCCTCCGTAGGCCTGTAAGCATTCCACCTCGATCTGCTCGACCCCCCTTCTTCTTCTAGTTTTTCTCAGATCTAGGTTTTCCTTTTCATTTGAGAAAGGAAGGTGGAGTTAGGGATGGTGAGGAAATTGTTGTTCGGCTGAAGAGTGTAGAGAGTGAGAAGTAAATATAATAGAATATTAATGGTGAGTTAGATGAAGAAGAGAGCTGCGTGTGTTTAGGGAAGAAGGAGTGGGACTGGTTGTTCGGATTGAGCTTTTCCTTAGGCTGGGAATTAGAATAGGAAGAAGTTGAGTGGAATTTTGTTTTTTTGCTCGGCTTGAGAAGAAGAAGCTTGGCTCTGTAAGAAATGAAGTGTAAGGAAGGAGAAGAGTAGATATTTTAAGGAATAAGTAGTAGGTGAGCTGGAGTGTTAGAAATTATGGAGGATGTTAGTGATGTTTTTTTTTATTGCTCGGCTGTCAGTTCCATTGGTTGATCCAACTGTGAGAAGAGTAGTGAGTGATGTGGACAAGTGGAATGGGGAGATTAATTGTTAGGAAGTGACCGGTGGGGAAGTAATTGAGGGGGGGGGGGCTGCACCTGGGGTTTCCCAGCAGTCGGTTGCTCCATACCGCTGGCACAGACACGCGTCCATCGTTTCGGGACAGAGTTGCGGGTTGGATTTATTGTCATTTATTATTATTTTTCCTTTCTTGTGCTTCAATTCATTGGTTAGCATTATGGATGATGATGATTGGATTTCTGATGGTTAGCTGAGAGAGCTTTTATGTTAGGGATGTATGGAGTGGGCCGGGTCCCTGGGCCACAGGAGTGGACTTGGGTCTGGAGTTGGGTTCTAATGTAGGAATTTAAACTGTGGAAATTATACTGTTGGTGTTAAGTATATGGGCTGGGCTTGGGACTGCAGTTGTCGTTTGGGCTTGCAAGTTTGGACTAGTCTTATATATTGATATTATTCCTAATATTTTAGTGGTACCACTATTACCAATAATAATTGTTATTATTATTACCACTCTTGAAATATTCTAGATGGCAAATATTTTCATAAGTAGTTATCAAATATAAACTATTTGCTAAAATTATTCTGTTATAGAAATTATATCATTTGTATATAATATTGGTTGTTTTAAATAATAATAATGTTCTAGTATTTTCTTGCTAAATCATTTTAGTATATCAAAAATGTTTCTAAAGTTTATATAGTTATAATTATTTTTACTAGCAAATGTTTTAATAATTCTAGAAATAATTAAAGTTTTTACTAGTAATTATTTCTTCGAGGCTATATATATTTTCTAAAAATAATGGTTAGCTAGTATATTTTTCTTTAGCTAGTTTTTGGATAACTTATTAGCAATGTCATTATTCAAAACCCTGATCAATTGTACAAAAATATAACAGGTAAATCATTGCAACCATGCAGTACTACTCTCGTGCAACAAAACCGAGGCAAGTACACTGACTTGACTTGTACCTTGTTTCTGTCTTACCTTCATGTGCCATGTTCTCATATCTGACACGAATTACACACGATTGTCTTGTACTCTTGTTCATTGCTTGTGCGTCATTGTTCATTGCGGGATTGGGGGAAATATTAGCTTTTGTGTGACCACACCCAATATAGCATTGAAGATAGCCTAATCGTACACATCACGTACGATGAAGCCGTACCATGTAGAATTGACTCATTGATTGATTGATTGATTGCTCCTAAGCCGGTCACACATTAGTTTTAATATTTCAAAGTGGTCACAATTGCATATTGATTGATTGATTGATTGATTGCCTTGTACATTGATAGCCGTGTTCATTGTCTAGCATCTTGATTGTCATCCATTGCCTGCAGTTTTACATTTCATTTCTGGTACCACAGTTCAGTTTCATTTCATGTTCTAGTTTCTGGTATTCTTGTTTCACCTTGTACTCTGGATTACAGATTACATTGTATATTGTCTAGTCAGGGTTGTACTTTGCTCTTTTCCTGATAGGATCGTTGCAGGTGAGTGGGAGATTACATGGAGCTGGTGATTGCTTGGATTTTGCAGCTTTTTATTTATTTCAGTTTATTTTTCTGGAGATTGTATCTTAGAGATTCATTATTGTATATTATTTCTTTTGGACCGGATTTGTCTCCGGCTGAGCTTGTATTTTAAAACATTTGATGGATATTGGTGATTCTGGGAACGTAATAAAAGCTGTGTTTTGGTTTACATTACATTGTGACTTTGAGTTTTCCTTAGTATTGTACAGCTTACTTCGTCGTGTCCAACGACGAAGGCTGGGCGTGTCCGTCTCGTATCCGATTATTCGGGAGCGGGGCGTGACAGTGACGGAGGTGGTGATTCGGGCTGGTGGTCGGCCCAGTATGGCCGGGCAGGGAATGGTCGGGATGTCGACGGTGGCGGTGGTTTGTGGTTGTCGATGGTGGTTGTCAGCGGTGGTGCCGCGGATGGAGAGGGTAGTCGGAAATGGGTGGTGGCAGTGGGTATGGTGAATGTTGCGGTGGTGGTCGGGTTTCAGGAGGAGGCCGGAGGTGGCGGGTGAAGGTGATTGCAGTGGTGGTTCGGTACAAAGGAAGATGGGGGTGGCGGCTATGTGCTGAGTGTAGGAACTTTAAGGTTTTGGGGATTTGTGTAAGTTTTGGGGGAAGTGTGCTATATATAGTGGAAAAGTGGAAAAAACCTAAAAATGTAACATGTAATAGAAAAAATAGGAATACTTAGTGAAAAAATTAACACTAACGCTAACTTACTTACTAACTGCTAACATATTGCTAGTTAGTAAATTAATTAGTTAATTAGTGCCAGTAAAATCACTAGCTAATTTAAATTAGAAATTTCAATAGCAAAATTTTGTAAATAATGAAAGGAAAAATCAATTTCAAAAATATCGAAAAAATATGAATTTGTTAAATAGATTATTTTTCTTTTACAAAATTAAATATTTATAACTTATTGATTTTAAGGAATGGACAGAAAAATTTCAATAGGATAAAATCGCATAAAATAATAGACCAAACCAGCAAGGACCGATAGCAATCACGGTCAAAAATTATTTATCTCAAAATTAGAATTTGCACGTTTTTCGAGATTCAGAAAATTGAGAGTTTTTTTAAAAAAATACAAAATTCAAAAATTCAGGAAATTGGTTAACGGAGGTTACAGATTCGAAACGTACGGCCGCATGGAGTCAAGACTTATATGGGACATAATGTATGGGTATCGCCTTCCGAAGCATCCGCTGGTTCAAGACATGTATTGAGAGATGAGAGAGAGCTGAGTGACTTGTAAAATGTGAGATGAGTGAGCTTGAGAGATTGTAATATTGGCCTGCCGTCCCATTGTAATCTTTGTTTCAATATCAATAAAGATCATCTTTTGAGTAACTTGTGTTTCGTTCTAATTTTTCGCTGCTATTATTCAATGTCTCTGCTTGGGACTTCTGTGCGACGACCCCGTCGCAGCCGCTGAAATCGACCGTTATGGAATCCGTCTTGTACGAACGCAATCTAGATTCGTGCGGTATCACGCCTTAACGAGGACGATCGCTCCTTCGGAAGCGGGACGTGACAACCCGTAAACTCGGATCCTGAATATGTCAACTTTGGTGAGTTTATATCCTCAATTGGTGCTTTCTACCGTTGCACATTCCATTTTGATAAAGTTCCAGCTATTTTCCATTTTGATAACGTTCCAACTCAAATTCATCCATAGTGATCATTTTCAGAATCCGTCCCTTTAAGGATGCTTGGATGCTACTAGGTGATTATTGTAGAAATTCTGGACCGATTGGCACCAATTGGATTGAAATTTGGTTATTGGTATCATTTGATTCATTTCGTGTCTGACATATTATTATCTTTACTTATAATTTTGATTATGATTCGTGTAAGTGTACTCCGACATTCGAGTTATACTCGGATGTAACCAACTGTTGGTGTCGATCAAGGTCGCTAATAGTTGTACATAGTTTTACAGTTACTTTTAGGCCTCGTTTGGTTCACGGATTTAAGGAACCAAGAAAGAAAAATTGTTCTTTTTCTTTGTTTGGTAGCCACAAACTTGGGAATCAATTTCCTAACAAGGAAGAAAATTGATGGAAATATGGTTCCACTCAAGACCCATGTGATTGATTTTTCCTCCTCATTTTCCAACATTTATTACAAAAGTAACCATGTGTCATTGCTTATTTTACCATTAATATTATTTTTATAATATTATTTTTATTTTAAAAGGTAAGGATATTATTGGAACATTGTTATATTTTGCTTTTCTTTTCTAGACAGTTTTCTTGTTTTTCCAAACAACGAAAAAAAAAATGCGACATGAATCCTACTTTTTTATTTCCAAAGAAAATACAAAGGAATTCATTTCCTTTCCGTGAACCAAACGAGGCCTTATCTTAGGATATGTACCCGTACCAAACTCGCTATCGGAATGACTAGGATGACTAGGACGTGTATTAGTGATAGTTTTTAATGTGATTGAATTGTGTAAGATTTTGAATTATACTTTTTCATAAAGTCATGGATTACTCGGATTACTCATGTATTTTATATATATTAGATCTTGGCTTGACGTGTCGTGGATACGATTACTGTAGTATTATTGGATGGAAATGACACTCATTATGTACTTGAGCTACTTTTACATCTTCCATTACTTGTGGCCAATAATGTCTCGGTATGAGGTACACGAGTGTCTCGATTACGATATTATTATACGCTACCATTTAACCCCCAGACTTACGAGTATCAGACACTATTAGTTACCGTCTGGCTGAAAGCTCATGCGTACGAACGTTATTCTCAACCATTGTTAGCAATTCGGCAAACAGAAAAAATTCGAAAAGACAAAAGTACGGATATAAATCGGCTCAGTACAAATAAAATACGTTCAAAAATTCGGTCAAATATTTAAAAAATAAAAATATTGAGACTAAAAACTTCACATTCTTAAATATTTTGTCAAATTTGGTAAACTAAGCAGGTTCCCAACACGTTTTTTGTGCCAAATATTTCAATAATTTAAACATAACACGTATAAAAATTCGCTAGCTTAAAATTTACGTACTGATTTAGATCTGTAAAATGTACGCAAGTATTATACGTTTATGAAAGATACGAAAAAATTCACGTATAATACGAGTTTTATTCGGATGATTGCTAACAAGTCTCTCAACTACATCTCACTCAGTTTGTCGGTTATAGTTATACCCCTGATATTCAAGGTGGATATATTTATTTATTAGTTACTTTTGGCATATTTTCTATATCATATTACTTCCTTTTGAAGGCCTAGTTCTACTCCAATTAACAGAGCATGCTTGTTTGGAGGATTACCCCGAGGTGTACCACTGAGGAGCAGCACTAGTACTATTTCTCGAATCCATGTATCTTTAGAATGTACTTTGGATCCAAGGACGACCTGGCCCAAAGCAAGTAGGACGACGACCCATAGTTGTATCTAAAATAGAACAATGATGTACTATGAGTCAATATCAACTCAAAAGAGTTGTGGTGTAGCATTAACATATTATACTTTCACGTTATAGTAGGTCTTTAGTTCAAACTTGATGGCAACATTTTTTTTGAGTAATGCTATTCGTACTTCCAAATTGTCTCTCCAATACATCCCTCCTTATGTGGCAGGTGACGTGACATGTTAAATAATATTATGTGTCATCTGACATGACCAATGATATGGCAAATTTTAACCCAAAAAGTTAATTACCCAATTTTGTCCATATTAATTTAATGTTAATATTAATTAATGTTAATTTAATGTTAATATTAATATTAATTAATGTTAATTATAACATTAATATTATTGTTAATGTTAACGATAATATTAATTTTAATGTTAATGTTAATGTTAACATTAATTTTAATTTAAAATTTAAAATTTGTCACGTCAGCTGCCACATCAACATTTTATGTCAGCTGCCACGTAAGGAGGGACAGTTTGGAAGTACAATTTGGAGGCACAAATAGCATTATTCATTTTTTTTATACTTTACTTTTTTTATATTATGTATGTGGCCCCATTTCAAGACTTCGTCTCGAACCTCCATGAGCTCAGAACTGGTCCTGCTTAGATTTAGTTATCTTCATGTTACAGTTTAGTACTTATTCTACTAATGTAGCATAGTGTTTATTAGCTCATTGTCATAGACTTAGTATTTTTTAATTTTTACTACACTTTGATCCGTGCTACACACAAGTTTTCTACTCGAAGATCCGTTCCAGCCTTCTCCAAACGCTTAGCTAGATCGCTAAGACGAAAATAAAAAAAAATGTAGAGTAAAAGAGAGGGATCGAAAGATTGAAAACTTCATTATATTAGAGAGTTGACAACTTCATGGATGGTGAGAATAAACGAGCCTCCCACTTATTTATAGTGTCTCGAAGGACTTACATGAAGTTTCTGGAAACAATATATTTCAGAAATTTATTCTAAGTCCTAGATATTTCTAATGATGATTCTAGAACATCTAGAAAGCTATGGAAACTTCATAAATCTTTAAGGAGGTTTTGCCACATTCTGGAGGATTTTCAAAGGTTACAATAAAATTTCGATCCGTGGAGAGTTGTACAGATTCATCTTAGTGGAACGAAAAATCTTGTGCTTGACATATTGTTATGCTTAATCGGACTTATTCGGACATATAAGGGACTTTACTATATTAAGTTAATTCTTGTTATATTTACTTATGTGAATTGAGGTACAAAACGAACCATATGTTATGTTTACTAGAATAGCCAAACAAAGATAATGCATATATGTCCGAGCTCTCTAGCCTAGTGGTATTAGAGCGGACACCCGGAGGGGCCGGCAAGGTTCGAGTCCCCCAATTGTGTGTGTGAGTGTGATTTCAAAAAAAAAAGATAATGCTTATATTAAATCGGGCTTGTTTGATATGCAGTTGAATATTACAACATGGACGAATTTTTAGTATTCTGGAATTACACCATTCACCAACCAAAGGTGTTTATTTTATGAGAAATTTTGAGTGGCATCCCACTTTTGTTTACCATATTTACAGTGCACTCCACAAGTTTACAACAATGTAAGATATCCTCCACTTTTCACGTTTTTCGTCCAATATGGACGGTCAACTGGGTTGATCCAAATTTTTTGACAAAAATACTCCCGACCTGTTGTCTTCTTCACCGTTTCTCCCCCCCCCCCCCCCCCCCCCCCCGTCGCCGACCTCAGCTAGGTCCACGTCGACGGCAGCCACCGCCTAAACAGCTTGTGCATCGCAAAAAATTCAGGTCAACCGACCATTCCTTCGTTCGTTCGTTCATAAATGTACATAAAGAATGACATTTATATTTCTTGATTTGTTTGTTTTTTTTGTTGCAGGGAGGGTGTATAGAGTGGACTTGGGGAAGCTGCAGGAGGTGGAGTACTTGTGCCTGAGGGGCGTGCAGTGGAGCTGGGGCGCGATAAGCTCACTCCTCCATTGCGCGGTCGAAGTGAAGCACCTGGTCATGAAGATCGAGTTCAGCGGCGACCGCGACACGCTCCAGCCCTTCCCGGAGATCGACCTGGTAGACTTCCCGGAGGTCGGAGAGGTCGGGGAGGGGGAGAGGGGGGGGGGGGGCGAGGTCGGGGAGGGGGTCGGAGAGGGGGACGACGCTAGGGCCCGGCGAAGGGGGACGGCGGAGGCACGCCGACTGCGGGGAGGGGGTAGACACTGAAAACATAAGAGGATACGGAAAAGAATACATCGGTATTTTGATCAAAAAAATGGTCAAAGGGGTTGACCGTAAGTTGGGGACGAAAACCGTCAAAAGTGGAGGATACCTTACATTGTTGTAAACTTGTGGGGTGCACCTTGAATATACAGAAATAAAGTGGGGTGCTACTCAAAATTTCTCTTATTTTATTCAGTATTCTTATACTGCTCCAAAATCTGTCGTTGTCATTGGCTCGGCTCGGCTCGGCTAGCAACTTCATTTGCAGTTTACTGATGGCTTTCTGCCATATCGAGTATATGCACTACGTGTTAGGGCCTGTTTGGTAAACATGAAGTGGATTTGGATTTGGATTTGGACTTTCAAGGAGAAAAGAATGATGGAAATTTATTCACTTTCTTGTCCCCCTAATAGGGGACAAATGTGTTTGGTTGAGATAGGAAAGTGAAAAATGAAAAATGAAAAGTAGACATGTGTGTTTGGTTAAGATAGGTAAGTGAGAAGTGGAAAATGAGAAATTATGTAATAATAATAAAAATTATTTGTATTAGTTAATATTAATAAAACTATTTGGTTAATTAGTTAATTATTCTAATTATATAAAAAAAATATCTAATATGAAAATAATATTTTAAGTAATTAATGTCAACTAACTAATATTAAACATATTTAATAAACAAAGTTAGATATTTATAACTTATTAGAGAGGGAGAGAGAGAATGACCAGGTTCTTCTGTTTTTTTTTTTTTTTTGAGAAAGCTTTCTTCTTCCACGGTCTCTCTCTCTCTCTCGCCATGGTCGTCCGCAAGGATCCGCAAGAGTCGGATCCGGCGGAGGTCGGTCCGCAAGGGAAGGATCTGGCGGAGGTCGGTTCGCAAGAGTCGGATCCGACGGAGGTCGGTCCGCAAGGGTCAGATCCAGGGCTGACCGGAGGCCCAATCATGAGGAGCAGCTGTTGGACCCGGCGGAGGTCGGTCCGCCAGGGACTACAAATATATATATATTTTTTTGGCAAATCCAAATACAAAATCCTCCACATCCGGTTGAGGAGAATGGATGTGGGAGTGGGAAAAGGAAGGGGGGACAGGAACTGCAACACTCTTCCCCAAGCAAAATCCAGCTTTCCTTCTCCATCTAACCAAACGGTGGATTCCCAGATCCAACCCCAGAATCCTGCAAAATCCTGAATTTGGACCAAATCCCATTCCAATTCCTGTTTACCAAACAGGCCCTTAGAGTGGGTGGAATTTCCAACTGAAAAATATTTCGGAGTAAAATTGAGTATTTTTATATAATAAAAATATTTCAATAAATTTGGATTGAATATTTTTATATACAGTAAGAATATCTCAATAAAGTTGAATTGTGTATTTTTTTTATATAATAGGAATACATCAATGATTTAGATTGAGTATTCATATAGTAGAATATCTCAATTAGTTGTGGGTTTGAGGTTATGTATACTAGATGTTTCCTTACCCTAAAATATATATAAAAAAGGAAGCAAGAAGTGCTTCACAATTTTTTGAGAGAAATAAATGATTGAAGACTATTGTGAATGAGAGATGACTTCGAATAATTTTTCGACATCTCTTATTCTTCTGAGTTTACAATCAATTTTTTTTTCCTTCAAAGGAGTTGTGGTGATCCGTGATCGGGAGTAGCTTATAGAGGGTGTATTCTCTTTATTCTATTAGTGAAAGTTTTTCAGAATTAGACTCCGATCTTCGTAATTTGATTTGTGTGTTTTTGTAGTTCTCTCATGGGACTTTCTGATTTGGGAAAACATTTTCCGCTCGTACCCAACACTACGAACCGTGCAAAAAGGCGTTTTGCCAAACCTCCAAATTGAGGCTCAATTATTGAGCTCATGTTCTCATGAATAAAACCGAGTGGGATGCTAGCTTGGTAATATACCCATTTCTTCTTCATAGAAGAATGTTTAGTAATACGCATAATTATGCATTCCTTTGTGTCCTCATCTATAAGGTCAACATTGATTTTTACTGGAGCTTCGTGTAACTATTTTTGGTTGTACATGTTCAGGAAGCTAGCCAAGCTGACGCCGGACGAAGATATCTATTCTACTATATAATAGAAAAACTTAGATGGTGAAACTTTTGAATTCCGAAAATATTCTTACATACTTATACTAATTAAAAATAGTTCATTAATTTTAATAAGGACAACTTTGTAATTAGGAAGACTACTCTTTGATCTTCCTAAAGAGTCTTCTTAAACTAATTAAGAAATGTTAAAATACGTGCAAGGCACGTGCACATATGCTAGTTAGTATAAAATCAAGAATTTATGATGAATTGGACGTAAAAGTTTTATCAAAAAACTCATACTAAAATTAGAACAGTCAGACTTGTAGTTAGTATAAGAGTAATGTTATTCTTACCTCATAGACGTGACATCTGACATATCAATTGACATAATTAAACCAAAAATTTAATTATCCAATATTTTAATATTAATGTTAATATTAATATATATTTTAATTTTAATGTTAACGTTAATATTAATTTTAATTTTAACACTTAATGTTATAATATTATTATTATTAATTTTAATATTAATGTTAGTATTAATATTAAATGCTAATGTTAAGTTTAATTTTAATTTTAATTTTAAATTTAGAATTTGTCTTGTCAGCTGTCATGGTCATATCACGTAAGCTGTCACATAAGTTGAAATACTTTGGAGGAATATTTTGGAGGGACAAATAACATTTTTCTTAGTATAAATATTCAATTTGAAACCATGCATGTTTTGGTGGACCTCGATGATTGAACTTTTGTACTCGAGGTCCAATTCGACATCAATATCGGAGACGGAGAAGAAAACAATCAATCTCTAAATACTTATCCAGTATACAAACTAAAAAGTATATTTGTTCCAACTCATTCTTCAATATCTAACTCCTTGGATTTACAAACTATTTATAGACTACTAAATAATCGAAAGAATGTACAATCAATCTCTAAATACTTATCCACAATATAAGTCAAATCTCTAACCAATTAAAAATACATATCATTATTTATACTTAATTCTAACAAACAATATTTTAAAAAAATGAAAATATAATATCAATGATCAATCCCATCTGCTAATCGGAGTCCGGTTTGAGTACATGGATGATCCCGCATCATTTTCCTTGATTTTGAAAATTTTCACTCCTAGTAAATTATGTAAGCGCTAATTGGAGAGAGGCCTGGTCCATGGATGGTCCTTCATCATTCTCTTTGACTTGAAAATTTTCACCTCCTAGACATGAGATATTAGGACCATGCTCATGGTATTGTGGTCCAAAACAATCATGGTGGAGGTCTTTGCTTTTGTAGTCTAGTCAACTTAAAGGCTTTTGAAGACGACGAAATCCCACAATATCGCTAGCGGCCGTGGAGGTGGAAGAAGCAGGATGTTTGCTAAGGACGTAACACCAGACACCCCAATAAACATTGATTGCCAAAGAACTAGCATAATGTATGCGCCAACTCAATAAAAAATATTTGTCTGGACAAAATAAGCATTCCTACCAACAATCATTATTTCATTCAAACTAGTACAATTACACATAATAAACATATAATAAAAATTGTTCACACGCGGAATATTTGAATTCATTAAATACATAGAAGACATACTACGTTCTTGAAATTAGTTCAAATGTCCTATTTAATTCTTTTGATGATAATATATATAACGGTCAAATCAATTATTGTTTAAACCTATAACTAGGTTCAACCACAAACCTAATATGTGTCTCAACTACAATAGGTTCACTTAGTGGGCACTATAAAAATATGCTAATGGGGTGGATAAGTCAACTATTAGTTTTTTTTATTTTATGTTTTAATTTCTCCCTTAGGTCTTTAACTATGTATAAAAATATTGCTAAGCTAAGTTGTAATTAGGGTTTGTGAATAGTATGAATAGGGGTTATGGCAAAATTGGGCGAAAAAAAAAAATGATATGTGAACAAATATGAATTTATCACAAAATTAAATAGAAATGCCGAAACAAAACAATTGAGTTGTAATGGAAATATTTGATTTTGGAAACGTGAGACTCGCGTTGGATGTTGATGATGGGTGTGTGAGAAGGGATAATAGTTTTGACATTGCATAATACAAACTTAAAAGTAGACTTCTTTCATTAATTATTTAATTCTTCAATGTCTAATCTCCTAAATTATAAACTATGTAGAGATCGTTAGAGATAATAAAAAAGATAAAGTTAATCTATAAATACTTATTTATAAGATAAGCCAAATTTAGAGAGTACAAATAAATATTTAAACTGACAAATCTAAAAATAATAATATCAAATTCCATTTGGGAGTGGAGTATTCCTGGATGCTACAACATCACAAGCCCCATCCCATATTTTACTTCTCTTGCCATTTACACACGTGCCAACAATTCCTGCCAAGAAGGTAGGGTATCTCAGCTCTGGAGTCTCCATCCAAATGTGTGTAATGGGCCGGACTCCGGCCCAACAAGGTCAAATTTGGACTGAGCCGGCCTGGCCCACAACATTAACAGGATCAGATTGGGTTTGATTTCCAAATCCGAGGTCAGGCCCGACCCAACATGTATTTCTTATCGGGTCCATACTGGATTTTGCTCCTCCGGCCCGTAGACCCGTTAATAGGCCCAGTTATAAACCCGATAAATATGTAAATAATATATACATAAACAAATTGTAAAAGGAGATGGGAGGATTCGGAACTGCAGGTATCCTAAACTCTATAATTTCTTCAGGTAACTACAAAACCCATTTCAGTTTGTATTATTAACACATAATAAATATATTATACATAGTGCATTTTAATATATATATATATATATTATTTTATTGAAATTGGATGACCCTTAGTCGAGATCCGGGCCTAAGTCCGAATTTAGCTCGGATCCCGTCTATTCGGATTTGGGTCCGGACTGAATTTGGAGGTTTGTTTTAAAAGTCCATCCCAACCCATTTCCTTCTCCGGACTAGACCGGTCCGACATGAAACCAGTAAAATTCGACCAACTCAGGCCCCTGACGGCCCGACCCAATAGACACCTTTGACGGTTGGAATTTCTTTAGTCTATTTGCAAGGATAAAGCATATTATAGTGGATTTGTGATATTCTAAACATCACGTACAATTCCTAGAATAAGAAAATAGTTTTTTAATCACTCAATTTTTATTCCTGACATAATAAAAAACATGTTATTGCAATTTATAAAAAGATAGAGATTTTGTATTATTAATATATACGAAAATATTTCTTTTTAAACCTTTAAATTTCATCCCACAAATTACACATATCTATGCTAAAAAACTGTCATAGTTGTCCGCCTCACAAGTATAAATGACAAAAAAAACCTCGTTAGATATCCGACTTTTGCAAATTAAGACCTATTAGTCATTTTTAACAATTTGTCCCGTCTTAGATTACAAATCCGCTCAATAAGGCCCCCCCAGTCAAAATTAAAGTTTGTAATCCCGAAAATACCCTTGCTCCTCTCTTCCTCCCGGTGGCGGTGGCGACCCGCCAGCCCCGTCCGACACCCCCCCTGCCCTCCCCCCGTCCGACCCCCCTGCCCTCCCCCCGCCGGCCCTCCCCTCGGCGACGAGCCCCCAGCCCCGTCCGTCCCCCGCGAGCCTCCCCCCGACCTCGCCGGCCCCGCACGACCCTCCCCCGCACTCGTCGGCCCTCCGCGGCCCTCCCCGTGGCATCGTCGGCCACCCAGCCCCTCCCCCAACGGTCGAGGAAGGAGAGAGGAGGTGTAAAATTGTCATTTGAAAATTTTTTACAACAAAAAATAACTAATGAAAAATTTAAGAGCATGTGATCTTTTTTTGCGAAAATGACTAACCTAGGAAGGATTTTTTTTGTCATTCGCCCGCCTCACAATTATTACTTGGAGGAGAACAACTTGTATAAGATATCATGGACAATGTGTCACTCTTTCTATCTCTTCGCCTTTCGTAGAAGAACTTTGTGTTTCTAACTTTCTATCATTAGCATATACGTTGCCTCCACAAACTCTCTCTTCCTTTGCAAGCACTTACTTTAATGACGCTTAGTACCTCTAAGCTTGCTCAACACCACATCATATACATCTTTTCTTTTTGTAACTTTTCCATTTTTTGGAGGACCTTTTGTTTATTTTTTCCTTTATCACTTTTCCCAAAAAAAAAAAAAAACTTCATTCCACTCTGTTAACGCACATCGGACTCTCTTAATTTGCTTAAGAAAACTTGCATGGATTCTCGGTCACCACCAGTGCTCACCGTCCACTATTGTTGAACAATCATATTGTAATTTTCGTGACGCATGCAACCACACTTCTTATTTTAACAAGGGAAAATTTATGAAATATCCAAAAAACGAAAAAGTTTTATGAAAAACTCACCGTACAATAACATTTCATCGCGTGTCCAGAATTAGCAAAAAATATATAAAGATGATTCCGAATTTTTTGCCATTCCTTCTAATTTATTAAAAACACCCACGAAACTACTCTTAAAAAAACGTTTCGATACTTCATCTTCTTCCATACGCTGCTCACTTTCGAATCTAGGTTTTGTCCTCAAAAATCTTCAAAAACTCGTCGAAAAATTTCGGAAAGACCGAGACAAACGGCAAAAGTGCTAAAACGGAGGTCCAAACATCATTTTTTTGCGATTCTAAAATTTCGGAAGGCCGTCTAACAAATAATTGTTACTTTCAGGCTCCTCGAAGATACGCTCATTTTGGGACAAACCGGACCTCGTTTCGACCTCCCAGTCAAAAGTTATGGCCCTTCAAAGTTTCAACTGACCATAAAATGCAGAAGAATTGTCATTCTCCGTGTTAGAACACGAAAAATATTAATTTCGCATGAGGGTGGCCATTCTCCGTGTAGTAACACGGAGAATGTCATTCTCCGTCTTAATTTACACGAAGAATAGTCATTCTCTGTGTTAGAAACACGGAGAATGCCATTCTCCGTGTAAATTAACACGGAGAATGACATTCTCCGTGTTAAATAAAACGGAGAATGGTTAATTTACACGTAGAATGGTCATTCTCCGTGTAATTTAGCACGGAGAATGGTCATTACAGTGTTAAAACGCAGGAGAATTGCCATTCTCCGTGTTGCCATTCTCCGTGTTAAATAAAACGGAGAATGGCCATTCTCCGTGTAATTTAGCACGAAGAATGGTTATTACAGTGTTAAAACGCAGGAGAATGGCCATTCTTCGTGTAAATTAACACGGAGAATGTCATTCTCCGTGTTAAATAAAACGGAGAATGACATTCTCCGTCTTAATTAAAACGGAGAATGACATTCTCCGTGTTAATTTACACGGAGAATGGTTATTCCCAGTATTAAAACGTAGGAGAATGACCATTCTCCGTTTCTAAATTACACGGAGAATGGCCATTCTCCGTGTTAGAAATACGGAGAATGCCATTCTCCGTGTAAATTAACACGGAGAATGTCATTCTCCGTGTTAAATAAAACGGAGAATGACATTCTCCGTCTTAATTAAAACGGAGAATGACATTCTCCGTGTTAATTTACACGGAAAATGGTTATTCCCAGTGTTAAAATATAGGAGAATGACCATTCTCCGTGTAATTTAGTACGGAGAATGGCATTATCCGTTTCTAAATTATACGGAGAATGGCCATTCTCCGTGCTAAATAACACGGAGAATGACATTCTCCGTGTTAAATGACACGGAGAATGGTCATTCAAATGTTAAAATACAGGAGAATGGCCATTCTCCGTGTTAGAAACACGGAGAATGACATTCAACACGGAGAATGACATTCTCCTTATTAAAAATGCAGGAGAATGACTATTCTTCGTGTGATATCGACGGAGAACAGTTGACAGAAACCTAATTTTTTCGTTTTTTTTGTTTTGTGGAAAGAAATTTGACTTGAATAAAGATTCAAGAGTTTTCGTTCTTCTTTCAAAACGATGCTAACTCTTATGGAAAAGAAGAAGATCTTCTCTCCATAATTGACCTAATTGTCGGAGAAGAAGAAGAAGAAGAGCGATGATCGGAGTTCGACTGAAAAAAAAAGCATGGTGAACTACGAATGATCTTTGCGATCTCTGCTGAAGATGAGAGCAATGGAGTTCAGATCTCTCGTAAAGAAGAAGAAGAAGAAGAAGTGAATCGCAATCCAGATCTGAGTTTGTGCGGAGGGGTAGTTATGATATTAATTTTGTAAATAAAGAGCATCTAAAGGAAATCTTTGAATATTTGACGTGGAATTATATAATTCTGGGCATTTCATAAAACCCATCATGCGGGTGGGTTTTTCATACAACCCAACCCCGAAATTGGGTTTCTCAGCAATTTCCAGTTTTAACAAACTAGAAACTTCTTTTCCACCAAACATTGTTTCTTCTTTCCCAAAAAAGAAGAAAATGAAAAAAAAAAAAAAAAAGTTAATTAACATTTGGATTCCGACTTTTATACTAGTTTAGAGTTTAAGTCATTATATATCTAATTAAAATTTTGGATTCTGAATTTTTTTTCCTCTCAATTATACACTCTCGAGCCTATATAAGAAGTTTCATTACATGACATGCAAATGATACAATGGAAAGGAAAAAACCAAAAAATAAAAATACATACCAAAATTTTCCAATTGAACATTAGGGATTCAACTTCAAATTGATATAAAATTCAGGGTCTGAACGAGAAAAAAAATCTAATGGATCCGAAAAAAATTCGTTCGGTTCGTAATCCAGATCCGTGGGTACAGATTAAAAAAAGGACTAATTAGTGTTTAGATCCTAGGTTTTATATCAACTCTGAGTTTAAGATCTAATATGTCCAATTGAAAAATTTGTACCATGAATATTTTTTAATATATATTATTTTATTGAAATTGGATGACCCATAGTCGAGATCCGGGCCTAGTCCGAATTTAGCTCGGATCCCGTCTATTCGGATTTGAGTCCGGACTGAATTTGGAGGTTTGTTTTAAAAGTCCATCCCAACCCATTTTCTTCGTCGGACTTAGACCGGTCCGACATGAAACCAGTAAAATTCGATCAACTCTGCCCCCCGACGCCCTGACCCAATAGACACCTTTGACGGTTGGAATTTCTTTAGTCTGTTGGCAAGGATAAAGCATAATAGTGAATTTGTGATATTCTAAACATCACGTACAATTCCTAGAATAAGAAAATAGTTTTTTAATCACTCAATTTTTATTCCTGACATAATAAAAAACATGTTATTGCAATTTATAAAAAGATAGAGATTTTGTATTATTGATATATACGAAAATATTTTTTTTTAAACCTTTAAATTTCATCCCACAAATTACACATATCTATGCTAAAAAACGGTCATAGTTGTCCGTCTCACAAGTATAAATGACAAAAAAAACATCGTTAGATATCCGACTTTTGCAAATTAAGACCTATTAGTCATTTTTAACAATTTGTCCCGTCTTAGATTACAAATCCGCTCAATAAGGCCCCCCCAGTCAAAATTAAAGTTTGTAATCCCGAAAATACCCTTGCTCCCCTCTTCCTCCCGGTGGCGGTGGCGACCCGCCAGCCCCGTCCGACACCCCCCTGCCCTCCCCCCGCCCGACCCCCCTGCCCTCCCCCCGCCGGCCCTCCCCTCGGCGACGAGCCCCCAGCCCCGTCCGTCCCCCGCGAGCCTCCCCCCGACCTCGCCGGCCCCGCACGACCCTCCCTCGCACTCGCCGGCCCTCCGCGGCCCTCCCCGTGGCATCGTCGGCCACCCAGCCCCTCCCCCAACGGTCGAGGAAGGAGGGAGGAGGTGTAAAATTGTCATTTGAAAATTTTTTACAACAAAAAATAACTAATGAAAAATTTAAGAGCATGTGATCTTTTTTCGCAAAAATGACCAACCTAGGAAAGATTTTTTTTGTCATTCACCCGCCTCACAATTATTACTTGGAGGAGAACAACTTGTATAAGATATCATGGACAATGTGTCACTCCTTCTATCTCTTCGCCTTTCGAAGAAGAACTTTGTGTTTCTAACTTTCTATCATTAGCATATACGTTGCCTCCACAAACTCTCTCTTCCTTTGCAAGCACTTACTTTAATGACGCTTAGTACCTCTAAGCTTGCTCAACACCACATCATATACATCTTTTCTTTTTGTAACTTTTCCATTTTTTGGAGGACCTTTTGTTTATTTTTTCCTTTATCACTTTTCCAAAAAAAAAAAAAAAAAAAAAAAAAACTTCATTCCACTCTGTTAACGCACATCGGACTCTCTTAATTTGCTTAAGAAAACTTGCATGGATTCTCGGTCACCACCAGTGCTCACCGTCCACTATTGTTGAACAATCATATTGTAATTTTCGTGACGCATGCAACCACACTTCTTATTTTAACAAACTAGAAACTTCTTTTCCACCAAACATTGTTTCCTTTCCCCAAAAAGAAGAAAATGAAAAAAAAGAAGTTAATTAACATTTGGATTCCAAATTTTATACTAGTTTAGAGTTTAAGTCATTATATATCTAATTAAAATTTTGGATTTTGATTTTTTTTTTTCTTTCAATTATACACTCTCGAGCCTATATAAGAAGTTTCATTACATGACATGCAAATGATACAATGGAAAGGAAAAAAAAAACGAAAAAAAATAAAAATACAGACCAAAATTTTCCAATTGAACATTAGGGATTAAACTTCAAATTGATATAAAATTCAGGATCTGAACGAGAAAAAAAATCTAATGGATCCGAAAAAAAATCCGATCGGTTCGTAATCAAGATCCGTGGGTACAGATTAAAAAAGGGGCTAATTAGTGTTTAGACCCTAGGTTTTATATCAACTCAGAGTTTAAGATCTAATATGTCCAATTGGAGAGTTTGTACCATGAATATTTTTTTAAAGTTCTTTTTCCAATTATGTCTTTCCTTCTAATGCATGAGAATGAATTTTTTAAAATATAAAATGGAGGGTATAATGAGAAAGATTGAAAAATAAATAAAATTTAGGCTGTGTTTGATTGGACTTTTTTTTCCATGGAAAATATTTCCATCACAAATTTTCCACCAATTGTAGTGTTTGATAGCTTATATTTTCCATGGAATTATTTTACAAAAAACTATCATTTTCCATATTTTCATCTAAAATAGTGGAAAATGAAACTTGTCCAACCCATTGGAAAATATCATTTTCCATGAAAAATAACTATTTTCTGTGGAAAATAATGGCAATCAAACACCCAAATTAAGTTTTCCATAGAATTTTTTTAAAATTCCATGAAAATTTTTTCCTAGGAAAATAATTTCATGGAATTAATTTTTTTTCCACGTATTTTCTATCTTGCAATCAAACGCACCATTTTAGAATCTAAACTTTCTAATTGGACATTCTAATTGGACATGATATAGCTTAAACTTTAAGTTGATATAAAATAGAGGGTCTAAACTCTAACTACACCTTAAAAGAACTAAATAATGCTAAGTTTACTATCAATCTTTTACAATTTTTTCTACAATATAGTCTTTTCTTACTAACATGGTCTCATCTGGCCCAACCTGTGGTCCCACTTGGCCCCACCCTTTTTTTCCCCCTCTCCTCCAATTGAGACGGGCCACGTGGCCGGGTGTAAAGTTTACAACAGGCCACGGTTGTAAGAGCATCTCCAACCCTATTGTCTTGTTAAGTGTTGTGAGTCTTAGGTGACTCCTATGTGGCATGAGCCACAAGACAATATCTTGTTTATGTGGCAAAATTATATCTCAAAAGACAATGAGATAGAAAAACTCTCTCCAATGCAAAAGTATTGAGAAGACAATAAAAAATATTTTTTTCAACTTCCAAGACAACTTTTAAGACAACTACTCATTTTCTTTCTTTTTTCTAATATTTTTTATTCATAATTGATGACATAGAAGAGAAGACATTGTCAAGTGCATTGTCTAGAACAAGACAATCAACTTCACAATGTCTTCTTTAATTTTTACCACATAAGCTTCACAATTGACTTGACAATTGCTTTGGAGATGAACTTTTGAATAAAATTTTGTCATTCCTATGTGGCATTAACATTTTTCCAAAGTCACAATAGGGTTGGAGATGGGCTAAGCATATAAAAGTACCCACGGATTCGCACGGTGCGTAGATTCGACTCCCATCTTTATTTGCGAGAGGCGAGCGCGTGGTTTGCTCGCTTTTGTTCGTCCGTCCGCCCGCTAAAAAAAAGAAGGGGGAGGAGTAAGAAAATGCAGTCTTTACAGGAGAAGGCGGCGGAGTGGAGCGGGGTGGCGACGGGCGACGCGTTCGCCATCGACGAGGCCAACCTCTTCCAGGCCCTCGGCGGCCTCCAGCCCTTCGTCGACCTCTCCACCAATTTCTACAACAGGTCCTTCGTTCTTCTTCTTCTTCTCGATCGGTTCGATCGATCAGTTGGCGTTTCTTGGTTGCTCGTCAATTAGTGGTTTTTGAGGAATTTTATTTTTATTTTTAGGGTTTATGATGACGAGGACGAGTGGTTCCGATCGATATTTGCGGGCTCGAGGAAGGAGGACGCGATCCAGAACCAGTACGAGTTCTTCGTGCAGAGGATGGGAGGTCCACCACTGTACTCGCAGAGGAAGGGTAATTAATGGAGTTAAATTGCTATTCTTTTTTTCTTTTCTTTTCTTTTTAATTTTTGGCTAATTTGCATTTAAGTACCTTCAACTTTCGTTCATTTGCCATCATTTTATTTGTGAAGTTAAGTCGACATGGATGATTCAAATGCTCGCTTCCATATATAAACAATCAATTTTAAAATGCTAATCCTTAAGGGTCTGCTTGGCAATTGTTGAGGTAGGGTTATTAAGTGTTTTTCCGGTTTTGGTGGTTATAAGTAGCGACTTTTGAACCAGTCCAACCATTGTTTGGTAATTCATTAATGAGCGGTTTTGAAAATTTTGAACGAGTCCAATCCATGCTTGGTAATTCATTAACGAGCGGCTATGATTTTTTTTTACAAGAATAAAATTACCTATATGTCCATATATAAACAAAAACTCTTCATTTCTGATGTCGAAGTCTTCTTGATACATGATTTTTGGAGATATCTTTATGGGTGTGTATCAAACAATGTTCGACTTCGAAAAAAACTAAATATAATTTCTAAGAATGATCGTCTGGATAAAAATAGTCATTATAAGAATGATCGTATGGATGAAGATGATAAGGAGAGAGTATAGAAAAAAAGATTTAAAAACTCATCGAAGAAAATAGTCGTAATTTGGATAAAGTAGTAGAGAAACAAAGATGAGAAAAAAGAAATATGATAGGGTATTAGTAGTTATATTTATATTTTTTGTGAGAATATAAATGAAATAAAATAATAAAACCCTAAAAAACCACCGATTTGAGGTGTTTATAAGGAGACACAAAATTACACTATACCGGTTTTGGGAGGTTTTTGAACCTACAAAAACCAGTGCCTCAAAAAAATTACCAAGGCCCCCCCCCCCCCCCAAAAAAAAAAAAAACCGGATGAAAACATCGTTGCCAAGCAAACCCTTAAACGTTCTGCAGCATATAGGGGTATGGCAAAGATGAGTACATCCATTATGTATTATATACGAGATGCTAATACTAATAGTATCAATGTTTCACAAATAACTTTTGGAAATAAACCATGTGAGACAGGTCGAAATATGGTCGGTTTAGTTAAAAACTGACTTTAAGCGTTTAGATAGAAGTTCGAAGAGTAAATGGGCCAAGTTGGATTAAAACATCGGAACCGAGAAACGTTGGGTTGAAATCGATTGATTATGTAATCCAGAAAGTGGACTGTTACTAGATTGTCCGTCGGGTGCACAGAGGTTCAGAGCTGAAATTCATCAAGGACAATTAGGTCTGGTGCGAAAAATGAATGGAGACCTATTCTCATATAATTTTTTTCTAAAAAAATCCAGAAATTAAAGTATCCAAAATTAACATCAACGAAGAAAAATTATTCAACTACAATATATTGCAATTGAGATAGGACTATCATTTACCTTATAATTATATTTTTTATTTTCCTAGAATAGTTGGTCCTGCGGAATAGTGATTGTAACAAAAACTTAACTAAATACGGGTCAAAAGTTTAATTTTACTAGCTTTCTTAGTGCGGTCGCACCCATTGTACTCCCTCAAAACCGGTCCTGGTTGCACATGACCCACTTCCCTCAGATGAGACAACGCTGACGAGGCAGTTAGACGGGAGCGCCTTGGTAGGAGACGAGAAACTCTTCGAGTTGAGGGGTCATATATAGCCAGATAACAAAGAAGAATAAACCCTTTATCAGATATATACTAGTAATTACTATTAATAATTTTCTTTTGCTAGTCATTTATTTTTGGTCTTTATGTTCAGTTTTGTTTACTTTGTTTAGGTAGGTCTAGATTAGTTTAATATAGCGAGAGATAAAGAGTTGGGTGTGTATACTCAACCATATTTGATACTCAACCATATTCGGTTTTCAGAGCTTCTCCAGTGTTGCTGGCAAAGAGTTACTCTTGTGATTTGTTAACCATTGTGACTGCATAGAGTAGTTTTTGTTGCTTACCTTATTTTGTTGTCAGTGTTAATTAACCTTTGTCACTAACTCGACCATAAAATGCCAGATTAAGAATTCAAAAGATCGGCTAGGAAATTCTATTGTTTCTGTTTTTGTTGTGATCATCTTGTTTGGCACGTTTTTTAGGCTAACCCTAAACAAATCGTCATCCTTCAGTTCTTCAAATTATGAACCTAACCGGACCATCCAAACCTTTAGAATTGCACCAACCCAACTTGTTAGTCTTGGTTCGGGTCTTTTACTCAGTTCTATACATTAGATAAATCATGTTAAAAAACCTATAGATTAAAGACTTTTCTCACATGTATTATAACACTTAAATAGCAAACATGTCATAAATTTGTTTAGACATGTCCTAACCCACTATCAATTTAATTTAATTTACAAACAATTGTCAATGACCATTCATACTTTTAAACCTGAAAAGTTGTTTTAGTCACTCGGTTTGGTTCGATTCCAAACTTGTTTTTTTAGTTTCTCAACCTCGAACCAAACCGGAAAATTAAAAAAAAAACAGAAAGAGAACTGGACCTACCTAAACCAAAAGTGTAAAATATCAGATCCAACCCAACCTGCAGTTATTTGTTTTGCTTCGATTCTTTTTCAGTTCTTGCACATCCCTACTTCATTCCAAAATTTTTGGTTTGGCTGTGTACCTTTCTTCAATTCAGCTTCGTTATGGGCCATGTTCTTTTGTAACGCTAAGAAAAACCATATCCTTCTTGAAACTTCAACCTATGTTCGTTTAGGCCTGCCTCTACTTAGTGGCTCCTTTAACTATTGTGTTGTCGACACCTCCTTACTAGAGCAGCCATTGTTTTTTACACATCCAAACCACATAAAACAATTTTCTCGCTGTCCACAATTGACGCAACTTTTTACTTTTCATGAATATGATCATTTTTTAATCATATAATTTATTGTCATTCATACATTCGTGGTTGTACCAATTTTCTATTTTTTGGGATGCATCCATTGGATTTATATCAACTTGATATCCGATCCATAAAACACAAAAAATAAAAAAAGGAATATTAAATGCCATGTATTCTCTTGGAAAAATAAAGGAAATATATTAACTGTAATATTTTTTACTGCTCACCTACCATATCTAGATTACTTCCTACTTTAAAAACCATCTGATTTGTAGTTATATCTTAGAACTGATCCTATGGCAAGTTGGTAGGATTTCTCCTAGAATCCTATTGATAACACCCAATACCAACTTTCTCTCTCTCTATATGTAGGAAAATAGAAACTTAGGGCGAAGAAAGAAAATATCCTAACTTGCTAAGACTTGTAAAAGGAGTAGAGACATTATGTTAAGTTTATTGAAAGTGAATACCTAAAAGTACTAGCAAATGAAAAAGTTATTAAGAGAGGCAAAAGAGTTACTCTCAGAAATTGTTAATTACCGGCCACATAGGGGTAATTGTTATATTTAAAAATTAACTCGGTTTCATCTAGCAACTCTAATTATGGTAATAAAATGATCCTTGGAATCATTGGAGTACTACTGCAACGTTTATCATAGTTCATTCTTTTTTTAGTCGATAAACTTCCCTCTTGTAGCTCTCTCTTAGTTTCTGCTATTTCATTTTCCATTGATACAAACTAGAATTTTGTTTTTGAATCTCCTGGCTTATTATTTTTGAATTTTTTTTTGTTTGATAAAGAAACTAAGGTTAATATGTTTTTGGTAAGACGGTATGATTATTTAGTGTCGCATCCGTGCCTTATTTTATCCTTTTGTTTCTTAAATTTGCCCTGCCGTCCTATCCATATTGTGTGTCTTAGTGATATTAGTTTTTAAAGATATATAATGGGTTGTAATTAGTACAAGCACAAAATGAGATATAAATCTGTTTTAGTAAGCATATGCACGCGAAAGTTCGACATTGAGGCCATATTTCATTATTTTGGACACTTGAAGAAAAGTTCACTCAAGTAATCTTAAGAATTTGAATGTTGCACATGGAAAATAGTTGAACCTTTTTTAGTTGCTCTTGTTTGGAATCAGATGGCCACAAATACTTCACTCCAGCTAAGATGTTAAGAAATGAGCAGTACTCAAAGCTTAAAATGGATAAAGTAGAAGTTATTAATTCCAGTCCAAGTAATTCTAATTTGAGCCCTCTACTTCCTTAATTTGTAGGAAAATTTTATTTCAAACTCGTATTCCAAACATACACGAGTATAGTTTTGTGACAGAGAGGTATTTGGTGCATCTGAACAGGGAAGTCTTGCCTCTTTGCATCAGAGTTATTATATTATTTGATAGGACCATAGAAGGGTTAATTTCTAGGCATGTATGTTACAATGTAGATGCACTGTCCGTTTAAAATTGATTGGATAACAGGTCAAGGATCAACTATATAGGTAGCCAAAATGGACATGGACTGTCGCAATGAAGAACATCACAGTTTGGATGGCAGTTAATAATTCATGCGACAACCTCATACTTTGGCAAAAAGGATTTGGTGGTGGTTATGGTCGTGTCGGAATAACGGTCTATATGCTTCCTAATTCCTAGTAACTCCTGGAAATAAGTTACTCGGAACTATTTCCCAATTTTTCTTCTTTAGCCTAATTCTTCTAGACATCATTTGTATCATGTTAGACAATATTTTACTGGACTTAGGGACTACTGCACTTTTATTTCATTTTGTTTATATTTAATGCAAGAACATATTACACCTACAACGACTGAGAGTTGTTCCTTTAAAACTCACCCATTTGCAGGCCATCCAGCGTTGATCGGGCGCCACCGTCCATTTCCAGTCACACATCAAGCAGCGGATAGGTGGCTATACCACATGCAACAGGCATTGAATAGCATCTCGAGCATCGACCCAGAATCAAAAATCAAAATGATGAACTTCTTCAGGCAAGTACCTCTGTTAGCTTGGCATTTCTTTGTTATCTGTCACCAGGTTTTCTTCAGAAAAATCGGCTTGTTCAAGTATCTCATAGTTTGCTGTACCTCTCGCAGGCATACTGCATTTTTTCTTGTAGCTGGCAATGAGATGACAAACCAAGGGCAAGGGGCACCCTGCAAGCATGCTGCAAACAAATCAGCTGCTTCATAGTATTTATATTAACTGTCATTCTTGGTTCGACTTATTGGAACATAAATATGTCATTGTGATATTTATAGTTCACTGACTTCCAGATAACATGCACACATAAATTTGGAAAAGAGGTAATCATATGATTACTCTGGATTATATTTCTGCTTGGTGACAACACTTGGTGTCTGCTTGTTGCATTGCTACTACTTCAAATATTGTTACCAAATTCCAGATCACCCAAATTGGTCAGTGTTGACAATTATGAGTAGGTGTTGGAAGTCTTCAATCAAACTTATTTACTTCCATACAGAAAGGAAACATCATTTACTTCCTTTGTGTTTGGTAGCAACGATGGAAAAGATGAGAGATGCATTTTCATTGTTTGGTATGAAAGAAAAAGTGGAAGGAAAGAAAATAAAAAATATATGGTTTACCAATTCTACCCTAAACTAAAAACACTTATTTACAATTTGACTTCATAAATAATTTTTAAATAATACATTCATATGGGGGTATAATTGTTAATTAATACAAACCTTCACTTTTCCTTCCACTTTTTCTGCAATTTTTTAGGTTACGAGGGAAAAGTAATCCCTCCACTTTTTCTTCCTTCCTATTTTCCTTCCATACCACACAAGAGAAAATAAATATTTTCCTTCACTTTTCCCTCCTCTATTTTCCTTCCTCCCACTTTTCCCTCTTCTATTTTTAGTGTGCTTCGTTTTGTTCTACCAATCCTACCACAGAACATTTACAGAATTGTGTGCATGTTATCTGAAATAATGGCCTTTGCAGAAAATTGATATCATGGATTAAATAAAATTAAATTTTAGGTGAGAAACTTCTAGAAACTAAAAACATTAGGAAGGTTTCCTATAACTTATCCAAAGAATGTGCAAATTAGACCGAATTCCTCTCGTTTTCGAACATGTTCAAAGTAGACCAAGGGATGCACCTGATAGAAGCGATATGATGTTAGTAAAAAAAAAAAACTGCTGCAACTGTGACAGCAACGAACTTGATTGAGATTTCAACGAAGGAAATATTTTTTGTTAATGTTAGAGAACACATGGTCGGAAAAAAGGATTCAAACAAAATTTAAAACAAAAATCATGGTCCATGCATATAATTTCTGTGAACATAAGTGTCATCCTACCTTTCATTTAGGCTGTGTTTGATTGGGCTTTCTTTTTCCATGGAAAATATTTCCATCATAAATTTTCCACCAATTGTAGTGTTTGATAGCTTATATTTTCCATGGAATTATTTTCCAAAAAACTATCATTTTCCATATTTTCATCTAAAATGGTGGAAAATGAAACTTGTCCAACGCATAGGAAAATATCATTTTCCATAGAAAATAACTATTTTTCGTGGAAAATAATGGCAATCAAACACCCAAATTAAGTTTCCATGAAATTTTTTAAAATTTTCATGAAATTTTTTCCTAGAAAAATTATTCCATGAAATTAATTTCTTTTCTACGTATTTTCTACCTTGCAATCAAACGCACCCTTACAAGAATGCTCTCAGAAGATGTGGATAACTTTAGCTGCACATGTGGGGATGCATATAACCCTTGCTGTATTTGTATATCATGGTCTGATAATGGAGAAAGCTTGGTTCCTGGTGAAAAAAAAAAAAAGGAAAAGGAAACGTTTAGTAGCACTTTGATCATGGCAAAAATTAAAGAGTTTCTTAGTTTGAAAGAAGCTCAAAAATAAAACAAAAGCACAGAGTGCCTTTCCTATTCCTTTAATTGGACAGAAAACTAGCCCTATGTCAGACATTGGGGGAAAGTAGATTTCTAAGTCCACACTAGAAGTCGGACACTTTATAGAGTTTTTACATATCTGCAGGGAAACATCAATTGCAGCATGATGACAGTATAAATTGTCATTTAATGCACAAGTAAGACCGACACTTCTATACATTGCTCAGTGCCAAAATTGAGCCACACCTAAAATCCCCATGCAATCAAGGAAGTCCTGGATTGACGAGCAAAGAAAACGTTTCAAAAAACGACACAAAATAGTTACAGAAAATGCCGTCAACCCTGAACATGAAATTAGTCGGACCAAGGCTGACGTCAGTGCATCTTTCCATCTATTGCAGACCAGACTTCAACTTGTCCACTACAGCCGAAAGGGAAGAATTTCCATCACAAGCATCTTCCTAACAGCTTAAATTTTCTTGAAAATTTTTGACTTATTTTCTACTTGATTTATCATATTTTAAGGTGCATCTTACAATTTTATAAAAAATTAATGTACAGTACCTTCCACTTTGGACAGAATCCGTCAAAAAATATATTTTATGGTCCAAAATGCCCTTGTCTCCTTCATCTTTCCTCTCATTCCCCCGCAGCCACCGTCCCCGCTCCCCCCTCTGCGCTCCCTCCCTCTCCGCCTCCGCCGTGCGCTCCCCTCCTCCCCACCACCTCCTCTGCCTCCGCTCCCGCCCCCCCTCCCCGTCTCCGACAACAGCAGCGGCGGCGGCGGAAGTAGCACGGCGGAGGCGCGGGGGGGAGCAGAGGCGGAGGAGGTGGCGGTGGCGGGGAGGGAGGGAGCGGGGCGGTGACCGCCGGGAGGTTGAGAGGAAAGAGGAAAGAGACACGGACATTTTGGTCCAAAAAAATATTTTTTTGACGGATTCTGTCCAAAGTGGAAGGTACTGTACATTTTTTGTAAAACTGTGGGGTGCACCATAAAATGGAATAAACAAAGTGATAGGTAAGTAAAAAAAAAAAAAACTCAACTTTCTTTTTAAGTTGGCTTCTAGAGGCCAGCTCTTTTGACATGGGCAACTCATAGTGAACAAGCTTGATGAGCATACCCTGTAAAGACAGACATACCCAAAGCAAGGATTTGTCATGTTCACTTATAGGGGTGTGTGGTTCTCAGGTATCACCTATGTTCTTACAACCTTCTTACAACAACTCTCTTTCACTCCTTACACATGGGTCCCACTGGGTCCCACCACCACTCTCACCCCCCTGCTACATGGGCTCCATCCGGTCCCACCATTTCTTCCCCTCCTCCAATCGAAGTCTGACACGTGTCCGGTTGTAGGAGGATTGTAAAATTTGGTTGTAGGCATAGCAAAGCTCTAACTAATTCTTGATGAGCTGGCAAATTGGCTGAATGGGAGGCTCATCAGCTGACTAGGCAACTTGCTGAATGGACACAATTTGCTCATTGATTTGGGTTGGTATCAAATTAGCTGCTCTTTCCATTCTTCCGGTTCTTTTGGGGAGTAGAATGAGGAGGGAGGGAAGGAAAATTTGGCAAACTCCACGTTTGGGCTGGCACCCATACAGGGAGGTGTGAAATTTATATATTTTATTGCTAGTTAATTTAAACATACATGTAAAAGGTAAGGTAGGAGAAGGACATTTATGCAAATTAATTTTGGAGCAACAGTTTCTCTCCAAATTATGAGTTTAGTAGATATAGAGTAATGGCAAATGTCACATGTTTAATGTCAAGGTGTGCATTGGGCCGGACGATCCGGTACCCTGCTCAGACCCGGCCCGGTCAAACCCGGTCTGGGCCGGTCCGAGCCCGATCAACAACGAGCCGGCCCGGTTTGACCGCGGGTCTGGGCCGGTGTCACGATCCGTCCCAAATAATCTGGGTCTAGTCGGATCATGCCCAACCTGCACCGTTGTGAGACGGCGGCAGTAAGCTGTATCAAGTAGTGAAACACAAACATGCAGAAGATCTAACGGAAATAAAATATTTTATTGAATTGAAAGTGAGTCTGAAAGTAACCTCCATTAATAACAACATTTAAAAAAAAAATCATTTATTACATTATTTAAAAAGGGAAAGTAAAGGGAAAGTGCTATTCCAACAGCTAAGGTTCTGGGGTTCCTGATTCAGCCTCTGCGGGACCTGAGTCTGTCCCGTAGAAAGTACAGTAGGGCAGCTCCTCTTCGTCACAGTCAGCTAAAAATATTGGGTCTACAGTCAGGAGGGAACAAGTAACATACTTCATCCACAACTAGCATTTCTAAGATAATAACTAAATTGGAAAAAAATGCGAGACATTTATGAAACATTATACTTTTGTATTTAAAAATTGTAAAATGAGACTAGCAAGTGTGAAGAAGATCAATGTCATGCTTGATGTAATACTAGGCTAGTGTTTGAGTATATAACAGGGCCTGTGACCGGCTGGTGAGGCAATATGTATACTAACGTTTCGGCCGAAATGAATAGTATACGATACGGCTTAACAAAAATAATTAATAAAAATAAATAAAATTAAGCATGCGCTTCACAGCCGATCAAACCCGTCGAGTCCGACCGGGCCGACCCGGACCGGCCCGATCCAAGCCCGGTTCGGCCGGTTTTTGAAAAAAAAAAATTTGTGGTTTTTAAATGTTGGGATGCCAAATGACCTTTTACCTCCATTTTACATGTTTTTAAACCGTTGGAAGGGTATTTTAGTCATTCTACTGAAAATGACCAATAATATCCTTATAACAACTCTTTTTTGGGGTAAAATAGGTCATTTTGCACTCCGAAAAACGTATAAATAGGCCATAAATTTTCAAACTTAATCACACCAACAATTTCTTTCCTCTTACAATTTTTACAAGCAATCCCGTGTGAAGAGACGATTTATATCATGGGTAATGATCAACTACCACAGCAACCGCAACCCGCATCACAACCTCAACACGCACCGCAAGAAGAGCTTGAGTCAGATTCGAAAATTTGGCATCATTTTAGCAGAGTTTACAATGAGCGTGCAAGTAGCGGTACCAAAAAAAGATATTCCACTAAAGTTCTTGTTATATGTTTGTATTGTAGGAAACGATTAAAATGGAACCATAACATGGTATAAGGAAGCTACGCAGACATCTAAAATCATGTATCAACATCTAGTAATCTTGTATGAGTCATTAATCGCAGTTACTAGTAATCTTGTATGAGTCTTTGTTCACATTAATTACAGTTCATGTACTAGTAATCTTGTATTAGTCATTAATTTTCAATTATGCAAATCTTATATTAGTCATTAATTTTTAAATTATGCAAATCTTGTATTAGTCATTCAATTATCTTGACATTACTCATTAATTTGTACTTTCTAATTTTTTTTGCAAAAAAATTCTTGTAATGTTGTACATTAACTTTTACTTTCTAATTTGTATTTTTTTAAACCTAAATGGTAGAAAGTAAAATAATTCTTTTTTACTCGTTAATTTTTACTTTCTAATATTTTTTGAAAAATATTCTTGTATTGTTGTACATTAACTTTTACTTTCTAATTTGTATTTTTTTAAAACCTAATGGTAGAATGTAAAAGTTTTTTTTTTCCTCCAAAACCGGGCTGACCTGATCCAGCAGTGAACCGGCCTGGCCCAAGCCCGGTGCTGCCCGACCCGACCAAACCGGACCACGGGTCCGGACTGGGTCCAGCTCTCTCTCCCCCGGTTAAGCCCGGCCCGACCCGACCCACTACTCCGACCGGTCTGAACTCGTCCCGGACCGGACCCGGTCAAACGCGGTTTGATTGACTTGGGCCCGGGCCGGCCCAGTCCACACCTTGAGTTTAATGGGTTATGTTTCAGTAGAGCGAGGTTGAGAAGAGATGGTCGTGGCTTCCGATGGCAGATCTAGATAGCTGTACTGATGCCAGTTTCTCGAACCCGTCTGTTTTTATTCACTTTCTGACTTTTCCAAACACCAAAATTTATTTATTTTTATAGAAACTACAATTTTTATTAAAGATCCGCGGACAGAGACCCAAGAATATTTCCACGTCACCATTCTGTCTTTTATCGCCACCCTCCCTAAAAAAAATTTATTTTCGGAAACAAAAAAGCTATATGACTCGCTTTGTACCAGCGTAGTACTCGCGCATAGGTGACGTGGCACAGAGAAAGAGGAGATATTGCTATTCCAGCTGGCTAGAATTTTTTCAAACTACATCTAAGCCCTTGGATCTATCCAATGGCTGTTATGCAAAGTAAAAAATTGTGGGTTAAACCACCTTCTTCTCCCCCAAACCCTTCCAAGCAAAATAAGTGAATGCTGCAAATCTAGAGAGAGAGGGAGAGTGTAACGAGAGAGAGGGGGGTGATTCCAAATGTGATGGGTTAAACCTCTGTTCTTCTCCGGCGCCTCCGTCTCCGCCAACTCCTCCGCCCGCGTCCCGATCTACGATTCCCTCACCTCCACCTCCGCCGCTGCCATATCCCACTTCCGCAGCTCCTCCTCCTTCTCCGCCATCCCCCTCCAGCTCGTCGGCGGCGGAGCCGGAGACGCCGCCGGAGCTACCGCGTCCGGCCCCTCTCGACCGCGGCTTCTTCCTCTCGCCCCCCCCCCCCCCCCCCCCCAATCGAGCGCGGGAGCTCCGGCACCCTCGACTCCTTCTCTGGAGAAGAATCGCTGGCTCTTTGTCGGCATCTACGATGGGTACAACGGCCCGGAGGCGCCCGAGTTTCTCGTCGACAATCTCTACAAGTCGGTGTTCGCCGAGCTCAAAGGTCTATTCTGGGAGGAGTAAGAAGACGATAATGATGGCGACGGAGGATTTGGCCAAGAAGTGGCATTTAGGAAATTATGGGAGTTTTTAGCCGACGGGGACGAGGACGGCGGTTTGGAGTTCACCGGCTCGTGCCGATTCGTGTACTCATTGTCCAAACTACGTAGCAGGTTCGGGAGTTGGAGGAAGGAGCAAACCATGGTCGACAGCTTCTCATGCTGAGCGGCGTCGACCCAAAGGACCAAGACCAGGGAACTCAGGAACGATTATGGTTCATCAGCATAGCAGTTAGAACCAACTGAACTCCAAGCACAGTTAGTTGTACAAGTTAGTTAAGTAGGTAGCTGGACAATTGTAAAGACTGCTACACATTCTTGTAATGAGATTATATAAGAGTGTAGAGGGGAAGAGAGTGCCAATTTGTAATTCTCATTTTCATTAGTCTTGTGCTGAATCACTGACTACAATCTTTATTTCAAAAAAAATTCAGTTAGTTCCAAATTTGTTCTTAAAATGTCTTCACTGGTTCAATCTCTAAGGCCGGAATGGAAGAGGTGTTAACACTACTACAACAAGAGTATTGCTTGCTTACTCATTCATCAGTTGCAAATGTAACTGGAAAAAAGTTGTATTATGCATTAAGAGTATCAGATGATTCACAAGTCATCGAGTACAACAAACAGAGTATTATGCTTTAAAAGACAAAGAAATATCTTTGTTATAAAGTGCTATCTCAAATTTGATACCAGAACACTGGATTGCAGCATCCAGATCAGAAATGCTATATGTGTTCATGTTTTTCACAACATCGGATTGCAGCAGAAGTATTATGCTTGCTAACAAATTCCATTCTATGCGCAGTGTACTTTCTGTTAACACTTTGCATCATTTAACATAACATTTCTCATTTACATTAAATTCAAAAGTTCAAAAGTTGCTAAGTTCATCATCATTCAAGTTCATCAATCATGTAATTTATCATCATTCAAGTTCTTCATCAAACAAGCTTGCGAAGCATCGTCTTCTCCCATATTGAGCTCCTGCGGTTGAATACGAGGGTTCTATCATGAAAAAAAAACACATTACTATAAACAGATAAAGTTTCCAAAAAGTACATTTACGGCCAACACACTTATATATTGTTATCTTACCAATAGTTGTTCTAAGAAAGAAACAGGTCGCATACTCACCAATCCACATGGGTTATTCATATTTGCCTTTACAAACAACAAAATTATTTCATTTAGAGTGAAATAAAGAATTTAAGTTATAAAGAAGATGAGAATTTAGTAGGTAAGATACTCACATGAGGGACGTTCATACATGTGCCAGGAGGGACGCTCGTATATGTGCCAGGATGGGCGCTCGTATATGTGCAATAAGGGGCACTCATATATGTACCAGTTGGAGCGCTCATATACATTCTTTCTTGATGTATACTACCTTGTGGTGGTGTTCGGGTTGTTGCAACACTATCTTGGGTCATAGTCATACCATTCAATATGGAATTGGGTGCATCGCTTCTGATAATATCCTGTAACATTTATATGTAAAATATCAATATAAACAGTCTATAGTATGTAGAATTTAAAATGCATAATAAAAAACTCACTTGGCCATTTTCAATCGAAGGCTTCTTTTTTGTAGATGTACGTTTCCTCGTAGCTTGGATTCTAGTAGATCTGGGACGTCCTTTACGTTTTTTCTCTTTTGGATCACGTATCATTGGCGCAGGTTCAACTTCTTGATCCTCTTGCTGTGTTTCCAATTGTTCAACTTCTTGAACATCCTTTCCCACTTTAACATTTTCAAGTTCTTTTGACTTGGATATGAGTTCCTTGACCTTACTGTCCAACCAGTCATTAACAATTTTACATTGCTCATCATTTGTCGAGGCTAAATTTGCAACCTCACTAAATTTCATACACATTTGATTGTAACGGATGCTTGTCTCATTATTTTTCCAACAACTAAAACTCACCTTAACCCTTGTGTGCGGTCTCTTTACATCTTTTCTCCACCTCCTTAAGATATACTTATCTGGAATATGTTGAATCCCATTACGCATTAGTACCATGATTGCATGCCTACAAAATATTCCTCTAAACTCGAACCTTTGGCAGCTGCAATGAACATCAAAATCAACCCTTTTTTTATTTGCTTGACTTTCATCTGCTTCGTTATCATCAAATTCGCTTTCATCAGCTTTATCTTCATCGACTTTATCTTCAATAGTTTCTGTTTTATGAAACGATACAACAAATGACAACTTTTTACAGAAATCGTGTAGCCAAAAATCCTCTCGAATAACATACTTCGAAAACTCGGAGCCCTCCTCGATGTCGATCCAATCACAATACATCTTCCCAGTAATTTCAGCTTGGAACTCTCTATATTTAGAGAGGGTGTAAACTCTTTGAATTTGTTTCTCAAAAGGATACTTAGTAATAGTAGGAATTGACTTTGAAAATGATTCAGCATCTTCTTTTAGCTCTTGCTACACTTTTTTCCTTAGTGCTTGTTCGTATTGCTCAACAAATTGTTTTAATGTTGTTTTTGAATGGACAAATCCATCAAAGAAAGCATTCATGCTTTCACTGCGTTGAGTCGTCGACATTCCTGCCCAAAATGTGTTTTTCACAAAGCATGGTATCCATCGCTGTCTCTCTTCATATAAATCACTCAACCATTTATTTTCCTCTAAGCTATACTTATCCACCATCTTCTTCCAACATTCTTCAAACTCGGTTGGACTTTGTGTATCGTATACCACCTCTTTCAAAGCATTAACAATTTTCTCTTTTTCAGTGTACTTGCCAAACTTGTCGGGCACCTTTTTCATCACATGCCACAAACACCATCTATGTCTAGCTTTAGGAAAAACCATCTCAATCGCATTTTGCATGGCTTTATCTTGGTCAGTTATAATTGCTTGTGGAGCACACCCAGACATGCATTTTAGCCACTTTTTGAATAACCATACAAATGTTTCTGTAGTTTCGTTCGAGAGCAATCCACATCCAAGCAATATTGATTGGCCATGGTGATTCACCCCGACAAAAGGAGCGAATGGCATATCATACTTGTTAGTCAAGTATGTGGTATCAAAACTAACAACTTCACCGAACTCCTTATATGCTTCTCTACTCCAACCATCAGCCCAAAATACGTTTTTCATACGATCCTCGTTATCCAAGTCCACAGCAAAATAAAATCCTGTGTTCTCTCTTACCTTCTTCGAAAAATATCTCATAATAGCCATTGCATCTCCCTCTCCAAGTCGCAGTCGCCTTATTTCTTCGATCGCATTTCTACAATCTTTTTCACTACACATAATATTGTCATATCCACCAGCCTCGTTTACCAAAGAGATGTAATTCTTGTGCATCCTAATTCCTGATTGATCGTTAAGATCAAGTCGATGTTTCACATGTGCACTTACTTTTCGATTGCAACGGTAGAACCGAGATTTGCTTGGGCTAACATCGTGATTGTGGTCAAGAACAAGTGTAGTAATCTCCCATTTGTCATCAATATATAACCGTGCAGTTACTTTAGCTTTACACCCCATCCGGTGGGTCTTTTGGGGTTTGGTTGGGTCTTGACTTGCGTTAGTAGGCTCCCCTTCTCGATTACAACAATATGACACACTTCTGATAATTCCATCTCGATTCTTTCTTTGAGTTAATTTTCTAACTGCAAATCCCAATCGTTGTCCATAACTTTTATACGCCTCATATAATTCATCTATTGTATCAAATTTTTGCCCAATATATAGATCAGTATCGTCAATATCTTGCGGTTTTTCACCTTCACCATTTTCCAAGTTATCTACACCTGCACCTACCATCATCTACGAAACAAACATAAGATAATGTACATTAGGAAAAAAAAACTTCGAACTCAGTAGAATATTCAAAAAAAAGTAGAATCAAAATTTATTTACTCTAAATCAAATGGAAGCAGAAAAAAAAAAAGACCAAGGACAATACCATGCAAAAAAAAAAAATCGACCAAAGAAAATACCAAAATTCGAATTAAAGAACCCTTGATTTTTCTACTGTATCAAAAACACAAAGCCAATAACAAGATCTGAACTAAATAGTCCTTCAAATTCATCCACTGTTTCAAAAAATTAAAATATAAACTAACAATTTGAGACATATCAGTTATAAGGATAAAATTTCTTTACATGATTTGCTCGTTGCTCCTTGGGAGAGAGAGGAGAAAAAATCAGATGAAGAAACCCTTAGATGCTTGATCGGCAGCTTATTTTGGGGAGAAGAAGGTGGTTTAACCCACAATTTTTTACTTTGCATAACAGCCATTGGATAGATCCAAGGGCTTAGATGTAGTTTGAAAAAATTCTAGCCAGCTGGAATAGCAATATCTCCTCTTTCTCTGTGCCACGTCACCTATGCGCGAGTACTACGCTGGTACAAAGCGAGTCATATAGCTTTTTTGTTTCGGAAAACTAGTGGTAGAAAACTTTCCTTTTATATTCTGTAAACAAGAGTCTGGTTGCAGTTTTTGCAAAGCCATAGTATATTTTTTATTCTATTCTTTCTCCTGTGCATCCAACACATATTTTTTATTTGATTTAAAAAACTAAATAATTATGGATACCAAATATTGCATGTATAAGAGAGGAGATACAATTGTGACACCAATTTTGAAAAAAAAACAGATCTGTCCTCTGTTTGGATGGTCATAACGGAGTCCTGGTCATCGTGCACCTTCATTGTTGCCACTGCATGTACTCAAATTCATGCCATCAATTGGAGGACAATGAAGGTGCACGGTGAGCCTGGCTTTTCTCCAAACACATGGCATCTTCCGCACTTAACAGCAGATGATAGAGAACAAAACCCATTCGTCCTTAAAACGTTACTACTTACAGTTAAAATATGGTACTAAACAATGTTGATCAAGTCCAGTACATGGTTCCTGATTTTTTAAGAAACAAGATTAGCAAAGGAAAATAGGGGGAAAAAAAACAATGGAAGTTGACAAGTTTCATCGTCCAATTAGACCTAGACCTGAACATCAGACCAATACTTATAATAATACAAAGATTAAAACCTACTTAAGCAGTACAAAATTTGAGAGCACAGCCCAATTTTTGTTTCCTTCTGAGGTTCCATCTCTTGTTTCCTTCTGTTCGCGAACTGCTACACTTTTGAACCAACCCCAAATTAACTAGGGCAACCACAATAACAGCCAAGAGCTTCTTGTTTTCCAACTGCTGCTTCTTGAAGCTGTTAAAAATTGAACCATAATTAGGCCTCGTTTGGTACACTGTAATGTAGTCGCAATATAATCAAATGATTTTTTTTTTTTTAATTTTTTCATTTGATTACATTACGATTACATTACAGTGAACCAAACGGAGTCTTTGAAAAGATTCATTGAGATCCTTCTTAATAGCTAACAGTGATCCTTCTTAATAGTTCTGAATCAATATAATCAAATGATTACATTACAGTGAACCAAACGGAGTCTTAGTTCTGAATGAAAAGATTCATTCAGATCCTTCTTAATAGCTACTGCAAGTTGATTCTTAAGTTGTTACACACAGTTTGTCATCATATTTCAAGATGCACAGGAGGTGAGTAACAAAATCTGTAAGAGTATACCTTAAGTTGTCATACCATCCGCCCTCGCTTAAAATACGAGGCGAGATGTTGTCGTCGCTCTCTTGCTGCCGCCATAGTCGCACATGGATCTTTAGCCGATTGACCAGACTAAAGAAAGACAACAGCTAGCGTAACGCAGGTTATGATAGTACAGAGGAATGCCTGAAGATTTTAATTGGAAAAATAATAAGTTACCAAGAGAATGAAATACAAGATTTGCAAAGAACAAAATACCATAGTTACGAAGAGAGAATAAAGACTTTCGAGAAGCGTAACATTTCCCAGAAACGCCAAAGTTTAGGAAGAAAGCAATCAACTGCTTCCTACCAGGATAACTTGCGTCCCTCAAGATCTAAGCCTCTGCTAGAAGCCAAAGAGATTTACACCGGATAAAAGGGCATCCATGTATATCCCCATTTATAATGCTTATCACTGTATGTATGTGTTTTCTCAAAATAGAGTCGATAGTTACACGTTGTACCAAGGTTGAATGGTGCTTCAGTTGCCACAGGACTAAATTGTATCCTTAGAAAGAGTCACATGCCACAAGTTGGTCATCGCTATTTGGTGTTCCACATATCATAAGTAGATGATCCAAGAGTTGAAGAAAATAGCCACCTCAAGAAACTGAAACTTCTGATACCATGACAACTCAAGAAACTGAGACTTCAGATGTCTCAAGTCCGTATTGGTGTCAACATGAAACTCGTGTCCTAGCTATGGTTGTTAACAAGCTGAGCAATTCGTGAGTCCGGCTCGAGCTTGGCTCACTGAAAAGCACATGAGCCAACACTTTTGAGCTCAAGAGCATGAATTTGAGCCTAACAATAGGGTAATTAGATAAAGAAGCCTGAGTTCAGAGGTATTCGGCTAGTTGAGGTCGCAAGTTGGTTGTTTTTATTTATATATTTATATATAGGCTAAATTGCACTTAAATACCCTCAACTATCCAGTTCTAGCAATTACATACCGTGAAGCCGTTAACTATATTTTTAGCACTTGGATACCTTCATTCTTGGAGTAATGTGTCATAGAGATAATGCAATTTACTATAGCTGTTGAGAATCAATAAGGGACTTTTAGTCCCACATCGGAATATGTTATATGTAGAGGAGCTAGACTCCCTATAAGTAGTGAAGTAGTCCATCAATAAAATCATCTAACTATTATTTTCTACATGGTATCAGAGCCATAACTCTCTCTCCCTCTCTCCACACAAAAAAAAAAAAAAAAAAATTTCTCTCCCTCCCTCTAGCCGACCCACCCCCCTCCCGACCCCCCCCCCCAACCCGCCCGACCCCCCCCCCCACCTCGCCGACCACAGCAGCACCCCCCCCCCCTCCCGACCCCCCCCCACCCCCCCCCCCCCCCCCCGCCCGACCACATCAGCACCCCCCCCTCCCGACCCCCCCCACCCGACCCCCCCCCCCCCCCGACCAGGACCTCCCCCCAGACCCCCCCCCCCCCCCCCGACCCCATCAAACCCTAACCCTAACCCTAGTTTTTTTTTGCCATGGAAATCCTAACCCTAGACCTAGCAGCCCCATCAAACCCTAACCCTAGCTTTTAGCCAAAAAAACAAAAAAAAAAAAAAAAAAAAAAAAAAACGGCGTATTTCGAATAGAGACGGCTGTCAAATCTTTATTTGCACCAACTCTGTTCCGTGCTTACGCCGTTTGGAACTAACAAATGCTTTATTTGTTATTCCTTCTTCACATCGGGATCTTTGCAGAAACTGCTCATGTCTTCTCTGGTATCCTGACGTGTTCACTTTACATGCGCGCGCCGGTGCTGGCCAAGTTCGTAGCGCATTAGTAAAGTCTCTGGCGTTGAAGAAGACGACGACGACGAAGAAGACGACGAATTGAGTTCTCAGTTGACGACGCCATGGATTCGATCAGTGACAAACTGACGGCCGATGAGATGAAGGCCTTGGTTGATGATATCTTATCCAAGAGATTAACCGAGGTAATCCCACGTGTGATCCATACTGATGTGGATCCGTCGCCTTACAAAATGGGGAAGCTGGAGAAATTGGAGACGAAGTTGGAAGGAACTTCCAACTACTTGAAGTGGTCGCGGCAGGCGATGCGGACACTGAAGGGACGTGGCTTGGTTGGCTATGTCACTGGCCAAGCCAAGGCGCCAGCCGATCACTCCACCAAGGAGTTTGCTGTGTGGGAGATTGTCAACAACGTCGTGGCTGGGTGGTTGACTGCCTCTTTAACCGACCAGGTGTCGGACAATGTCGAGGCTATGGAGGCTGCTGCTGATATATGGCAGACTCTCAAAGATATGTACTCCGACTCCGGCAACCCTATGCGAGTCTTTCAACTGCAAGATGAACTCGATAGGGTGGCCCAAGACGACCGTACCATCTCTGAGTACGCGGCCCTGTTGAAGAAGTATTGGTCTGATCTGGATCATTATGATCCTCTTGGGATGGAAGATGCACAAGTCGAACCAGCCTTCGCAAAGTACTTTCAGACGTTCCTGGCTTATATTTTCCGGCAGCGTATGATGAAATTCCTGAAGGGACTACACCCTGTATTTGAGCAGCGACGGAATATCCTCCTTTCCCAACCCACGCTCCCGACCTTGGAAGAAGCTATAGCTGTCATGACACAGGAAGAAGCTCGACTGAAGTTAATGCCCAACAAGGGCTCCTCCCAGGGGGAGCCCGCCGCGGTTGAAAAGTCTGCCCTTGCTACCTTCAATCAACCTCCATCTATGGGTGGTGTTTGTCACAATTGTGGTGATTTCGGACATTACATCCGATTTTGTCCAAAACCCTTGCGCAATCAGTCTACTGATCGAGGACGGGGTCGTGGAGGCCGGCGTGGTGGTAGAGGAGGATATGCCGGTAGAAAGGACGGACACAAAGCAAATCTAGCGGAGGAAGGGGGAGAGAATCAACTGGCTGCAATAACCCCGCTTGAGCGGGAGTTCCTTGAGAAGTTGCGAGGCACAAAGCTGGGTTCGGTCGACTGTCCTGGGGCGTCTTCATCCTCGGGAGATCACCTCACTTGCTTTGCCCAAACCAGCACAGATGATTCTGCACGTGCTCTTGCCTCTATCCATCAGTCAGGATGGATTATGGACTCTGGGGCATCTCGCCATGTCACGGGGTCCCGTGATACGTTTCAGGGATATACTCACCTACCATTGCCGGAGGGTATTCAGACCGCTGATGGTACATCCAGACCTGTAGTGGGTACAGGCACTGTCGCATGCACCCCTTCCATCACTCTAACCAATGTCTTACATGCTCCATCTTTTCCTGTCAATCTTTTATCCATTAGTGCCATTATACTTGATCTTAACTGTATTGTTTCCTTTGACATTCCTAAGGTGACTTTTCAGGAGAAGGGGACAGGACGACGACTTGGGACTGGCACATGGCATAAGGGGCTGTGGTATTTAGACATGACTGGACTGGACAACGCATTGGCATCCTTGGTAGCAGCCGCACCACCAGAAGCTTCCTGTCACAGTGTTGAAGCCGACTTGCTACTCCACCACCAGCGTGTCGGTCATTCCTCTTTCCAAGTTCTTAGTCGAATGTATCCGTCCTTATATCAAAGGGCTGATAAAGAGAAGTTATTTTGTGATGCTTGTGAGTTGGGAAAACATACCAGAAGCTCGTATGTAAGCTCGGGGAATAGGAGTTCAGCTGCTTTTGACATGATACATTCGGACGTATGGGGCCCTTGTCCTACAACCGGAATTAACGGTTTTCGATGGTTCGTCACCTTCATTGACTGTTATACCCGCGTGACATGGGTCTACCTTCTGAAGAATAAAAGTGACGTCCTTGCGGCTTTTCGGGACTTTCATCGCCGGGTGGAAACACAATATGGTGCTAATATTAAGTGTTTTCGGTCTGACAATGGGACGGAGTATACTAATAAGCAGGTTGCTGAGTATTTTTCCACCCATGGAATACTACATCAAACTTCATGTGCTTATACTCCGGCACAAAATGGTGTGGCTGAACGAAAGAACAGACACCTGTTGGAAGTCGCACGGACGATGATGCTGGCTATGAATGTCCCGAAGCACTTATGGGGGCAGGCTATTTTGACGGCCTCGTATCTCATCAACAGAATGCCGTCTCAAGTATTGGACTGGAAGACACCATTGGAGATGCTTACTGGGACAACTACATACACTGTTCCACCAAAAGTTTTTGGATGTGTGTGTTTTGTCCAAGATAATAGGCCTGGCGTTGGCAAACTGGATCCTAGAGCAGTTAAATGTGTCTTTGTCGGTTACACGGCGACTCAGAAGGGATATGCCTGTTGGAGTCCAGTCGAGCGAAAGATGTTTGTCAGCATGGACGTTACATTCAGAGAACTCGAACCATACTATGGTTCGGATGAAGGTTCAGCATTTGGTGACACATCTAACACAGATGGTGTTCGATGTGAGGGGAAGATAATAAGCCCAAATGTGGTCGTCGGATCGGTTCCGTGTCCGGTTGTAGAAAACTGGACGAAAGGGGGAGAGCACAGTGACTCAGATACAGATGAAGAAGAAGAAGATACATATGTTACGCAGGGGGAGCAACAGACAAGGGAAAAGGAGCTCCAAGTCTACAAAAGGAGACAACAGAAGTCCAGTACTGTGCCTATGCCGTGCCCTGTGCCTACTGTACCAAGTCCCTCGTCTACTCCTGCTCCAACTCCTGAAGATGTTGCCCCCGCACTGAATCACTCGGATTCTGATGCGGATCTCTCCGACTCGGATGGTATGATCTCTCCACCACCTATTGCTCCCTTAAGGAGATCTTCTCGCATCAATGCGGGTAAGGCTCCTGCTCGTTTTGATGATTACGAACATGACATTGCCAACTTCTTGTCTTATTCTAACATTTTTTCGAATTATCGAGCCTTCATTGCATCGTTAGACTCTACTTCGTTGCCCAAGTGTTGGCAGGAAGCAAAGAAAGATCCAAGGTGGAAAGCTGCAATGATGGAAGAACTTGGGGCATTGGAGAAAAATAAGACATGGGAGCTGGTTCCATTACCCAAAGGAAAGAAAGCTGTGGGATGCAAATGGGTGTACACGGTGAAAGAGACGCCAGAAGAAAAGGTCGAGCGATACAAGGCGAGGTTGGTTGCAAAAGAATTCACACAGTCATATGGCATAGACTATGATGAGACGTTTGTCCCAGTAGCAAAAATGAGCACCGTGAGAACTCTGGTCTCCATTGCAGCGAACTATGGATGGAAGCTGTACCAGCTGGATGTGAAGAATGCCTTTCTTCATGGGGACATGCAAGAAGAAGTATACATGGAGCTCCCACCAGGATGCTACGCGACGGAATCAAACGGAGGGACGTCGCAAGGAAAGGTGTGTAAACTGAAGAAGTCGCTATACGGGCTCAAGCAATCTCCTCGAGCCTGGTTTGACAGATTCAGAAAGGTTGTTACAGGCATGGGATACCGTCAAACAAATGCAGATCATACGGTCTTCCTCCAGCATGCAAGAGGCCACATCACTATACTTGCTGTATATGTGGATGATATAGTGATCACAGGTGATGATGAAGTCGAGATCACTAAGCTGAAGTCAAAACTCGCGAAGGAGTTTGAGGTGAAGGATTTAGGAGCGATGAGGTACTTTCTAGGTATCGAGGTGTGTGAAGGCGAACAAGAAATTTTTCTCTCACAGAGAAAATACGCACTAGATCTGCTGAAGGAGACAGGGATGCTAGGATGCAAAGCAGCAGTCACTCCAATTGACCAGAAGTGCAAGTTGGGAGCAGAAGCAGGAGAGCCAGTTGATCGTGAAAGATATCAACGACTTGTAGGAAGATTGATTTATCTGGGGCACACTCGCCCTGATATCTCATTTGCGGTGAGTGTAGTGAGTCGCTACATGCATGATCCAAGAAAGGGTCATATGGATGCAGTATTTCAGATCTTGAGATATCTGAAAGGAACGCCGGGAAAGGGGCTATGGTTCAAGAAGAATGGACGCATAGAAGTTGAGGGATACTGTGATGCAGACTGGGCGAGCTGCATAGACGACAGAAGGTCTACCACAGGATACTGTGTTTTTGTAGGAGGAAATCTGGTCTCATGGAGAAGCAAGAAACAGTCAGTGGTAGCACGGTCGACAGCTGAAGCAGAATACAGAGCAATGGCTCTGGGAGTATCAGAGTTGCTGTAGGTGAAAGCATTGCTGACAGAGTTGCAGCTGGATAAGGGAGCACCATTGCGTCTTCTGAGCGATAGTCAAGCTGCAATAAGTATAGCTAACAATCCAGTTCAGCACGACAGAACGAAGCACATCGAGATTGATCGATTCTTCATCAAGGAGAAGCTGGAACAAGGGATACTGAAGATTGATCATGTCCGCTCAGAAGAACAAGTTGCAGACTGTCTGACTAAGGGTCTTAGTTCATTAAGTCTGTCAAAGCTATGTAACAAGATGGGGATGATCAATATCTATCGCCCATCTTGAGGGGGAGTGTTGAGAATCAATAAGGGACTTTTAGTCCCACATCGGAATATGTTATATGTAGAGGAGCTAGACTCCCTATAAGTAGTGAAGTAGTCCATCAATAAAATCATCTAACTATTATTTTCTACAATAGCAAATTGTATAATCTTACCTCTTCAACTAGACCTTTTTTTAGAGTCTAGGAGAACTTCGAAGGAACTTGGAGGGTGCTCCTTTGTTGCATGAGCTTAAACTACAATCCAAAAGTTAGGTCTACCTACCTGTCAACTAGCTACCTAAGTTTTATGGCATGACCATCTCATGCTCATAGCTACATTGCCTAGAAAGTTAGCACTATTATGGAGGGTTGACCTCAGAGCGACAATCTGTTACAATTTTTTTTTAAAATTCTTCTATGGAGCTTTCTTATGGAGGGTTGACGTCAAAGCGACAATAGGTTACAATTTTTTTTTTCCAGATCTTGTATGGAGCTTTCTTATGCTCCATAGTCTAGCCTATTATGATGGGAGAATGCTTGGATGATGAAGACGATGACAACTTAAATACCCTTAACTTTTTAAGTTTCTGCAGTTTCCCCTCCTTAATCCATCGTTACATCTAATGGTCACATGCAATGAATCGATTAGGGAGGTATGCCTTTTATGATGGATGCACCGGAGATGGCAATACCATATTTCTAAAAATGTCCAACGACAATGTTAGACACGTTTGTCCCTAAACAAAGAATAAAGTATTATCTCTATTTTTAAAATTAAAATTTTGAATAGAAACCATTCTTCTACCTACAAGCCCCAACCCATCCATCCCCACCCACTCACAGCCCTCTCCTGCCCCCACCACCGCCCTTCCTCTAGCCGCCAATGATCCCCACCGTCACCGCTGAACCCTCCTTCCTCCCTTTGCTGCTTGAAATGGTTACAATAGGATATCGTAGTCAGCTTGGATCATGAAACATGGATTCCCTTGTAGAAAATTTCCTATGGAGACCCCTTAGGAACATTAACTGTTCTTAAGCTAACCATGAAACCAATTCACATCTATATATATAAATACAAGATACCAATTCTTAAGTTAGCCATGAGCCCTTATAGCATGAGAATTAAGCTAGGTTGCATAGATATGGGCATGGTCTGATATGAACACAATATTGATTCGAAATAGCACTTTTGTCAGAAAATTTAGTATACATGTATGGCATGTATACCGTTATATATATATATATATATATATATATATATATATATATATATATATATAGCAAATGACCTCTACCCTAGTGGTTAAGAGAGATGCATGCGGCCCGAGTGGTCAGGAGTTCGAATCCCAGTGGGAGCGATTCCAGAAACAATTTATCTGGTTCCAAATACACACACACACACACACACACACACACACACACATACGTCAAACATATTTATATACGTATTTTACGCATTAGATATTAATAATATCTAAATTTAAGCATTTTTTGAATAATAATTAGGTTCAATAAAGTTATAAAAGGGATTATCTCCAATGAAATGCTCATATTTTAATTATGTTGGACTTAGTCATGACCATGCCAAATCACTTTAAACCTATGTTGCACGAATACGGGTAAGGACACGATATGGATATATAGAGAAATATTTCAGTAGGTACATGCGTAGTCTTCCATGTTGTACAAATACAGAAGTGGATATGGGTACAAACACGGTATGGATATGGACACCCTTTTCGTGTGGCCATGCAACATAACTTTCAACATATTTTCGGTATCTGTAACCTATACATGGATGAGCCATACCTAACATGTGGTTGTGTCAGTTACGTATAAGATACAGGAACGGACATGGTCCTGGAGGAGTATCCGTGAAACCTAGCAGTAAGCGTAGCCACTACATGCTATATAACTTTGTATGTGTATTCATATTGGTATCCATACCACATATTGAAAGAAAATGCATCCAAGGTAACATTGTACTTGAGGTTTAATGCTTTCATCGACTATCTTGATGGGGCAATAACAAATTTATATGTTGGCGTTTCTTATGCTATAGTTTATATAAAAGGTGTTCTACTGTATATATATATATATATATATATATATATATAAGTGGTTTTTCATTGGTAGGATACTAATCTGTCATAAAACACAACAAACTATTGGTTCTGAAGAATCTCTTAACAAAAAATAACAGTAGCTACAGTCTTCTCAAGTTGTGGTACATGATGGTTGAGAGAGAGAGAGAGCGAGAGACTAACAGCGAATGCAGAGCAAGCAAGCCCACCACGCTCTCTAGGATCCCTGTTGTAGTACTTAAACATGTAGAGGAATGCTGCATAGTACCACAGCAATGGGCACACACATCCTAGAAGTAAACTGTAAGAAGATGGTGTTATCATTATATTATGGAAGTAGAAAGAGAGAATTGGAAACCATACTTACGAACACCATCCGATTCCACAGCCAAAACATGGTAAGGGCCTGTCAAACATCGCCAATCTCGGGTCTTCTTCATCTTCTAATAAAGTATATTTTCCGCAACACTCCTTACAATCACAAGATAGCCCTGTACTCACATCATTAATTTATCAGATAGTATAAAATCATATAAGGGCGCCACAAAATCGTCTCCCACATTATATGCATCACTTAATAGTTGGCAAAGTCTACTACATGAACAAAAAGAGGAAACACAATCAGCCTTAGGAAAAAGAAGTTTCGACATCCAACAAAATAAAAGATGATTACCTTGATCTATTCATTAATATCATTATAATATTTGATTCAAACTGAGGATTGTAATCATTCTTCAAAAGGTCAAATTCTTTTAATGCCTAGAACATTTCAACCATGCCAATGCATAATTCTACTCAGATAATCAAATAGAAAACCACCCAAGCTTATGAAGATGAAAATAAATTCTTGAGACACATAGTTTCAGTTTTCAAGCAACTTTGAGGGTCTAGCATGAGAGTGTTATGGAATGTGTTTACAATAGATATAAGATATTTATCATAAGGCCAATACGGAAGTTTAGTATACAAAGAACCTTGTATCTACTGGACAAACAATATGGATAATTGGGTATCATCCTAAACAAGTGGTAATTCCTTCAGTTGTCACGGATAATTTTGCCTAAAAACAATTGTATGTGCGAAATGCAAATGTTTTCAATATCCTTCATGCTTATTGTACTCGCATACAAGCAAAGTTACTCCAAAAATATACATGTAACAGCCACAAAACTATAGCTTGAAATCAGATCTAAGTTACTTCTACATGGAGAATGAAATGCCAGAGTGCCCAAAATGCCTATTACGATTAGTTTCCCATATAACATCTATCTATTATCTAGAAAAGTTGTTTTTTAAAAGATTCGGCATCTGGTTGGTTTCACAATTCATTGAATTGACACATATGTCTGCTTTGGTTTGTAGTGTATTCCTACGTGGTAGGTGGAGGTTTACATTAGTTTATCTGATTTTGCTGAATGCTATGTCATATCGAGTCATCGACAAGGTTTTCCTTACCATATTTAAGATGAGAGAGCTGAGTTTCTTCCATTTAAATTACACCCTTATATTATCAAAATGTCTTTAACTCCATTTGATCATAGCCATGAAACCAATTTTACACAGATACAACAAATGATGTCCATATCCTTACTGTGTCCGTACCCTCCCTGTATTTGTGCAACATAGGTATTTTGCATCTATCGGAAAATGTCCAGATCCTGTATCTATGTCCTGTTTCTATCAGTATAGTACAACAAGCATGACACTCGGATATAAGGATATAGAAAATATACTAGCCATACTCACAAACACTAGTTAGGATGGAATATGAAAGAAACCATGTTATTTAAGCTTCCACCTCGGTAATTAAGTAATACAGAACTAAAAGAGCCTCGGCCTACATGTAAATCAAAGAACCAGGAAAGATGCCGCTACCTTGCTTCATGTATGAACTGCTATATAACAGACATGTCTAAGACCTCAATTCTTTTGCCAGCTACCAGAAACCTGCTTAAGTTCATGATGGCAGTTTCCATCAGATATAAGAAAATGATACAATATAGGCTTCTATCTTTTCCACTCGATACATGAATTCAGCAATTACCTAGCATAACAAAGTGGAAAATGAAACTGTCTGTTATATTATAGGAAGCACAAACACTACATATACCGGTTCCGCGTCCGTGTTGTGTCGGACACGGCATAGATACTCCAAAATAATAAAATATAATAGGACACACCAAAATTTGTGCCATGTCTAAATCGTGCCATGTTTGTATCCGTGTCCATGTAACATAGGTTATACTGAAAACAAGCATTTCTAGCATGATGTGATACTGCATCCCTGGTATAGTGGTACCCATGTTCTAGCAATTGCAAAGCTACAAACTACTTGTAATGAGTGAAAAAAATTCTCTCATGGCAATATATTAGGAAAAAAGAAAGAAAAGAAAAAAACATACATGTTATATGAGCTTTCCCCCATTCGCAAATTACTAACCTAAACCATTAAAATTAGCAAATCGATACCCTAAATTACTATAATTAGCAACTAAATACTCTGAACTTTCTCCTATTTGCAACTTGCGGACCTATGCCAGTAAGATAGGGTATCACTAAGAAAACAAATAAAAATAAGAAGGGTGTGCCATAGTAGTGAACGGTGTCGGCTAGCAATTTGCAAACCAGGAAAGTTGGGAGTATTTAGTTGTTAATTATAATAGTGCCACTAAAATACTATTTCTTTCTACCGAATTCATCTGGCTCTTGTGGTCAGCGAGGAGAGGTATAACCTTCTTGGCTAGGCGGACGGCTTCGGCATGCAGCGTGCACAAAATCTTGTGCTTTACACCGGGCATCACAAAAAATATTATTATTTCTCTCTCTTTTAATGCTCGTTTCTGAAATGCATAATTTATGTTCAACATCAGCTCATCAGAATTATTGACATCAAACCAAATCGATTCATTGGTTTATTTCCTAAGCTATATATTCCGATTCTTAACTTAGTTGAGCTATAGAGAGTATAATGGGTTTTGTGACTAAGCAGCTCATGCACAAAATTGAAGCAACTATAAACGGAAAAAATATGAATCTAACCAGAAAAAAAAAGTCTCATAGAATAAGGAAGTAGGAAAAAATTTACCTATGGAATAATCAAATCCCAAGCACAGAGAGAGAGAGAGAGAGAGAGAGAGAGAGGAGAGAGAGAGAGAGAGGAAGGATGATGATTATTTCTGTTGGTATTGTGTTCTTTTTGTGCTGGGAAGAAAGAGGCGTGAACTTTTGTAGATTTTTCCGTATTTAGTAAAGAGGAGTTTCTTGGTCCTTTTCTTTCTTTCTTTCTTGCTTGCTTGCTTTCTTTGTTTCTTTCTTTCTCAGCGACAGCTATTAATTAAAGGGTCCGACTATTGACACCCCATCCATTTCTAAGTACATCCCAAAAAAAAAAAAAAAAAAAAAAAAACCTAAAAGTCCTATTCTACCCCCGCTGAGTACACCCCACTCTCCTCCCTCCCCCCTCCTCCTCCTCCTCCGCCGACGACGACCCTCCCCAGTCCCCCTCCTCCTCCGCGCCGCCTCTCCTCCCCCTCCGCCGCATCTCCTCCGACCCCCCCCCCCCCATCCCGACCCGCCGCCTCCTCCTCCTCCTCCTCCTCCGACCCTCCCCCCCCCCCCCCGGCTCCTCCTCCTCCGTTCGACCCCCCCTCATCCCGACCCGCCTCCTCCTCCTCCTCTTCCCCCTCTCCGATCCCCGACGACCGTGACCCAAAAAAAAAAATTAAAAAAAATTAAAAAAAAATTTGGAGGCGCGTTCGACCTGTACTGGTCGAACGGAGGAGGAGGAGCCGGGGGGGGGGGGGGGGGGGGGGGGGGGGAGGGTCGGAGGAGGAGGAGGAGGCGGCGGGTCGGGATGAGGGGGGGTCGGAGGAGATGCGGCGGAGGGGGAGGAGAGGCGGCGGGGAGGAGGAGGGGGACTGGTCGGAGGAGGAGGAGGAGAGGCGGCGGGGAGGAGGAGGAGGGGGGAGGGAGGAGAGTGGGGTGTACTCAGCGGGGGGTAGAATAGGACTTTTAGGTTTTTTTTTTTTTTTTTTTTTTTTTTGGTGTACTTAGAAATGGATGGGGTGCCAATAGTCGGACCCTTAATTAAAGGGCTTTCATGAAACAGACAGGCCACCCCTACTTCACACCGGTGAAAAATAAAAATAAAAATGAGATTTTTTATTATTTTAATATTTAGTGATAGGGACTATCATAATAGTTAAAATTAGAATTTTTTTCTCTGAAATATTTGACATTAATATTTGGATCTTAAAATTATTCTTATCTACAGTAATAGTGATTTTAAAATGCAAACACTAACATCTGACATTTTTTTCAAGATCTAAACCCTAATATTAACTATTATGTAAGACCCTATTACTAAGTAACCCTCTCATTTTTTTCACTCTCTTTCGCTTAGACATCTTGGTTGGAATCCAATAACCTCTCATTTATCCATTACCAATATCTAAATCCTAGCCATCCTTGGATTGAAAGTTTTGGATGAGAGAGCCGTTAATAAAAATTTGCAATAAATATATTAATCTTTATGTATTTCATGGATACTACATGGACTACTCTTATTTTGAAACTAATTATACAAACTACCTCTCTGATCTATCTTTTATTTTTAGGATGAAGGTGATTAGCGTTATAACTCTTTATAGAAAATACAAAACATATAGGTGGTCCGTGTAGTTAGTTTCAAAATAAAAATAATATATGTAATAAATATAAAACATAGGAGCAGTTAACGTAAGTAAGGCTGAAAATCGAACGAACGAACTCGAACAAAGAGTATTCAAGCTTGGTTTGACTTAACTATCGAACGAGTTTGATTCGAGCCGAACTTGGACGGAGCCGAACACGAGCCGAATGCAAACGGTTTGAATCATTTTACAGCCCTAGTAGTGAGTATTTATAGGACATGTTGTACAGACTATCACACTATTTCTCTCAAGTTTTAAAGACTTTTTTATTGAATTATTTATGCTCTTTACATCATAAATTTACCATCATATAAAGAACAAAAAAATGAGTAAAATTTCTAAGACAAAATGTATTTATATCTATTAAAAAAGGCATAACATTATAAAAAAAGTTCTAATATGAGAAACCGAGCCGAGCTCGAGACTGTTTGCGAACAAGATCGAGTCGAACAACCTATGGTCAAACTCGGTATCGATTAGTACACGAACGAGCGTAAACCAAGCTTGGACCGAGCCGAACACGAGCCGAATGCGAATGGTTTGAATCGTTTTACAGTCCTAAACGTAAATTGTTCTAAAAGTATAGTAGTGATCAAAATACTCTTAATATATGTGACATAAAACTAGATTTGATTGAATTTTTAATTAAAATTTGTCGATATATACGAGTTTTCAAACAATAAATCATCCCTTCTTCCTTTTCTCTCACTTCACCCGTTTCTTTTCACCTTCAATCCAAGCATTACCCAAAGAGGATGAAAATTAAAAATATTTTGGTGAAACTTCTAAGTGTAAATTTAGTTAGAAAATCACTTAAAACAACAATCAATTCACGGGATTTAGTTCTCTACAACCAAAAGCAGACACTCATACCATAATTGGGCTGCACAAAAAACTAACATGATATTTTGGACGTTATTTCATCTGAGACTCAGTGCAACAACTACATGGATGCGTGCTTTACCGAGTTACTGTGTTGCACTAGATTTGGATTTTTTTTTTATTACAATCAATATACACACCTATCCATATGGGTGCAAGTCGAACAGGTTGGATCGGATTTGAGATCAATCCAAGTCCAATTCGACGAATCATAAGCCTAGTTCGAACCCAAGTCCGACTCGACCTCGGATTCAACATATGAAGTCCAAGATCAAGTCCGGAGGATCGGGTTGAGCTCGGATTGGGTGACTTGGGTCGGATCCATCGGTATCGAACTCTAATATGATATTTGAAATAATTTTAAACAATAGTAATATTAAATACATAATCAAATAGCACTCAAGTTTCGATCATTACAAAAGAAAACTGAAATAAAATTTAAGATGAGGAGTGAAAAATTAGAGTGAAATTTTTTAGAATTTAAACTTTTTATTTAAGAAGTATATATATATATATATATATATATATATATATATATATATATATATATATATATATATATATATATATATATACACTGAGGAGGACAAATTTATCAAGTAGCAGGCGGTTCGTACTGCTTCTTCCCAAAATATTTTTGGTAATTTACCTAAGGATAGCATACTCCTTATCTTTTCTACAATTGTGCGGTTCATCATTTCTGCAACTCCATTGTGTTGTAGCGTGTGAGGGACAGTCTTTTGGTGTCTAATACCATGTTTAGAACAATAATCTTCAAACATCCTTGAAGTATATTCACCACCATTATCCATGTGAATACACTTCAAGAGCTTCCCAGTTTCTCTTTCAACTTTGGTATGGAAGTATTTGAAAACTTCAAGGACTTGATCTTTGGCTTTTATGACATATACCCACACCTTTCTATATGCATCATCTATGAAGATCACAAAGTAAGAGGCAAGTACTAAAGATTTTTACATTTATGGGTCCACACACATCCGAATAGACTAAGTCCAATACGTCGATTTCTTTTTTGTTATAATTTTTAACAAAAGCTACCCGGTGTTATTTTCCAATTAAGTAATGATCACAGTGAGATAATGTTGTACCTTGTATGGATGGAAGTAGTTGTCGTCTTGCGAGAGTTTGTAGTCCTTTCTCGCTCATGTGGCCAAGTCGCTTGTGCCACAAATCCATAGAGGTACCTTCCACTGTTCCAAGTGCATCATTCTCTAAGTGGAACTGAGTCTTGTAGAGAGTGCAACACTTCTTTCCTCTCGCCAGTACAAGTGATCCTTTAGTAAGCTTCCAACATCCTTTACCAAAGCTGCTTGCGTATCCTTCTTCATCAAGCTTGCCGGCGGAGAGAAGATTGAGACGAAGATCGGGCACAAATCTAACATCTTTTAGAACCATCTTTGTTCCAATGTTAGTGGTAACACAAATATTTTCGATGCCAAGAATTTGAGAAGAGTCTTTGCTACCCATTTTTACCGTTCCAAGGTTACCTTCACAAAGCGAAGTGAAGTAGTCCTTCCGGGGAGTAGCATGGTAGGAGGCACCAGAATCAATCACCCATTCTGAGTCTTGGCAAGTGAGATTTGCACATTCTTCTTCACATGCCGAGAAAAGCACAATTTCATTGTCAGTGGCAACGACTGTACTTTCATTCTTTTCTTGCTTCTCATTGGTCCTTCCTTCCTTTTGTTCTCGTTTGAGCTTGCGACATTCCTGTTTTATGTGTCCATTCTTTCCGCAGTGATAGCAACTAATGTCCTTTCTGGCCTTATTTTTCTCTCGACTTGTCTCGGTTGTGAAGTTGTCGGCTTTTGCTCCTTCCCCTATTCTCGGTGACAAGGGCATAAGAATGGGAGGACCCGGATGAATTTTTTCATTCAGAAGGCTGCTTGTAACTTGGTTCATGGATACAACTCCGTCAGGTGCAGAGTTACTGAGAGACACCACCAGAGTCTCCCAACTATCCGGTAACGAGCTAAGTAGAAGAAGGGCTTGAAGCTCGTCGTCCAACACCATCTTTATGGCTGCAAGTTGATTTACAATACTTTGAATTTCATTCAGATGTTCAGATATGAAATCACCTTCCTTGAAGTTGAGATTGACAAGCTTTCGGATCAAGAAAGCTTTGTTGCCGGCAGTCTTCCTCTCGTAGAGATCTTCAAGTTTCTTCCACAAGCTGTTTGCCGAAGTCTCATTTGACACATGGTGGAATACAGTGTCATCCACCCATTGTCGAATGGTACCGATGGTCTTCCGGTCGAGCTTCTTCCACTCTTCCGTCGTCATGGACTCCGGCTTGGAAGATTCACCTTCAACCGGTGCATAGAGGTCCTTGCAATAAAGAAGGTCCATCATTTTCGCCTTCCATATCATCCAGTTGCGGCCATTCAAGCTGATCATACGAATGCCCCTAATGGGAGTCTCCATCTCAACACAAGAAGATTATCAACCTAGCTCTGATACCACTGTTGGAAAAAAATAAGACCTTTTTCGTCTTTGTGATGAGATGAGAATAAAAAAATAGAAATTGGAAGAGAAGAGAAAACTAAAAGATTGTAAACATAAGATTTACCGAAGTTCGGCTATGTGAGCCTACGTCCTCCGTCCGCCCCTTCTCCGCCGTTTTCACTATAATCAAATGAAATATTACAAGGACATTCTCTCAAGTTGGTATAACTTAACTTGAGGATTGATATCTCTCTCACAAACTCACTTTGAGTGGATTACAAGTGTGAGGATTACAAGTTGTGTTGTTCTTCTACTTGTTGTGCGTTTCAACCTTCACCATCCCCCCTCTATTTATAGGGAGGATATGTCTCTTGGGTACACCACATTCATTGCATGGAGAAGTCCAAAGGTCAGTCCTTCCATCTCCCAAGATTCGTTCTTCCATTCTCCCCAATGCATAGAGAAAGGCAATACATTAATATTGCATGCAAGCTGAATGCATGCAAAATATTAATAGATAGGCTACTTCAGATGGTCATAACTTCTTCAATACACCTTCAAATGTTCTGGTTCAAAGCTTGAATGAAAGATAAAACATTTCTCAACAAATTTCGTATTGAAGACCGAGCCAAGAAATGACTGCAACATATCCAAAGCAGCCTCCCAAAACTAAATCTTGTCACAAAATACTACACCCAGAAAAATGGCTAAGTACTTGGCCAAACCCAACCATGAGTGACCGATTTCCATGGATCAAATCCATATTGTTTTATCATGGAGATGGACCCCGTTCCCATCATGTATGTCGGTTTTGGATTTTTCGGATAATCTGACACATGAATCCAAGTCCATCCCAATTTTGATCGGGTTCAAATATTTTAATCCAAATCCGAGTTTTTTCAACCCTAACCTAACACATTAATGAGTTTATCCGATCGGATTTGAATTTAGTCCGCCCAAATTGTACCTCAATCTATCTATACGATTGTGGGATTCAAATTCTGCCGACCATGTCTGGTGTTGGACTAGTTTTGGACTTGAGAGTAAAATTTGTAGAGTTTTTGCATATTAAATCTACTGTTGATTAGGAAGCAAATAAATACTCAAGTTAATTAGCTGTAGAGAGGTGGGGTGCACGCAGAGAGACATTGTGTAGACATGATCCGCAACTAAAGATGAGCACCTACCTCAAACGCATTTAATTTAAATACAGGATATGGTTCTACACTACAGACAAACAAATACACGTAGAGCACATTATGCCATGTCTCTTGACACCATCATTATTATTATTATTATTATTATTATTATTATTAGTATTAGTATTAGTATTATTGAGGATATTTACTGGTGACGGATTGGTTGTGCTAGTTAACACGGCACCGGCCCAGAAAATTGGGTTGTCATAGTCGAAAATTATTTTGGTTGTCACTTAACCTTAACTCCAAAACGAAAAGATACCATATACGAGAGTATGTGTTCCTGAAATTGACGACGAGTGAGCTCGAATTTCGAGTTTCTCTTCTGACTCATGAGCTACTCGAGACCTTTTCAATGTTAACTCAAAATATGGACATGGAAGATTATCGGTAAAACTGCCAAAAAAGAATTGGGGTGGACCGTAAAGACTCTATTGGCGGAGAGTTTGAGACTTAGGAGTCTCGGAAACCTCCCTAATCAGAGGATTGTCCAAATCCAATGACTTGTCTTGCTTATCCCAGTATCGGGCCCTGCTAGTTAATGGTCATGTCTATTGTCTACTATAGGGCTGGCAATTCTGGTTCAACCTATAAGCACGTTTGCAACACGTCTATGACACATGGCGAAGTTAGATTTTTACTTCTTCTTTTTTTGAAGTTAGAATTTTACTCTAGTGAGAATGAAAATAATTTTTTAGCGAAATTGTTCTTTTGCTATCTTAGTACTAGCTCACTACTAGTAAATGCTGATGTGACAGAGAGAGGTAACTAAGTTTACAGATTTAGCTGGTTAACATTAACATTAATATTAAAATTAATATTATAATTAACATTAATATTAATATTAACTTTAACATTAACATTAAAATTAATATTAATATTAAATTAAAATTAGCATTAACATTAACATTAAAATTAATACTAAAATTAATATTAAATTCAAATTAACATGAATATTAATATATTAATATTATTATTAATATTATTATTAATATTAATATTAATATTAACATTAATTAGCATTAATATTAATTTTAACATTAATATTAATATTAATATTAACATTAAATAAAAATTAGCATTAACAATAAATTTTTTTGGTAATTAATTTTTTTTGTTAAAACATGACATGTTATCTGCCATGTCACTTTCTATGTCAAATATCACATAATGGGAGATGTCATCACCCAAACTTTTTGGAAGCCAATTAACATAAGAGAAATGTTTAAAGAATATTTTCCAAAAGCTGTTGACCAGCTAAACCTATAAACTTGATTACCTCTCTCCGCCACATCATCATTTGCTACTAGTTAGCTAGTACTAAGCTAGCCCTACAGCCAGATTAACATAAACGGCAACAAAAAAAAGGGAAAAAAGAAGAAGAAGAAGAGTATGGCAACAATGCGTGTAGTCGTAGGAATAAATTTGATTATGCAAAAATAGAAAGAAGAAAAAAAATCAAATAATTTAAATAGCTAAAGAAGAAACTAATGCAGAATTCTACCTATCATCTTTCTTCTTCCTCTTCTGTTCTTGTTTCAGTTTTTTATTTTTATTCATTTTTCTAATTATCCATGATAATACAATAATATAAAAAATTCTATTTTATTTGGATATGGAAATCTTCCCATGAGATATGGATTAGTTGAAAAATATATGTTTATTAACAACTTTTATATATACGGAAAAGTAAATTCGTTGGAGGAAGTTTTTTTATAAACCAATAATTTGATTTGACGATGTAGCAACATGATATTGGATGAAAATTGGGTAAATTATGTAGGCCTAAAATAGTTTTGGTAATCAAGAAAAGTGAGGTCGACCCGCTTTAAACATTGTCGAGTCAATGCAAAACCTAAGAGCATCATTAGTAGTTGGAACTCTTCAATGCAATTTAGAGTCCAAAAATTAAAAAAAAAGAAGGTAAATGTATAATGGGTTCGTATAAGAATAGTAGAAAATTATAAAGTGAGATCCGGTCCCAAAATTGTGTGCTCAAAAATTGATATGAGAAAAAAAAATATAAAATCTAGAATATACAAAGTTGGGCTTAAAATTGGGACTTACTATTCTACAAAATGGGTTCCTACAATCTAGAATTTAGAAATTGAGAGGCCCAACCCTTAGCACCTATGGGTAGGATGTGATCGAAATTGTAGAAATTGGAACTAGGAATGGAACTTACTATTGTACAAAATAAGTTTCAAACTTCTCAACGTATAAATGAGCCTGAGGATGAGCCTTACCAAGGATGCTCTAAGAGCATTATTAGTAGTTGAGACTCTCAAATGCAATTTGGGGCTCAAAAATTAAAAAATAAATAAATGTAGAATGAGTTGGATTTTGTATGAGAACAGTAGGAAATGATAAAGTGAACTTCGGTCCCAAATATTGTGTGGTAAAAAATTTTGAAAAAAAAATAATGTAAAGTCTATAATCTAAAAGTTGGACTCTAAATTTGGACTTAATATTCTACAAAAGGAGTTTCAACAATCTAGAATCTAGAAATTGAGAGGCCCAATCCTTAGAGCATTATTAGTAGGGCTCATCCCATTTTCTAAATTCTAGATTAAAAATGTAGGAGGTCATTTTGTAGAATAGTAAGTCTCATTTCTATTTATAATTTCTACAATTTCGGTCCCATCCCATCCATAGGTGTTAAGGGTTGGGCCTCCAAATTTATAAATAAATCTATATTGTAGGAACTCATTTTGTAGAATAGTAAGCCCTAATTTGGAGCCCAACTTTTTATATTCTACAATTTGCATTTTTTTTTTCACATCAATTTTTGACCGCACAAACTTTGGGATCGGAGATCACTTTATCATTTCCTACTATTCTCATACAAATTCAACCCATTCTATATTTACTTAAAAAAAAAAAAAAAAAAATGGGACCCCAAATTGCATTTGAGAGTCCTAACTACTAATGATCACCTATGGGTATGGGATCGAAATTGTAGAAATTATAACTAGGGATGTAACTTACTATTCTACAAAATGAGCTCCTACACTTTTAATGTAGAATCTTGAAAATGGGATGAGCCTTACTAATGATGCTCTAAACTAACGATGCTCTTAGAGCATCATTAGTAGTTGAGACTCTCCAATGATATTTGGGACCCCGAATTTAAAAAATAAGAAGTAAATGTAGAATGAGTTGGATTTGTATGAGAATAGTATGAAATGATAAAGTGAACTCTGGTCCCAAATATTGTGTGGTCAAAACCTGATGTTGAAAATAAATAATGTAAAATTTAAAATCTAGAAAGTTGGGCTCCAAATTGAGACTTACTATTCTACAAAACGAGTTCCTACAATCTAGAATCTAGAATTTGGGAGGTCCAACTCTTAGCTCCTATGAGTAGGATGGAACCGAAATTGTAGAAATTAGAACTAGGGATGGAACTACTATTCTACAAAATAAGTTTCAAACTTCTCAACGTAAAAATGAGCCTGAGGATGAGCCTTACCAAGGATGCTCTTAGAGCATTATTTGTAGTTGAGACTCTCAAATACAATTTGGGACTAAAAAATTCAAAAAAAAAAGGTAAATGTAGAATGAATTGGATTTGTATGAGAACAGAAGGAAATGATAAAGTGAGCTCCGGTCCCAAATATTGTGTGGTAAAAAATTGATGTGAAAAAAAATAATGTAAAATCTAGAATCTAAAAAGTTGGACTCCAAATTTGGACTTACTATTCTATAAAAGGAGTTCCAACAATTTAGAATCTAGAAATTGAGAGGTCCAACTTTTATTAGAATGAGACTGTGGACTTTTATTCATAATTGGACTTACATACGTTAAGTAGTGTTAAAAAATTTGTGCCCTCTGAAATTTGGACTTACTATTCTATAAAAGGAGTTCCAACAATTTAGAATCTAGAAATTGAGAGGTCCAACTTTTATTAGAATGAAACTGTGGACTTTTATTCATAATTGGACTTACATACGTTAAGTAGTGTTAAAAAATTTGTGCCCTCTGAAATTTTAGGGACTGCCTCATGAGTCTCGTATCAAGTCCGGGCCTTGCACCTAGGACAACACGTCGACACTTCTAATATGATAATACACGTGATTCGTGGTTCCATTCTTAAACGGGTTTGGATGAGTATGAACCAGTACGAATAATAAACATTCCGGTCCACCATGAAGTTGTTGTATTAAGTTGACTGGGCTATTGGCCCACGCGTTATTATTACTCATTACGATGCAACTAAATTCTGAGTCCGAGCCAGTGCAGCCCACCAAATTAATTGTCCATGTTGTGACTAGGGTTTTGACTCATCTCTTGACGTACAAATTATACCTTCTTTTGGAAAAATTATTGGATGGTCCGGACACAGTGTACCCTTCATCTCTCCGATCGTTAGATTGTATTGGAATGTGTACATGAGCACACCTCCATAGTAATCTAACGGTTGGCATAAAAATGATGTACTGAGACCGGCATACCCAATAACTTCTTAGGGATTGATACCGAGTATCAACAAACATTAACCTCTTCGGCTCGACAACTTAAATTTGTTATCATCTTCTAAACAAACTTGAAAACTTTTCCCCACTAGAACCATCAACTTCAAGAGTGTTCCTGCTTGCCAAGTGGAAATTTGAATCAATCTATGAGAGGTTAGTCGACGTGGATTTCATTATATAATACGGATTTATGTTCCTGTTTCTTTTTTTTGGAATTTTATTGGTTACGAAAATTCAGTCTATGTTTGAATTCTGAAATATATATTGCCACACACATCAGGGGCATAGGCACGTGGTGCCAAGGGGGCGCGGCTGAGCCTGCTGTAATTTCAAAAATTTTAAATTTTTTTTGATGAAATGTCCGAGAGAACATTTAGAAAGTTCCCTTCTTTATGGCTTGTTCTTGATAGCATTTTGATAAAACATACCATTATTATAGAGAAATACTATCCCAACTAGTTCTATGAGGGTCTGCTTGGTAACGGTGTTTTCACCGGCTTTGGGGTATTTTTAAGCCGACCGTTTATGAAAACCCATGCTTGGTAACTTTTTTGAGCCACTGGATATGGTCGGCTAAAAAATCTCTCAAAATCGGTGTAATGTATTTTTTGGTGGCTTTATAAACACCCCAAATCGGTGGGTTTTGGGTGGCTTTATTATTTTATTCCGTTTATATCCTCACCAAAATAATATAAATATAACTAACTACTAAACCCTATTTTTTCTCTCCATGTTTCTTCTTCCTGCCGCTCCTTCCCGCCTCCAGGTTAATTTTTATTAATTGTCCAACTTTCAATCGTCCCTACATGCCCAACAGACCCACAAAGCATACAAATGCACTAACGCACAATATGCATCATTCTTCCCTCATCTATACATGCATATGCATGCATCTCTTTCCCACATGCCAACAAACCCATAGTACATGCATGCATCATTATGTCCAACATGTCTATATGGCTACACACATGCATGTATCTTTCTTATTTTTTGTATTTAAAATTTTATTTGTTATTGTTTGCTTTCAATTGCTAATTAATTTTATTGTTGCTATATTTGAAATAATATATGCGATTTCAACACTTTGGATTTCTAGATGACCAACCCTCGTGATTTGACCCTATGCACCACCAGCTGTCAACATCATATTCGTATTATATATCTCCTACTAGTTGGATTTATTTTATCATGAATAACTTTTATTTATATATGGACGTAAAGGTAATTTTATTATTGTAGAAAATTTCAGAAACCGCTGGTTAGTGAATTACCAAGCATGAATTGAAGTGGTTTAAAAATTGCTACTTAAAACCATCAAAAACCGGACTGCTCATTACCGTTTATTTCCGCTACTCTAAAAACATCCAATAACCGTTACCCCTATAATTGCCAAGCAGACCCTGATAGAGAAAATAAACAAGAAGTTTCTGTTGCTACATTTTCTTTGCAATGTTCCTAATCACCCAAATCTGTAGATCATGTCAACTATATATGGATTATACCGAGTATAGAAGCAAATATTTCAAAGTAATGTCTACTATTTGATTGGTAAGACTATCAAGCCCCATTTTAACTTTTCCAGTTTCACAACTACTATAGAAGGAACATTTTTTGCAATGAAACATGTCAAAAGAAGACTAAGAAACAAGATACAATACGATCAAGTGCTCTATGTTAAAATATATCGAAATAGATGAGAGCTTTAGTTTTGATTCAATTAATAATAATTTCATGTCTCCGGAAGAAAATTGGATACTTTGCGTCCCTTCTTTCGTGTCTGATCTGAATTCGAGTCGCTAAGTTCCTACTTGATTTAGCAATATTTTCATAATATGAACTTCAAAGGGTTTTATTGTCAAATAAAAGAGTAATTTAACGATTGTAAAATTTTATGACATTTGATATTAATATATAATATTTTTTAAATTATAAACGTGTTATTATAATTTGTTATTATTTTAATAGTAAATACTGTGCTTTTAGATTAAAACTTTGGTTACGTCACTGACGCACATGCATGCTAGCACTAATAAACTAGTATTTCACTTTATTGCTACTTGAGATGTTAAATGCTTTTACTAAATGTTTTCTGAAAAAATATTGGTTCTAGTCGGGGTTCAGAAGACTGAATGCTACAAACTAAGGCTGTGTTTGGTAGAAAGGATGAAAAAGTGGAGGAAAAAAAAAATCAGAAAGATTTATTTTTCATCCATATGGAAAGGAAAAATTATTTTCTTCTTTTGTGTTTGGTAGGATGGAAGAAAAAATGGAAGTGATATATTTTTCTTTGTTTGGTATGGAAAGAAAAGTTGAAGGAAAGAAAATAAAAAATATAGACTTTACCAATTATATCCTCAACTAATAACATTTATTTACCATTTGACTTTATTGAACTACTTTAAAATAATATAATTTCTATAGGGTATAATTGTAAATTAAGATGGGTATGCACTTTTCCTTCCACTTTTTCTTCCACTTTTGGGATGATTGATTTTCTTAGCTTACGAGGGAAAATCAATCCCTCCACTTTTCCTTCCATCCACTTTTCTCCTCATACCAAACAAGAAAAAAATGTTTCTGTCCTCCCACTTTTCCCTCATATATTTTTCTTCCTCCCACTTTTTCCTCCTACCAAACACACCTTAATTACTGAAAGGAAAACTAGTGTTACTATATTGGGCCCAGTCGGGGTTTCAACAATGGATGTGTTAAGTCACGTGTTAATTAAGATTATAATAAAATAATAATTAATATTTATAATTAAACTTATAATTAAGACTAATAAATCATTAATTAAGATAATAATTAAATATTTATTTATTAATTATAATTATAATTATAATTATAATTATAATTATAATTATGATTAATAAATTATTATAATTATGATTAATAAAGGTTATAATTAAATATTCAATTGATCAACCGTAAATTATTAATTAAGACTATAATGTTGATTAATAAATTATTAATAAAAATTATTATAATATATTAATTATTAGATTACTAAATTATAAATTATTTGTGATTAAAATATTATTAATTAAGATACCAATAAAATAATATTAACAAATTATTAATTAAGGTTATAATAAGACTAATAAATTATTAATTATGATTATAATTGGATATTAATTAATAAATTACTACTTAAGATTACAATTATGATTAAAAAATTATTAATTAATATTATAATTATGATTAATAAAGTTAAAAAATTATTAATTGAGATTATTATAAAATATTAAATAATAAAACTATTAATTTAAATTATAATTATGATAACTAACTATTAGTTAAATTTTTTTATAAAAATAATAACTAACTATTAGTTATAAAAAATTTAATTTAAAAATATTAATAATGACTAATTTTTATTTAACTAATGGTTAATTCTTAATTAACTATAAATTAAATATTTTTAAAAATAATAATTATAAAACATAATATATAAGAAATAACTAATTAATTATTAATTAGTAATAACAAAATATTTAATAGAAAAACGAAATTATTAAAAAAATAACTAACTTTTTTTTTTTTCCTAAATCCAACTTTCTCTTTCTTCCAAATCCAAAATTTGAATTTGATCATACTTTCCATATCTAAATCCATTTCTACATAAATTTGACTCTAAATTCATAAAATATTAAAATCCACCTCCAAATACGATTTACCAAACAGATCCTTAAGGTTTCTGATTGTGACTCGATTCAATCCCTTGTACTGCAGAAGGGTACAATGGTTTCATGCGCTAGTTTGGTGGGGTTATAATCATAGTTGCGCGACAGTACGACCTAGGTGGACTCTCGCACCTCATCCTATTTTTTTTATATATATAATTTTATTTTATATTAGTAAACTTACCTCACTGTAGTCCACCAAAGATCAAATTTCTAGTACGATCCTTCGTTGTTGTATCGGTTGAACTTTTTGTTAGGTAAAGTACAAAAAATCTCTCGTTAAATTCTCACTTTTTCCACTAAAAGATTCTATGCTCTTAAAATTCCTAAAAGTATAAAATCTGTTCATTTTGTCCCCTTTCCATTAACTGCTGTTAAGTGGAATATGTAATGACTATTTTACCCCTCCTCCACTTTCTCCCCCTCCCCCCTCCCCCCCCCCCCCCCCCCCCCCCTCCTCTCTCCGGTGGTGCTGGGAGGAGGAGGAGGGGGGGGGGGGGGGGGGCTGAGGGGGGCGGAAGGAGGAGGGGGGGGGGGGGGCTGGTCGGAGTGAGGAAGGGGGATGAGGGGGGGGCAGGGAGGAGGAGGAGGTGGGGCTGGCCGGTGTGAGGAGGGGGTCTAAGGAGGAGGAGGAAAATGGAGGCTGGTGGGGGTAGAGGAGGTAGTTTAGATTTTTTTTTTTTTTTAAATGTCATTAACGGTCAAAGCTAATGGTCAACAGACAGTAGGAGACTTTTCGAGCAAGTCGTATATTGCAGGGGTCTTTATTTGCTAAATTTGACTAAAAAATCTTTCTAAACAAAATGTATAAATGTAACAAGAATTTTTTTTGCAATTTACCCTTTTTTTTTTTTGACAATATAAAAGAAACTTGTACATAAAGTTGAGCCCCCTTCCCAGTATCACAGCTCATAGTCATAGACATCCGGTCCATCGTCCTCATACGTATATTCTCATAGAACCGAAACTACGCCACATGGGCTCCAACACCCATACCTAATTCCATAGCGCAGGGCGGATCCAAAAACTAAAAATGAGGTGGGCTACATCAGACTCGGATAGACTAGAAGTAGGCTAATCCATATAAAAAAATTTAGAAAAGCAAAATAAACTAGAAGAAAAAAAAGAGCCAAAATTTTCGGAAATTTTCATACAAAGCATTTAATATTTATAAAATCCCACTCAAAGCACAAAGTTTGGAATTATTCCCTAGGGAGCACAAAAACGCTCTTCCGATGGGCGTTTTCTATTTTTTAATGTTTTTGTTTACTTGTCTGTTTCTCCTCCGTTAACTCCGTTAAAAAAAAATAAAAAATTTAGAAAACGCCCTTCGAAAGGGCGTTTTCCCTGAGCATTGGGACATTTCACTCCACTACACCTGTTCTCTGGTTGCATGGCATTCTGGAGGCAGCTTTTCGGGGCGCGTTTCTCTCGAAGTTTGTACATTTTTTTTTGTTCTTATTATTTGTGATCCGTGTAAAAAATGGAGGGACCTATATGTAACAAAATAAAGCTGTTATTGCATTCAACAAAATAAAGCTATTCAATAATTGTTATACTACTGTCCTTGCATTCAACAAAATAAAGTTGTCATTCCTATTATTTGTTATCCGTTTTATTCTTATTCTTATTATTTGTTTTACTACTGTCCCATTCAACAAAATAAAGCTGTTTTTGCATACAGGTCCCTCATTATTTTTGCATTGGAGGGACCTATATGTAAAATATGGTTGGTTTAGAGGGATTTAAATGCAAAAAAAGCATGGGAAAACGCCCATGTGAAAGGCGTTTTGTGTTTGGTTTATATTTATTTTTTTTTTATTTTGCCAAAGGTACTTTCCGTAAGGGTTTTATTTTTTTTTATTTTTTATGTATTAAGTGTTGGTGTTGGTTAGATTTTTATTTGTTGTTTGTACAAAAAAAAAAAAGACAAGCATGTAGATTAAAAATGAGGAAAATAATTCGAGATTCCCTTCCCATTTCTGTGTATTTTTATGTATTAATTGTTGGTGTATTTGCAGTCGAGTGTAATTAATGCTTCTTTTTTTGTTTCCTTCTTTCTAGCATTTCTGTGTATTTTCATGTTTTACAAATTTGTTATTTTCGGTTTCCGTCGTTGCAAAAGAAAAAAAAAAGAAAAAAAAAAGAAAAGGAAAACGCCATTCCGATGGGCGTTTTCATCTGACGTGGATTCTCCTTCCCCCCGTCGTTAACGCCGTGAGAACATAAAACATAAAAAATAAAAAAATAAAAAAAAATACAAAATGTCCTTCCGATGGGCGTTCTGATGCCTCAAATGAAATTTTCTAAAAGTTTGTACTTTCTATACAATATATAATAATATTAATGCTTTAGTTGAAAATTTCTGCAAAATTTTTGTTTGGGTGGGCTCCAACCCACCCCCACCTATAGGCTAGATCCGCCCGTGCCATAGCGGCAATGGCTCATTAATTATTAGTACAAAGTTGCTACAAGTCGCTCAATATCCATCAACAAACAGTTCTAAATTTTTGTATCAAGTTTTTTTAAGATCTGTTCACATATTTCGGATTAGACAATTTGTTTCCATAGAATGGATTGTACGGCTCCGCCCCTGAAACATTTTTCCAGTCTATCGAAGACTATTTTCTACCTGGATCTATTACGCTAGCTATATTGATAAAAATAAGTTTTCAATAAATTTGTGGACAAAGGATTCGGTTGCTTTGTTGGGCCGACTGGGCCTTGGACCCATACGGCCCAGTGGATAAATGACCTGTTCCAAGGGGGGTCGCCATTCCAACTCCGCTCCTGCCGCTCCACCAGCTGAAGCATCGTGAAACTTCTGGAACATTACGGAAGCCACTCCATCCTTCTCCACTCTTCTTCCTCCTCCTTTAAATACGACTCTTATCAAAAAAATCATCAAATCAAAGAGAAAGAAATTGTAAAAGAAAGAAAGAGAGAGAGAGAGAGAGAAGCTCATCAATGGATTTCCGAGTGATGGGATTGGAAGCTCCTCTGATGTCGACGCTCCACCACCTGATGGAGTCCGCCTCCCCCTACATCCCCGACGACGACGCGACCGACGCCAAGTCCTCCTCCGCCAACGGCGGCGGCAGCGGCAGCAGCACCCGGACCTACGTCCGCGACGCCCGCGCCATGGCGTCCACCCCGGTGGACGTGAAGGAGCTCCCGTCGGCGTACGTGTTCGAGGTCGACATGCCCGGGGTGAGGTCCGGGGAGATCAAGGTGCAGGTGGAGGACGACAACCTCCTCGTCATCAGCGGGGAGCGGAAGCGCGGCGGAGAGGAGGGGGAGGGGAAGTACCTGAGGATGGAGAGGAGGATGGGGAAGTTCATGAGGAAGTTCGCGCTGCCGGAGAACGCCAACACGGAGGACGGGGTGTCGGCGGCGTGCGCCGACGGGGTGCTGACGGTGACGGTCAAGAAGCTGCCCCCGCCGGAGCCCAAGAAGCCCAAGACCATCGAGGTCAAGGTCGCATAGAGATGGCGAACGAGCGAGCGAGCAGCAGTGAGAACGGGTGTTGAATAAAATTAGAATTGTGTGCGAGAGTAGAGTTAGTGTGTGGATCTTCGTTCGAGTGCGTTGCCGTGTCCAAGTACTAGTTGTTTTTAATTCGAGTAATTTTAGTTTGTTTTTCCGTTGTGCTTAATTCGAGTCTCTCCAGATTTCTTTTTTCTTCTTACACTCGATATTTACACTATGTTTGGGAATATTTGGAGGGAGGGGAAGGAAAATTTGAGAGAGAAAAATAGAGGGAGAGGAAAATTAATTTTACCTCTTCTTGTTTGGATAACCAAAAAGTAGGGAGGGAAAAGTGAAGAACTAATATGCTAACTTTTTGTGTGATACATACATAATTACTAATTTGTCCTTCTTTCTAGTTCTGGTGTTAGCACAAAAATAAACAGATTATAGATCGGAACAAAGTATATAACAGATTACATCATTATCAAATTTTGATAGAACTAAAAAAAATGAGAGATGAAGATAATATAATGTACCTGATGTTGATTCCCATCGGTGTAGAATTTGCTCAAGAGAGAAATATATAACACAGAAAGAAGAATATCAACGGACAAAGAGAGAAAGAAAAGAGAGGACAATTGAGTAAATTTTACTCATTCCTCTCACGTACAAAAATTTTCCTCCCGGTTTTGGGAGGAAAATATTTGGTGGGACCTACTACTATTTTTTCTCCAAATTTTTCTCCTCTTTTTTCTTTCCTCCCTTTTCAAACAGCACAACTTTTACTTTTCCCTCCACTTTTTTCTCAAATTTTTCTCTCCCTCTATTTTCTCTCCTTCCCAAACATAGTGTTAGAAGGCAAATATTAAGAACAATGGCAGTCTCGCTAAGTAAAGAGATGGGTTTGGATTTCAATAGCGGGATCATAAATACATATATATATATATATATATATATATATATATATATATATATAACATAGGTTGATTTTATAATGTAAAATTATCCAGCTAGTGTTAGAGCATCCACAATGACAATACTCCAAACTATACTCCAAATTATTTCAAACCATACTCTAATAATTAATTTTGGAGTATTCTCTTCATGTTCGTACACAATGGTATAGTCTAAATAAACACTCCAAATTGACAAGTGGCAACACTTCATTTGTTTTCTTCCTTATTTTTCTTTGATAATTGACAAGTGGCAACACTCTAAAAAAAAAAAAAAGAGAAAAATAAATATGGTGGGCCCGCAAGTAATATAGCTAAACTAGTGGACTCTCCAAATTTGGAGAGTCTCTTAGCTTGCCATCCAGTGCTACAAAATTTGGCTAAAGATCAAATATAGCACTTGAAATTAGTCCCACTGTGAATGCTTTTATAGCAATTCTGATTGTCAAAATTAAACTATATAATAATTCTGAAAAATAGGACTGCAAAATTTCAGATTTTGACTAATATTGTAAAATTTTGCAGTTATAATAATAAAATCAAAACTATTTTAAAAAATCGGGTCAAAAATGTGTTACACTTTGGTAACTTTTGTATAGTTCTTAACCCTCTAAAAATTCCAGTCTGTGGATGGAAATGCAAATCCAGGATAACATAACCTGGGATAGAAATAGCATTCTCCACTGCAAAATGATAAATTCAGAGTCTTGGCAATAATCAAGTAAATCAAATTCAATAGGAAATAAGTTCTGGCATCAGTACTTAAATCAAGGTCTGCGTCATACTTAAATCAAGGTCTACATCTGCATCCACAATGCTTGGCCAAGTCGAGTAGCAACTTTTCTCATAAAATTGTAGCTTCAGAACATTCAAAATGAGCAAGGATCCGTGTGCTTTTGATATGTGTCAGGAGAACAGCAGTTGACTGCGAACAAATAAATGCCCGTTAATATTTTGTGCAACATTTTTATCAAAGAACATGATATTTGGATCATCATCACACCCCTCACAAGCACCAAGAGTGCTTATACATTTTGCTATTTCCCAGAAAACCAAACGTATCAATACTATTGATGGATGATTCAAGAAACCAAGTATTACAAGAGGATCAACTGAAATAAGAGGTGAATGGAGCAGACATACACAAAGAGTACATTCCTTAATGGAAGTCTGGAACAAGGTATACAAATCTTGGATGAGTACTGATAAACCAGAGCAGCAAAACAAAATTGACGATAGTTGGAACACATTGTCATTACTGAAAAATAAATAAAAATAAAGCACTTGCTAATAAAAGAATCTAGAAATACTATTTGACAACCAAGTATAGGCCTAACAGAAAACTAGACCAAAGCATCCTTAATTATTTCAATGAACCTGGAATAAACTACAGTTTGATAATTAGATACCAATGTTATAGTGTACAAAGAACTATATATACTTTCTATTTCAACAAATCGCCTTCACAAGGTTGTAATAGATCGATAACATGCTGCTGGTATAGATAATTGTGTCTTGAAGGAAAATGGTGCTCCAAGAGCCCACATTATAACATAAAAGGAAGAACTTGTACCAAGAACTATACTTTCAATTTCAACATTCAATTGCGTTCACAAGGTTGTAATAGATTGACATTCAAAATAAGGGGTTTAGATAGAGTCTTGAAGGAAAATGGTGCTCCAAGAGCCCATTGTTGCCAATCATCTGCTTCCAAGGCTCCCATAGTATTTGTACATTTTTACTCAAAATCAGCAACATTGTCCACTATTCCAATGAACCCAAAAATATTATAACTCAGATGATATAATGACCAAAATTTAAGTTATTCTCGTGTCACTTCCAAATTATGTACGCAAAAAAGCCAACAAGGCATATAGATAAGATGAGTTCACATATGACCACACAGTTTGAGAGATTTAAGGGAACATCTACAGGCAGTGGGAGGCACAATCATAAGGATGTTTCTAAGGCAACGTTCCTGAATTTTTTTAGTATAATAATATAATATTGTATTATTTTGTTGGAAATTTTGTGGAGGTATCATACAATAAAGCATAAGTTGTTGTGTCTCTTTGTTTTCAATTTGTTTTGACTTGGGACGATCTTCCGTTAAATACACCTGTCCACAATTGTTGCTGCCTAAAAAAAATTCCATTTTTTTCAATGGCACCCATAATGATTTGGGGAGCACTGATACATCACAAAAAAAATTATAAACAACAAATATGATCTATTAGACAGCGGCAATGAGAAGAAATTTTTGCCTAATTTTAATGCTTAGAGTGGTCAAGTTTTGGACATCTACAAGAATGGTTAGCCCTAGCCTACCATCTAGCTTCTAGATGTAGCTTCTCACCCTGAGCACTGCTACCTTTGCTCGCACGCGGGCCAGCTTGCCGTCATGTGGCACCATATCATTGACAGGTCAACCGACGTGGAACCCATAAGGAAGAAGGGCAATCGGGTGGTGCCATGCAGGCGGACGGGCCAGCCCGTCTACAGGCAAAATACCTTTTCCGTTGTAATAAAATTGCGTGTGTGTGGCAACAATAGCAGCAAAAGTTACTAGAGCTAATTTTTCATAAGCCTTTTGCTGGACAAGATAAAAAAAACAGCAATAAGCTTCTCCAATCAAAATTGAATTTAAGACATCAGAAATCACTAGATAGTTGTAAATCATTCTCAATGAACTTAAACAAGATATCTCCTCTAATCTCACATTTTTGAATACATTAACCATATAAAAAAAAACCTAAAGTTGATTTGAACCTGCAAATTCCCTTCGATTTTATTTCAGTCCAAACTCCATATTTGAACCATCTTCTTCCAAAAATCTGTAAAATGGACATTAAAGTTAGCAAATATTTAACTCCATAATTAGGAAACCAAACATACTTCACTGAGTAAAAAAAAAAAAAAATGATCTTACATGAATCAAGAGCACCATTCACGAGCATTCTGAAACATCTTCAACCATGGACTCGGGCCTTTCTTGTCAACCTTCCATTCTTTTGGATACCATGGGAATTGCCACATCATGAAGCAACGCTCTGGGTGTGGCATCATGGCAAGGTGTCTTCCGTCGGGAGAACAGAGGGCCGCAACCCCCAGCGGAGAACCGTTCGGATTGAAAGGATACGCCTCCGTCGCGCTACCGTCGTCGTCGCAATACCGCAAGGGAGCCAGGTCCAGTTCGAGAACGCGATCCCGGACGACTTTGTCGGGAAAATACGCCCTCCCCTCGCCGTGAGCAGCCCAAACGCCCAGCGAGCTGCCCTGCATTCCTCTGAACATTATCGCGGGAGAGTCCCCGATTCTCACACCGGTGAAGCGGCACTCGAAGCGACCCGACTCGTTGTGAATGAACCTGGGCTGAGAGACGTCTCCTCCTTCGCCAAGGGAACCCCCTACTGCAGCCCCAGGAATCCATCCGAGGAGAGCCATGAGCTGACATCCGTTGCATATACCAAGGCTGAAAGTGTCGGTTCGACTGTAGAACTCCTGAAATTGCCGAAGGAGAGCCCGGTTGAACCTTATGGACGCTGACCAGCCTTTCGCGGAATCTAGGACGTCGGCGTAGCTGAAGCCTCCTACGAACGCGACGCCCCTGAACTGATCCAAATGAACCCTTCCGTTCAGGAGATCGGACATCGTGACGTCCCAAGGCTCGAAACCGGCAGCGTAGAATGCTGCAGACATCTCCCTGTCCCCGTTGCTCCCTTCCTCGCGAAGGACAGCGACCTTCGGTTTCGCGGCTGCTGAGATGATCTTCTCATCGGTGAACTTGGGAGTGAAAGTCAATTCCCATTTAGGCGCGCGTCTGCTCTTCAAGCCTTCTTTCTCGAGCGCGACGCAGGAAGCCAGTCTCTGGAAGCCCTCGAGCCGGAAACTGGTGTCCTCCCATAAATCCCGAAGGTACGACGTTTCCTCCTCCAGTAGCGCCGTGCCATCAACCGATAACTCTATCACCGGCGATTCGGTGACATTTCCGATGACCTCACCGGAAATACCGGCCGCTTCAAGCTTTCCCCTAACCAGACCTAAATTCTCCGAGCTGACCTCGATAATAAGGCCGAGCTCCTCGGCAAAGAGCGTCTGGAGAAGGCTATAACCTCTCGAGCTTAGGTTCAGCTTCACACCGAAATTCCCAGCAAATGCCATCTCAAGAACACAAACAATAAAGCCTCCATCACTGATGTCATGACCAGAAGAAATCAACTGTTCACCGAGCATCTCCTGAACGGTCTCGAAAACCTTCTTTAGATAAGGGACGTCATCCAGATCGGGGCACTCGTCGCCGAGCTGATCGAAAGCCTGAGCAAGCGCCGAACCACCCAACCGCCGCTTCCCTTTCGCCAGGTCGATGTGCAAGAGAACACCATCGTTCCCCAGCTTCAAGTCCGGTGTTACCGTCAGCGTTACATCAGGAGACGTGACGTACGCACTGATGACTAGGCTTCCGGGAGCCTTGACGACCTCGCCAGAAGCTTGGGCTGCCATCGAGAGGCTGTCCTTTCCTCCGTCTATTGCAATTCCCAACTCGATCATGGACTCGGAGAGAGCTGTAGCAGCATCGTACATCGCCGCTCCTTCACCGTCGAGCTTAGCAGCATACATCCAGTTGCCACTAGCCTTAACATCGCCGAGAGATGTAACTTTAGCCCAGACTAGGTTTGTCAGCGCTTCGCCTACTGCCAACCTTGCCATGGCCTTCGGGTTCAATAAGCCTTTGATCGGTTGCTCCCCGATGGCGCAAGCACCGCCAGTTAGGTCGCTGTATGTCTGAGCAATGACCGCAACATCCGAGAGCGGCAGTTGCAGCGGCCCAACAGTCTGCTGTTGTGCCACGAGACCCGTTACGCATCTATCAACTTTCGTCGTCAGAAACCGCTTCGAACATACCGAAGGTAGCCTCAGCACCCTCGCTAGAGAATCCATGACCGACACGCCTGGAGCGATGGCAAGCGGCTCCCGTATCTGCGGCATCCGTTTGGATTCGAAAGACTTCTGGGGCATGTCTCCGAGCACCTTTTCGAGCTCGAGATCCTCCACAGGAGGGGGGAGAGGGAGCCCGTCTGACCTGCACTGTTCGATGGCGAAGCGATCGACCAACACGACCCGTCCGGTGCCACTGATGGTTCCGATAACTGCCATAGACACCCTTTCCCTTTCGCAGAACGAAAGCAATAGGTCCCGGCTTTCGGGTTTCACTAACAGAGCATCCTGTTCTTGGTACTCGGCACCCCATATCTCTAAAACCGACATGGTATGGTCGCCGACTACTATGGAGCGGATGTCGATCTCCGCCCCTTTCGGATAGATGATCTCCTTCACGACGTTGCAGTTCCCGCCGGCTCCTTGATCGTGAATGCTGACAATCGGATTGTCTTCTCCCAGCTCGACGCAGCAACGGATCACTCGGTAAAGCTTCTGCGCCATCTCGGCGTCTCCTCGCTGCACTGCGTTGAAGTCCAGTTCCACATCGTTCTGTCCGCTGACCATGCTCGAAGCAGCGCCGCCTCCCATGCCGATACGATAGGCAGGGCCGCCGATCTTCACAACTAGCATTCCGACCTCCGGCTCCCCTTTCGTTATGTGGCCGTGATCAATCTGCCCGATGCCAGCACTGAACATGATCGGCTTCAGCCACTCCCGCCGCTCCCCGTTAGAGAGCCTCGTTCCGAACGTCCTCGTGTACCCCTGTATCAGAGGCTCTCCGAACTTGTTACCGTAGTCCGACGCACCGTTACTCGCGTCGATTAGAATCTGGAGCGGCGAAGCGAGGTTCGACGGGTATGCGAAAGACAGGTCCTCCCACGGAGCGTACGACCCTTCCATCTGCAGGTTCCCGACACAGTAGCCGGCAGTGGAAGCAACAACAAACGAGCCACGCCCGGTCGCGTGCGTGTCCCTGATCCGACCTCCAGCTCCGGTCTCGGCGCCGGGATAAGGGGCCACCGCACATGGAAAATTGTGCGTCTCGGCCGTAAACAACACATCAAGCTCACGGAGAGAAGAATGCAACGGAGACGGTGAACCAGGTGCCGACGGGCGCAGCGAACTGACCGGGAATCCCCTGATCGCGCTAGAATTGTCCTTGAACCCGATCACCGAGTTGTTCGGGTTAGCTTTCAGAGTGCCCTTCACTATCTGAAACAATGTCCGGTCCATCGCCTCTCCGTCTATGATGAGCCTCCCGTTGAAGAACCAGTGCCGGCTGTGCTCGCTGTTGGACTGAGCAATGTCGAAGAGCTCGACGGTCGTCGGGTCGCGCTTGATATCGTATCGGAACAGGTGAGTGTAGTACTCTATGTCTTGGTCGTCGAACGCCAGACCCATCTTAGCATTTATCTCCTCGAGCGCCTCCTTTCCCCTTTCGATCACCGGAACCAACACAACGGCCTCCGGAACGGCATCTGTTCTGAACGATCTCAGCCTCGCGCCATAGACGCATTCCGTCATTCTGTCGTGAACCATGGCCGCAAACTCGCTGATCAGGCTCTCCTCCGACGGGCTGCTCCCGGGCCTGAGATACAAAAGATAGCGCCGGGAGCGCTCGATCCGGCTGACTTCCGTCAGACCACATGCTCGGCAGATCGAGACGGCGTTCGCGGACCAGGCCGTCGTGAAGGACATCCTGGGGCCCACCTCGACTAGCACGGTCCGCCGGGCGACCTCCTCCTCGAGGAAGCTCTCTCTCCGCAGGTTGTCCGGCTCGTAGGTCTCCCGGAGGAGCCACTTGAGAATCTCGAGCTTCTCCTCCGACAAGCTGCCGCTGACCCCGACATTGAAGCACTGCTCGGTCCTTATGCCGACGACGTCGGCGGAGATCTTGGCCTGGACCTGCCGGAGGAGCTCGGCGGCAGCGCCGTCGCGGACGAGCGGCAGGCGGTAGAAGTGCACGATCCCGTCGCGGTCCTCCGATGAAGGGCCTTCGGCGACCGCGGTCTCGGCTCCCTTCGAGGAAACTGCTCTCGGGACGAGAGGGGACGCCGTGCTGAGCACCCCGAAACCGTGCCGGCGAAGGCGGTGGGGCCCGAAGCTTCCGCCGAGCGCGGCGCTGCAGCTCCTCCGATGCATCGACGGAGCATTTTTCCTCTGCAGGCCCTGTAAAGATCGATAGCGGGAGTCAATGGGATGGAACAAAAAAGGAAACTCGAAAAAAAAAGGAACGATTGTGAGTTCGTTCCAATAGCACCTTCCATGTCAAGAATTGTATTGTTGCTGTCTGACCTATTGCAGTCGTCATGGTGTAGCTGAAAAAAAAAATGGCGTCTTTAGAACGGCTAAAAAAACTACGAAGCAGCCATAGGAAAAAGTTAGAATTAAAGAGCATACACGGAGCAGCAGAGGAGGCGACGGCGACGGCGGCGGAGGGCGGTGGGGAAGAGGAGAGAGAGAGAAGGGTTTGGCGGAAGAAAAAAAAAAATAGGGTTAAAGTAAAAAAACGAAGACACCGAATCAGTTACGGGTCGGGTTTGGATACAACGAATAGAATGCTCCGGGTCGGGTTTGGATACAACGAATAGAATGCTCTGAGTCGGGTTCGGATACAACGCATAGAATGCTCTGAGTCGGGTTCGGATCTTCAACGAAAATCAAAAGAATTTTGGTTTTAGTTTGGAGGAGCAATGTTTGGATTTAGTTTTGGACTAATTAGTTTTTAGACATTGTATTTTATACCAATTTATAGTTTAGATTTTAACATGTCCAATTTTAAAGTTTAGCTCCTTAATTTTTATTTATTTGTTTGATTTTTTTTTTTCTATTATACTCTTCCTTCATGTTGGCAAATGTTAAAGACCACCCCCAAATTACTAAGGGCAACCATCCTACTAAGGACAAGCCATGACCATTTTCAATTTTTACTAAGGGCAACCTAATGTTAAGTGATTTACTAAGGACCACCAAGAGGAGTAAGCTGACAGCCTCCCTCTCCCTGCCGCCGCCGATCCGAAGTCCCCGCGCAGCACCCTCTCCCTCGCCTCTCCCCCAACTCCCCGCAACCCTCCGATCTCCCCTCCCCCCCTCCCCTCTGCTGTCGGATCCCGCCTCCACTCCCTCTCCCTCCTCGCCGACCACCTCTCCTCCAACCGCCCCTTCCCCTACGAGGCCCCTGTCGGCTCCGGCGACAACGGCTGCATATTCTGCCTCAACCGCCTCGAGAGGGGGGACCAGATCCGCCGCCTCGACTGCTACCACGTCTTCCATAGCCGATGCCTCGACGGCTGGCTCGCCGCTCCTCCCGCCGGAGGACCGCCGGACGAAGGCGGAGGACCGCCGGACGAAGGCGGAGGCCGAGCAGCGGATCGGGGCCGAGCTCGTCGCCTGGCTCTCCCCCGATAGGAGGAAGCAGGCACAAGAAGCATCATCAGCAGCAGACGGACTGCAGGCATGCTGTCTTCAATTTGGACTGGCCTGCAGTCCTGTCTTCAATTTGGACTGCAGGCAAGACCTGCAGTCCTCGATTGACAGAAGCGGGTGGCCCTTAGTGTTTTTAAAATGGCAAACTTGTAATTTTTTAGAAGTTTTAAGTTGGTGGCCCTTAGTAATTTGGGGGTGGCCTGTAACATTTGCCTTCATGTTTGATAATAAAATTTTGGCTTAATTGCTAATTGCTACCCTCAACTATCACACTTTTTCAAGTTGCTACCCTAAACTTTTTTTCGTGACAGATTGATACCTCAACTATTATTAGACGACTTAGTACCCTAACGACGTTAACAGCGTAGATAAAAAGACGAAAAAGCCCTTGTTAAAGATCCTGTACGAATAGAATAGGATCGGTTTAATTAGATATTTCTAAAGAAAGAAGGCTTCTCTCTCTCTCATTTGATCTCTCTCTCATTTGATCTTCACCCGGTCCCAAAGAAGGTGAAATCTCTACACATTCCTCATGCCTTCTCCATCTCTAAGCTTTTGATCTTAGGGTTTTAATTAATTTTGTGATTTAGGATTTTTGACGTTTTTCTAAATTAGGTTTTTTCGAGCTATGTACGTTTGTAATCCACAATTTTCGTGTTAATATTTTGATGCATGCATGACTTTCGATTTTTAGGGTTTTGATTTTTGATTCTCTGACTTAGGGTTTTTTCGACATATGAAGTCAATTTAGGGTTTATATTGAGTAATCCATAATGCACGTGTGTGTCTGCAAAGTATGAAGTCAATTTAGGGCTTACTATGTGTATTGATTCTCTGACTTTGGATTTTCTTACGGTTTTTCTGAGTAACCCATAATGCACGTGTGTTGTTTGTTGTAATGTATAGAAAGGTTGTCGGGACCACATGTGCTCACTGTATGTGGTGGGCACATGATACAGTATTTCTTTATTGTGTGGGGGACCATGGTGCTCTTTTCTTTGTGTAAACAATACACATAGTAAGCAATACATCAAGTATGATTCTTACCTCTCTTTACTGTGCAGATGATATGGTCTATAAGACTACACCATGGTGGTCATTTTTCTACAAGTACAGGTTGGAGATATGTTGGTGGTACGGAGAACACTTGTAACATTGACTTGGATAGAATGTCTCTTCAAGAAATATTCGGTTGGTTGAGAGAATTAGGGTACAATTGTCCTTGTAGAATATTCCATATAAGCAAGTCCAAGAAATGTCTTATGCTTTTGGACACAGATGAGAAAGTGTTGGAGTTGTTCAACAGTAGGAACACTGACAACAAAACTGAAGAGATTGTGGATATATATGTTGAACATCTTGATGGTCAAAACAACGAGCTCCCTGAAACGACGGACCCAAGTCATATTGAGCAGCTTGACGGATACATTGCCACACAAGGGTCAAGGGTCAAGAGTCATGTGCACAGAAACTGAAGCTGTTGGTGAAAGTGGTATGAATATACATTGCTATTATTTATTTGTGTGTTGTTTTACATTGGAGCCTTTTACATTTATTGATTTAACTATTTTCTATCTTAGGGAATAATGAAGAGAATGAAGATGGGGATGATGACTATGTGAATGAAGAAGATGGTGGTGAAGATGAAGATGTGGGTGATGGTGACTATATGAATGAAGAAGGAAGTGAAGAAACTGAAGAGAGTGAAGAAAGTGATAAAAGATCCGATGCGGAAGATGAAGATGATGCACACATTAGAGAAAATATAGAGAATTGCGAGGTAGCAGAATTTGTTGAAAGTGAGTATGAGGACTCCGATGATATCAGAAGCATTTATAAAGATGATGAAGTTGGACAGTCTAGGCCCAAGTTTCCAGAGTTCAACGAAGTAAGGGACTTGAAAGAGCCATCATTTATTGTGGGAATGGAGTTTCAAAGTTCAAGTGACTTTAGAAGATTAGTGAGGGAAGATGCAATTAAGATGATTTACAGTTCAGTCATTAGATGATTTACAGTTCAGTCTTTAGATGATTTACAGTTCAGTCTTCTGGAGTCCTATATGTTCAGTCCTATATTTACAGTTCAGTCTTCTAAATGGCAGCAAACAGGCCACAAGAAGGGGAAGTGTCAGCAAACAGTTAGGGAGGGTGAAAATGAAGTTAGGGAGGGTGAAAATGAAGTTAGGGAGGGTAGAAATGAACATGAAGTTGAGCAACAAACAAGTAGAGAATCATCATCAACAACTAGAGGAAGGGGGAGAATAAAGAGGTTGGTTAATAGGTCACCACCTGGAAAGAGAATGTTACCAAAATTCGTGCCAAAAAGAGGGATTAATGTAATAGCTGCTTCAAGTCAGGTATGGGTATCAACATATACCTACTATAATATGTGACTGTCATGTTATCCTCAACTAATGTATGGGTATCAATACATAGGAAACACATGGAGTTCAACCCACAATGTTCACCCAATCACAAGCAGGGCAGCAATCTGGAGTTCTACCCACTGCATCAAAGAATCCCTCTACTGTTATGTAAATATAAGTGCACTAACCTATTTTGTTAAATCTCCAAACTTATTTTACAGCAAATAGGAGTTTGTAAATTACATTGCACTAACCTATTTTCTTCTCTTTTTCCCAGGAAAGTCAGGTGGATGCCATGACTTTTGATGGTGGCAGGACTTTGCTAACAAGTTGGAAGATAACAGTTTTTTGATGGTGGCAGGACTTTGCTAACAACATTTTGTGTGTTCATTCTATCAAACTTTGATGGTGGCAGGACTTTGATAACAGTTGGATGATGACAGTTTTTTGATGGTGGCAGGACTTTGCTAACAGCATTTTGTATGTTCATTTGTATCAAACTTTGATGGTGGCAGGACTTTGATAACAGTTGGATGATGACAGTTTTTTGATGGTGGCAGGACTTTGCTAACAGCATTTTGTATGTTTATTTGTATCAAACTTTGGATATTATATCAGTTTATTTGTATAAAACGTATGTATGTTTCTTATTTGAATCAAACTTTCGATATCATTTTGTGCTATGAATTGTATGAATTGTATGTTTCTTCTGTATGCTTCTTATTTGTATCAAACTTTGGATATCAGTTTGTGCTATTAAGGTCTTATTTGTATGTTTCTTTGGATATCAGTTTACTGAAAGGTATGGTCTTATTTGTATCAAATGTTCGATATCACTTTGATGTCAGTTTATTTGTACCAAAGTAGACTACAGAATGTCAGTTCATTGAATGTTGGATATCACTTTGGATATCAAACTACAGTATGCTTCTTATTTGTATCAAATGTTGGATATCACTTTGGATATCAGTTCTGTATCAAATGTTGGATATCACTTTGGATATCAGTTCTGTATCAAACGTCTGTATGTTTCTTATATGAATGGCAGTTCATTGAATGAAATGCTACTGATTTGAATGGTCTAATGATATCAGTTCCTCACTTAGTAAAGCTTCATTTTTATTAGCACAATCCACATCAGAACAAATATCAGCAACACATCGTTTTCATTAGAATCATGTCTTAGTTAGGGATTCATACATAAAATCCAATCCACATCAGAATAACTACAACAGTTCTCATGAACTTTTCAAAAAGAACCGTCCTAATCAACTAAACAACCGTCACTGCAAGTATAACGACAAATACAAGTATAACAACAACAAAAGTCCCGAGAATGAAAGGCCGGGAACTGTGCATTTCTTTCATACGAATTTGTGCCTCCAGATCTAATATTTTTTCCTTCATCTCCATGTTCTCTCTTTGTAATCTTAGGATGAATTTTCGAGCTTGAACGGGAAACTCCTCATCTTTCCACTCAAAAAAATTACATCTTCTCGAAGATTTGTAGTTACCACATCCCCAAAATCGACGTCCAGCATTTTGTGTCTTCACACAAGTTGTGAGATGAGTCTCGATTTGGCAAAAACAACTCCTCCATTCCTCTTCGACCTTCTTGGAAGAGTAGGTGCTGCTGGTTGAGATCACTGACATCGTAAAACTATAAACTGCATATACGAATTGAGATTAGATGAGAGAATATGTAGAAAGAAAATATACTAAAAAAAATTAGTAGAAAAAAACTGAAAGAGAATGGACTAGGGCATATAGAAATTGAGAGAAGATTAGACATTATGTACGAAGAAAGTAGACTACATAAATTAGGAGAAAAATTTGAAAGGAAATGGAATAGAGCTGAGGCTAGGGCATCACCGGGCGGATGGGGAAAAATTTTGGTAACTTTGACAAAATTTCTCTTTCTTGAAAGAGAATGAGCTTTTAAAACAATTGCTAAGGGCTATTCTCGTCCAAAAAAATCAACTTTTTCGAGCATAGACGGAAAAACTAACCCCGGGGCAACGGAGGGTATCAACTTGAATATATTGAATAGTTGAGGTATCAATGTCACGACCCGCACCCGGATATACGGGTACGAATACATGGGCCACGCCCAGCCTACGTCGCGGTATCGGCGGTAGAACGCTGTCAAGTATACTATACTAACTACAACTTCTATGAATCTATATCTAGAAATGTACTCATGTCACATCACGAAAACTAAGGAAGATAAGACAAGAAATAATAACAATATCACTAGAACAACTAGAATCTACAATGATCATAAGACATGAAAGATAAAGAAGGAACAATAAGACTAACTAAGAATAACTACCAGGCAACTCACATAGAAGAAATAGTGAGATCCACCTCAGCTAGCAACATCATGAAGTCCAATAATGAGGGCACAACTACTCCTAAATTTTCATAACGTATCCAGTCAGGAGCGGAACGAGTACATATATCTCATAACAGATCTCAAGATAGAATAAAAGCTATAAGACTGTAAATAGAGCATATACAATGAAATCATGGAGTGTACATATATGTATCATGGCATGGTAAGCTGTAAAGCTAGAGCTAGAACAAGAAAATAGAACGGGATCATGGCATGTACACGAATCAAGGTAAGCTATATATATCCAATGTGTGTGAGTAGCAGTTTCAACTTGTGATCGGCTTGGGAAACTGTCAAGAATCGGCCTGGCAAGTCATAAGTGCGGTATATGACTCACACTGTTCAAGATAGCAAGGGGATATGATCACAGGCATACGCTACTACTCCCCCTACCCCAACTGGTAGAATGGATCCAAACAGGACACGTCACTGCACGGGATTCTAATGAGAAGGTCGCGAACCTGCTCTAGAATCAGTGACCATATATCGAGCAAGAGCTACAAGGGTGCTTGCACAATACATCCCAACCTAAGAAGGAGAGACATCTCTCGTCGGGATCCAAGAATACCAATCCGTGAGAACCATGTGTCAGGGATAAGCATATCAACACTAATTACATGAATCATAACAGTTATCATAAATTGGGAGTAAGTTATCAGAGAATGTACTCGCCTGGGGTCCTGCTGTCAATATGAATCAGGGTTCAGAGTAAAGCCACAGACCTAAAGATGAAATAATACAGGAGCTGATCAGGGTCAAAAGACATACTAAACATCTAGGTCAAACTAAGTCAAACTAAGACAAACTGGGTCAAGGTTGACGTACAGTTGACTTTGGTCAACTGGTCAACTCTGGTCAACCCTAAGTCTAATCTAGGTTAAATAGGTCAATGGTTGACCTACAGTTGACTTTGGTCAAAAAGTCAACGTTGGTCAAGTCTGATTAAACCTAGGTCAACTGTTGACTCTACTTCGACATCTAGTCAAAGTAGTCAACCATGGTCAAGCTAGTCTCTATAACATCTACAAGGTCAACTTATGAATTTCAATGATTTAGAAATCACTGAAATCGACGGGTCTCTAAAACAACCAAAAGGAGAAAATATTATAATAATAGGATGACACAAAAAGAGAAGAAATCTACAAATGTTGTCGGATGATGAAACTAACATCACCAACGTGTCCAGAATGGTCAAATCAGCTAGGATAGCCTGTCCAAAAGTCCAATTTGGACACAGGGGCAAAACGGTAATTTCGGGCCAAAATGATGTCCGCCGTTGGACACACTTTGCACCGAAAAACGTGCCGAAATAAAAGTGCACAAAACCTAACAAATTATATGTCCACGAATTCAGAATGAAGATACGAACCCAACGGTATATCCAGAATTGGATTCCGTTGACCCGATCTCAAATTGGTCCGTTGACCGGGACATTGAAATTCTGATTTACACGGAAAAGCGTGTCGGAGCCAATGTCCTCAAAACTCAGCAAATTATATGTCAACGAGTCCAGAATGACGATACGAACTCAACGGTATATCTAGAATTGGATTCCGATGAGCCGGCGTCAAAAAGTCCCGTTGACTCAGAAAGTGGGACCCGCTTTGCACCGAAATGCGTGCCAGGGCCCACGTTCTCCAAATCAAGCAAACTTTATATGAAAACATGCCAGAACGACGCCACGAGTCTACTGGTGGTGTCAGAAATTTAATCCGGAGTCCCGGGTTCAAAAATGGAATTTTACAAGTGCAACACTAAGAATTCGAACGGCCAACTTTGGCGTCGAATTCGACCGACCTAACAAGCTCAAACTGAAATGAAATCTAAAGGGGACAGGAAGAGGGTTATACCAGCTGTGCACCGGAACTGGTGGTGCGCAAAACGGAGCTGCGACGATGAAGATACGAACCCGCAAAGTTGGCGTCACGAAACTGTCCAAAAACAGTACAAATTAAAACGTCAACTTGGTGGCCGGTTTTGATGTATCAAACGACGAAATTAACGGTTCAAATTTGAGAGGGATGAAGGGATATACCGAGATTGAGACGGAGCGAAGAAATCGCCGATCCAACGGTCGGATTGTCCGAAAAATTGGCGCGAAGTTGCTGCTCCGAAGCGAACTTTCTGAATTTCGTCCGCGCGCGCGTCGACGGGATTCAGAGCAAAACGCTGAAATCGTCTAGACGGCGCGTCCCGGAGGACGTTGGCTGCCACAGGGTGGTCGCCCAGGGTGCGCGCGCTTGGGCGGGGGGTCTCGCCGTGGCCGGTGGCCGCGCGGTGGCGCGTGGCCGGCGGCGGTGGCAACCATTGCTGCCGCCCAAGCTGCTGTTGCAGCTGCGGCTACTGCTGCGAGCTGCTGCGCTTGCGCGCGGCGCGCGGTGGCGGCTGCTGGCGACGCACGTCGGCGGCGGAGGTCCGGCGAGGGTGGCGAAAGCGGCGGTTTGGTAGTGGTGGTGGCGGTTGATGATGATAAAGGTATGGTTATGGTGTTGGTGGTTATAGTAAGGGTGATGGTGGTGGTGATATAGAAGAAGAAGAACATGAAGAAGGAGAAGGAGGAGAAGAAGGAGAGTGGGGGCTGTCGGCCATGGGCTGGTGGTCGGCCGGCCAAGGGGGGGTCGACCATGGCATGGCTGTTGTGGTGATGGTGTGTGTGTGTAAAATTATAAAGAGTGGGAGAGAGAGATGATGTGTGTAGGTGAATATAATAGGGAGGAGAGAGAGAAGATATTTGAGAGAGTGAGAATAAAGAGAGGGATGGGGGAGTGGGCTGGTCGGCTGTAGAGGTGAGGGGGTGGGGGTGATGTGGTGTGTGAGGTGTTATGGAGAGAGAGAGAGTATATATTATGTATATATAATATATGTGGGTGTACATATATTTATATAAAGAGTAAGAGAGAAAGAGATATTTAGAGAAATAGGGGGGAAAGATGTAGTCGGTCCACATGGGGGGAGGGAGGAGTTAATGTGCTGGTGATGGGGTGTGGAGTGTAGGTAGAGAGAGAATGAGTGTAATATATATATATTATGTATATATATGTGTACATATATACAATGAGGGAATTAGATATTTACATAAAAAAAGATATTTAGGGTAGAGGAAAAAATATCAGTGGGGTATGGACAATCACGATGGAGGGCAACATGGAGCTGGGTTCGGGTTCGGTAGAGCCGGGTCGGACCAAAATCGGACAGGGTACAATATTTGAATTAAAAATAGGGATTTATAATTATGGATAAATAAATAACATGCGGGGACTCAAATAAATGGGACACAAGTGGCAGGTGGGTAGTAGGCTTCGTGTGGGCCATGTTCCTATTTGGGGTCGACTGGATTGGACCGATATCGGGCCCGAAAATTAAATGGGAAATTAAATCAGATTTTACGGCAGATAATTAATTGGCCTAAATTGAACCGGAAGTTGTGCGAAGGAAATGGAGCACAAAATGGAGTGTCTGAGTGGGACACAATGGTCATGGGTGAAGAGCGTCTCGAGTAGATCAGGCATGACAAGTTGGTTCTGAGAAAACGACTGGTCTGGTGCTCCTAAATTAAAAGCCACGGTAACGTGCTTATGGGGATCAAGAAAAAGAGTGGGAAATCAATTAATAATTTAAATGGTCTAAATTGACCCGAACTTGCGCGATACAAATGGAGCACAAGGGAACGAGTTTGGATGGGACATGATATATCAAAATGAAGATAATCTCGTCTACTACAAACTCCAAGAAGGAAGTTTCCAGAGACTGGCATCCCTGATGCTCTAGAATTCCAAGTCACGGTAAAGAGCATTAAATCAAATAATAATCAAATAATAATAATCTAATTAATTGATTATTAAAATTAAAAAAATCAGCCCTAAATTCAGGGGCTTACAATCAATCTGTCACGAAAAAAAGTTTAGGGTAGCAACTTGAAAAAGTGTGATAGTTGAGGGTAGCAATTAGCAATTAAGCCTAAAATTTTTATATATACATGTTAGGGAGAGTATAATAAAAAGAAGAAGAAAAATTCAAGATCTAAACTTTCTAATTGAACATATGAGGGCTTGAATTTTAAACTGATATGAAATTTAGGATCTAAACTTTAATTAGATCTGTAGTTTTCGTATAAACTAATAAATCTAACAAAATTGTACCCTCCTTCTCTTTTTCATGTACGTAATATTTTATATTATTTTTCTTCTACTTTTATAAAAAAAAATATACTAAATAAAGTTAAATTTTAAATATAGTTAGATCGAATACTGAAGGACAACTAATGTTACTTAACTGGGACGGCTCTGGCCCGGGACAGGCCGGACAACGGTCCAGGACCACCTGACGAAATCGGACACCAACATAGAACTATTTACAATAGAACTAATATGTATCATGTGCCTTTTTTAACACAAAGCATTGTGGTCTATTGGTTATAAATGTAGACTTATATTTAGGAGGTCCTTGGTTCAAATCTTGACTAAAATAAAATTTTGTTTTATTTATACATTTTTTTATATTATATATGAGGTCCATTTTTGAAGTTCCGTCTTGGACCTCCATTAGGACCTGTTTGGTTCGATGTAGGTGCATGGAAGTGTGAAAGTGGCACTTTCATGAGGTGTAACTTATTTCACTTACAGTACATTCCACTTTCCAAAATGTATTTGGATATAGTACTTTTTGTTTGCTGCAAGTGAAAGAAAAATGAGTTTGGTGTTTGGATGGTTGATGTAAGTGGAAAAAAAAAAGTAGTTCGGTTATTTGGATGGTAAGTAGATGTTGGAGTTGGAGATATGGTAACTAATAATTAAATTAATTACCATAATAATAATAATAATAATAATAATATTATTATTATTATTATTATTATCATTATCATTATCATTAGACAAACTAAATAAATTAAACTAAAAAAATAAACAAATTAATTATTTTTATTAGACAAATTAAACAAATAAATTATTTTTATTAGACGAATTAATTAACCCTAAATTAATATCTAATATAAATATCTTATACTCTCTCTCTCTCTCTCTCTTTCCTGGTGTTCTCTCCCAAAAAACTCTCTTCTCCCACCACCTACTTCTCTCTCCTCCTCCTCTCTCCACCGCCTCCACGCCCCACCGCCGCCGCCTCCTCCTCCTCTCTCCGCCTCCTCCACTCCCCACTGCCAACTCCTCCTCCTCCTCCTCCTCCTCTCTCCACTGCCTCCACGCCCCGCCGCCGCCGCCTCCTCCTCTCTCCACCTCCTCCTCCTCCTCTCTCCACCGCCTCCACTCCCCACCGCCAACTCCTCCTCCTCCTCCTCTCTCCACCGCCACCTCCTCCTCTCTCCACCTCCTCCTCTCCCCACGCGGCCAAGGACAACCCAGGCAGTTCTCCGGCGGCCAACGACGGCTTCGCCTACGTCCGATGAAGTCCGGTGTTCGACGGCTGACCATACGCTGCTCCCGTCGGCCGTGGTCGAAGCATGCCGGAGTTCCCGTTGACCAGATCCAACAAAATATTTTTTGCAACTCAACTTCCATTCTCTTTCCCGGTGGAGTTTCTTCATTTTTTTTGGGATGTGAAAGTGTAAAAAAAGTTGGGGGACAGGAACTGCGACGAGTCCCATCTTCAAAAAAAAGGACTTTCATTGCAGGCTACCAAACGCTTGAACTCTGATGAGTTCAGACGAGTTTCCAAAAAACTGCCAGATTAATTCAACCCAGTTGCAGGCAACCAAACAGGCCCTTAGTTCAGGGCCGGCCATGTTACTTAAGCTTGATCAAATCCATGGTATAACCCATAGCAGAATCTATTACTCCTACGAGTCAAATGTTGTATAAAAAAATAATGTTCCATTGTTTCTATGTTTAGAACATTCCTATTCAACTTTATATGGACTAATTGTTTAATCAATATTTTATAACTTGAAGATAGGGGGTGTTTGATAACTATTTGTTTAATCATTTGTCTACAACATTTCTAGTTTAGAACATTCTTCCTATGTTAGAACATTGATCAGGAGATGGGGGGTGTTTGACAACTTAAAAGTAGAGGTGAGCAATTATTCGATTTAAGAAATTCGATTTGATTTGAAAAAAAAAAAAATTTATTTCATTTTCGGTTTAAAAATACTAAAAATAATAAATAAAACTGATCGGACTTATTCACTTACCTAAGTACTCTCAATTTTATGTATATTTTGTAACTAAAAATTTGTATATTTTAAAAACAACAATTATATGTATATATTTTGAAACTCATCATTCATAATTTAACAACTAATCCAATTTTGAATGCAACTTTAAAATACAACAATTGCGTGTATAGAATTTATCATTTTTAATATAGTTTAACCATGATTTTAACTTTTTGTCCGACCCATTAAACAATAGAAAATATTTCAACCATATAAACTGAATTGTTTATTCAGCTCAGTTCGGTTTTGCTTTTTACTAATTTAGTTTGGTTTCGATTTTACATTTTTAGAGTTTCGATTTTGATTATTTCGATTCGGTTGAAACCGAATAAATCGAACGCTCACCCTATTTGAAAGTGGAACGGAATGAGAAAATGGAAAAAGTGGTGGGGTGTGTGTTTGTTTAGTAAGTTAAATTTTATTTGGTTTGGTGCTTGAAGGAAAGTCAACTTTTTGTCCGACCCAATAAACAATAAAAAAAAATATATTTTTTGATTATTTTGGGTGCTGGAAAGTGATACTATAAAGTGATGATTTTTTTTTCTTTTTAATTTGAATAAAAAGAAGGGTGATTGGTACTTCTTTTTTAAAAGTGGTATTGTTATCCCACTTTATCCATCCCCTAATTCTTTTATATTTTTTGTTAATATGTAATAAGTAATAACCACTGAATTATTATTATACATGCTTCTGTAGTTCGATCTACTGGCTGCCATCCAGTCATAATCTTATATTTTTTCGGTAACCATAAAAGTTATTCGAGTTTGATATTCCATTCCAGATTGATCGAGATAAATGCATCGTTATAAAAAATAATAAAAACCCAACCGGATAAGATGTATGCAAACATCTTGTTAGGTGTGCAAGCAACTAGCACTTTTTTTGTCATCAAAATTTTCCTACTCCTAAGCCGGATATGGTTTCTTGGATGGGTGCGGCTATACGCATCATATGACTTACTTAGTATACCCCAAGTGCTAAGTATACTATATTGTAATTGATTAAAATTAGCATAAATGTTAAGTACACCCCCACCAAATGACCAAAATATCATTTTCTATTCTAACCTAAAACCTATCTATCATTCCTAAGCACACCCCAAATCATTCCAACATCTCTACTCTTCTCTCTCCTCTCTCCAACTGACCGGCCCCCTCTCCTCTCCGATCCCCTCTACTCCCAAGACCAATTCCAAGATCACTGCTAGGGTTTTTCGCTCAAGATCACTGCTAGGGTTTTTCGAATCCCTTCAATCGTGTGAAAACGAAATAAATTTTGAATTTTTTTTTAGATTTTCACGGTTCTGTTTGAGCATGATTTGTCGAGCTCGGACTGGAGTTCGGCCCACGACAGTCGAACTTCTTTGCTAACGTTCGACCAAAGCTGGTCGAACGAAAAATTAAATAAAAAAATACAATGTTTGACCACAACTAGTCGGACAAAGCTCTACTGTTCGACCATTACAGGTCAATCTGCCCTATATATGTTCGGCCGACACATGTCGAGCAGACAGTGTTCCGTTCGACTTGTGTTGATCGTGCTTATCGCGAATTTTTTGTTTGTTTTTGGTTCAATGATTCACATATAGTACTTTAAACTGAGAAAGAAGGATTGTGTCTTTGAAGTGGACTTTCTTTCTCCATGATGCCTTGGACTTCCTTTCTCCATGATGCCTTTTTCACAATTTCAAAGTAGAATTTTTCTAGGATTTTGGGGTTGGATTGGAGAAGAATGTGAAAATGAAAGAAGGTAGAAGAAGGAGGATGGTGGGATGTGATAGGAAGGTCATATGGATATATGAGTCTTTTATCATTAATCTAATTTTCAACTTAAGTTATATGTGATGTACTTAAGTCATGGGGTGTGTATAGCCGCACCCTTATTGGATTTCAATATGACCTATGCAATCCTACAATTACAAGTCTAATTATTAATAAATCTAGTTACTAAGTCATTTATAGATTATCAAATTATTGAGTAATATCATTCTAAACTAAAATTACCTAAAAAATAAGGATACTTATAATATCACTCAGACTTCCTTAGGGATGTCCAGGCCATTTTGGAAGTTTTGTCTCGGATTTTAGTCAAATCAGGGTCGGCCCAGCCATTGGAGACTAGATTACGAGACATGATGGACCCTCCATAAATAATATACAAAAAGTGTAAATATGATCAAAATTTGTTGTAAGGACCTCTATGTTGGAATTATTCAATAATTAAGGGGCCACACATGTAAAATTAATTGTGTTTGGACTATCTAAATAATTAAGCCAAATTAAAGTGGTCTATTTGGAAAGTGGCTTAAGGGTATAATTGTCATGGAATTAATGTGTAGATACCGGAGATAATTCTAATTTGATGAGGGGCAAAATTAGAAATATCAACACATATATAAATATGTGTATTCATTAGGGGTATGGTCCCCAACTTATACGGCAACCAAAAGAGAAGGTTCTTTTTTTTTTCTCTTCTGCATCCCATCAACGGAATGAGAGGGACAAAGGATTCGGATTCACCTTTGTCATTAAGGGTCGTAGCAAGTTGGAAGATCGAACCCAATAAAGAGACGATCGCTTCAATATCCATCAAGTCAAGCAATGGATTCAGGTACGCTTCCGCAATCAATTTAATTTATGTTCTTCATCTCATGAATCGACAAGGCACAATAAAATTCTAACAAGTGGTATCAGAGCCTCCTTGTTTGATTTATGAGATTGAAGGTTTAGATTTAATTTTTTGTTGTTGTTTAGGAACCCTAGATCGTAAGATCTAATTTAATTTAGGGTTTTGATTGTTCGATCAAAATTTTTATGATCCAGAGTAATATGGCCTTTTGTTGCAAATGATCTTTAATGTTGTTTTAAAAAAAAATGCAGAGGTTCTCAGGTTTGGATGGGATCGGCTAAGCTTCTGATGCAAACTTATGCAAACTTTTGTGACTATGGATATCGGCTAAGCTTATTCATATGCAAGCTAAGCTTCTGATGCAAACTTATGCAAACTTTTGTGACTATGGATATCGGCTAAGCTTATTCATATGCAAACTTATTCAGTTTGGATGGGATCGGCTAAGCTTTATATGCAAACTTAAGCATATGGATATATAACTTTGCATATATGTATTAAATATTCAGAGGTTCTCAGGTGAAAAGCTTCTGAATATGGGATCAGTACAATATTCTTCTAATAAGTTTGCATATTTTTTACGTGTATTCCCTGGATCAGTACAATATTCTCTGGATCTAAATATTGTATAAAATAATGGCATTGGATGATTACCTTCTTTAAGGTTTATTAGAAGAATATTATCTTCTCTGGATATATTTTTTAATAGATAATTTTTTGTGTAATCTTTATAGATTATCTGATGTAATCTTTTGATGCACATATTCAGTACAATCTAATCGATTGATTATTTATTAATTTAAATATGCATGTACATAAGATTTTGGATATGATTCAGTTTTGTAAAATTTAGTCAACATTCAATTTTTTTGTGTGCCTTTTGTGACTAGCAATAGTTGTCTAATATTCCAAAATAGACCCATTGAAACAAGATGTCGCCAAAGTGACCTCTCTTGCGTAGATAGTCTATGAGGGATGTTTGATGTTTATGTGTATACATTCATGCGGGTATTAGCCGGCCCAAAGGAAGGTTAATACTTGGCCGAATTGTACACATACTTGTGGTGATAAATGTGTGACAATTATACGGTTTACATGTGAATAATAACCCGATCCAAAGATAGGCTTATTATTTGACATGACTTATTGTCAACGTTTGATCACTACACCAAGAGTACCACTTGCAGTTAATATCACTGTCCAAAGACTTGATATTAATGATGTACTAGGTATCTTGAGATGGGGTTCACCATTATTTGAATTTGTTTGACTATATTTTACTCTTTGGTTATTAATTAGAGCATATTTGTTTATTTATTTTTGTTCTCTTTTCAGTTAATGTTGCTATAATATCTGCCAATACGAATTCAATTTCCATGCTTAGTGGGATAAATTTTAAGGGCAAAAAGAAAAAAAATACAGAAGCTGCTGAGGGCCTGGCCCAAAAGAAACAACAATATAAAACTAAGGGTTGTTTCTTTTGTGACAAGTCAGGACACATAAGAAAAAGTACATTTCTCAATTTGGTCTGTTCTGAGGTTAATTTAGCTTCAGAACCTAGAAACACATGGTGGTTAGATTCTGGTGCTACTACCCACATTAGTGTTTCTAGACAAGGTTGTCTGAGCTACCGAAAGCCAATTGATGGTGAAAGATACATCTATGTGGGTAACGACAAGTCGGTAGAAGTGGAAGCAATAGGCCATTTTAGGTTATTATTGGGAACCAGTTATTATTTGGATTTGATAGACACTTTTATTGTACCGTCTTTTAGACGGAATTTAGTTTCAGTTTCCTTACTGGACAAATCTGGTTATCATTGTTCATTTGGAAACAATAAGTTTAGTCTATCTTTAAATTCAAATATTGTTGGTAGTGGTTCCCTTAATGTTTATGATAACTTATATTCACTTGAAACTATTGCATCTTACAATGAAACCTTGCATGTGGAGTCACGTGGTACTAAACGTAAAATTAATAATAAAAATTCAGCCTCATTATGGCACAAGCGATTAGGTCACATCTCTAGAAATAGAGTTGAACGACTTGTGTCTGATGGAATTTTGGATTCCCTTGATTTCACAGACTTTAATGTCTGTGTTGAATGTGTAAAGGGAAAACAGACCAAAACAAAGAGATTAGGTGCCAATAGGTCTACAGAAGTCTTAGAATTGATTTATACTGATATCTGTTGTCACGCCCCGCTCCTGTAGGAGCGATCGTCCTCGCTAAGGCGTGATGCCGCACAAGCCTAGATTGCGCTCGTGCAAGGCGGGTTCCATAACGGCCGATTACAGCGGCGGCGACGGGGTCGTCGCACAGAAGTCCCAAGCAGAGACATTGAACACGCAGCGGAAATTTACAACAAAACACAAATATTCAAAAGAAGCTCTTTATTGATATCGAAACAACGGTTACATTGGGGGCGCAAGGCCGAGATTACAATCACTCAAATTCAGTCATCTCACATTACAAATCACTCTGCTCTCTCTCAATACTTGTCTCGAGCCAGCGGATGCTTTGGATAGGCGATGTCCATACATTATGTCCCGTATAAGTCTTTACTCCATACGGTCGCACGCTTCGAATCGCCAAGGAACTCTGTGCCTCGACGCATCCAAGCGAGCTCCGCGCCACAAGCTTCTACCTGTACCTGCACATAGAAACTATGTGGGTGTCAGTACTCAACTGTACTGGTGGAGTGAGCTCCTCGTCCATCCATACAAAACCGACACGTTTTATTTTACTTTGTGCAATACAAGCCCCTTTTTACGATTGTCTTTCTAATCTTTCCTTAGGATCGATTTTTAGGACCGACGCCTTGGTCTATTTTATGTCTCTAGACCACCACCGTGTCTTTGCACTAATAACGTACTCATACTTTACCGCTAGACCTTCCCGTGTCAATAACGTCAACTTATCGCCTCGCGCTTGCCTTTCGTGCCATATTCTGGGACGTAACGACTCGGTCGTGCGGTGAACTCGATTTGAGATTAGTATCACCGAGGCAGTGCCTCCTCGCTTAGTCTTGCTTATACTCGTGTTGCGATGACGCGACCATGCCTCACATCTCGAGGTCGTGCCCAGAAACTCAACATGACTTAACCAAACTTGCCCTACGGCCCTTTTCGACTTAACTCACAACGACTAAACCGACTTGTGGAACCGATGTTGGGAACTCAAGTACGATGCCGTATCTCGTGCCGAAGCACGTGTCTTTACGTATAGCCAAATCGTAGGCTTTATAATACCTTGGGTGCAATCGAGCACACATTTTACCATTCAACGCATACCGTGCTTACACTTTCTTTGTTATGACCGACACCGTGCATGCGGATTCGCCGCTTAGCACGCCAATTATCTATATGAAAGGCCACTGGCATGACAAGCCATCGTGGACATAGCTCGGATAGGCGGCGGGTCCTTCAACGCAGGTAGCGAGCCCCGTTGAAAGCCCTCGACTACCCACGTAATAAAAGCATGCGCTGCTATAACGTCTGCCCCCTAGGATGACTGGGCCCGGTGCCCCGGCGTATAACCAGTCTAGGCAGAAATCCTTGTCGACAAGGTGTCCAATGACCACGCACCTACGAGACATCTAGACTCACGTAAATGTATAGCCTAATTTGTTGGTACGATTGGAACTATACTTAGCAACTCGTGCTTGAATCACACTTGGCATAACGTGCCTCGGGACCGCGAGACTCCCAACCGAGGGACCGCCTCGAACTTCTTTACGTGGATAGGAACGCGAGACTCCCAACCGAGGGACCGCCTCGAACTACTTAACATGGATAGGAACGCGAGACTCCCAACCGAGGGACCGCCTCAAACATCTCAACGTGGATAGGAACGCGAGACTCCCAACCGAGGGACCGCCTCGAACTTCTTTGAACTCGAGGGAACGACTACTACATAGCCTTCCAACTTAACTTGAACAAAACGTGTTCCTTAAGTGCCGTAGACCGTGGCTAACTTTACATCGTCCCAACCGTGGCTTGTGCCTTTAACTGACTTACGTCCTACGCGACGCTATCGCCCAAGTCATATGTTACATGACGGCCCTTGAGATCGTGGGACTATTTGACTTGACAACCGCAGAAAGAACGGGACGGCACTTGGAATGACTTAGGTCGATCGGCATAGCTTTGCCTAACTTACTCAAGCCTACAACTTAACCCGAGGGACGAGCCAAGGCTATGCCAAGCCTTGCGCAGTAGAAACGTGCATGCTTTATCGAGCATTTACACGGGCGACGCCTATGACTTAGGCTAACTTATCGTTTGTGTCGAATACCAACTTTTCCTTCTCCCAAGCTGCGGGACGAAGGAACGAGTGTCGTTTTCAAAGCACGCTGAGCACCAACTCTAATCAGACCGTGGGACGTTTTCCATGTTCTAAATTCGATTCGATCCGTCGGGATAATTTTCTTTAGTTATGTGGATTCGTCTCTTTTATTATTAAGCCTACTTGTGCAAGTTGAAAACACACGATTTATTATGTGAAGGCAAAGATGAGGCAAGTTCACCGAAACTACCCCACCTGAGCGATGTCTTCGAGTCGCAGTTGTAGGACCAAGTCCGAACGTCGTCGGCATTTCGATTCCTCCGATTGACTTCGCGGGACGGGGCACTACAACATACACCACTCAGAATAAGTCTCGTCCTCGAGACTTTCCTGAAGGCAAACCATCCTACCATTTTTATGGCCAAGACTTAATCGTACACACTCCGCCTACGCGTTTCTTCGATTCCGAGCCACGCTCGTGCTTATCGCTAACTTAGTCGTAAGGCACACCAACCGATCAACCAACATTAGAACTCGTCTCAAATCAATGATCGTATTACCATCAATATTTCTTCGAAACTCACGATTTCAAAATTCTCGACACTTTTCCGTTCCTCAACTCTCACTTGATTCAACGTATCACTTAGTTGGATCGTGCACATATTCTAGGCGTCCCCAAAATACATGTATTTCAGCCAAGCCTCGTGATAGAGAATCCGCCATCACCACTCGAGTCGGATCGTACACATATTCGAGCGTCCCTGATATACGTGCATGTCAACCGAGACTCGCGAGTGGTGCCTCCACAATTCCTATCGCTTCGCGTCGGAACATCTGTCTAACCGCTAGGCTACGTCTTTCGTCAGTACTGGAATCATAGTTCCCAAACAACGATATCAACACTGACCCCATCCTAAGGTCAAACCAAATCGATGGTACGAGTTTTCTACCCAAGCTCGTATCACTTCGATTTCTAACATCGAGCATCGATTTCCTACGCACATTCCAATATTCGTCGCATGGGGTGCGAGTCATTCGGTAAAGCCCTCCTACGATAACTCACGTTCTAACCAATCCCACGACATGAACATATCGCTCGTTCATCAAGCCATTTCGCATAGTTTATCTCTTCGAACACATTCAACATTAGTTCGCCTATCATTCATTCTCAATCAAGCACGCTATGACACAATTCATCTCTAAACCGTAATTCATATTTCACGTTTTCGAAATCATCTATTTCAATTCACGTAATCGATCACAAGGTCGTCCGACTTAACAATATGTTGTGCTCCGATCTCACGCGAGATAGATTATCCACGGTGGGCATGAATCACCATGCACGCTTCCGCGAGATAATCATTCTCATCGGAACGTAACTCTTATTTTGTGTCTAGACTAATTCATTCTCGATGCGTGGATTGGACCTACTCAATCCTCAAGTTTTATTCAGTCATCAATCACAAGTCCTAACATTCTCGAGTTCTCCTTCGCATCAAGCCAACAAGTCGAGACAATCAAAGTTGCCGCGTCCTGATTTTCTAAGTTCGATCATTCCCGCGACATGAATCACCATGTCAGCGCTCACGCGAAACGATCGCCCGAAATCCGACGCAACGCATGTGCGAGGCTGGAGTCGCGCTCACACAAGACAAGAATGTCGACGCTATGGTTATCCGCATAATCATCAAGATACGATCACTTTCATCCAATATTCGTCTCAACCAAAGTCCTAATTATTGCATCCATTTGGAACGATAACACTTGCGCGATCTTCATTAACCGTGTCAGATTATCCCCGAGTTATCGCATATCGTCTTTGATACACCTCAATATCATCGACGATATACGTAACCTGACGATCTTCGTTTGTAACGAATTCTGAGTCGTGCGAATGATGTTATCGTCCGACTGGATAATCCCTCGACATTCAATTTCAATTTCGATCATTACCCCTCGAATCGTTCACAACATCAATTTCGACAAACCCAAATTCATGTATCGTTCATCCGTCTATCTTAAGTCATCGACCAACGTATTTTCTCAATTCGTAATAGTCTTTGCTAACTCAAACATCAAACGATATCCATTCCAATCCTCAGAGTCATTCGCGTAACTTTAAAATCGAACATTTCATACATGCTACCTACCCGTCGTGTTAACTTCTCGTATACGATCTGTATCAATTTCCTCGATTCGATTTCACCTACTCAATCGTTTTCGCATTTCATACTCGTGCAATCCTCAATCTTTTGCTCGAATAATTTCTAAGACGGACCATACACCACTTGGGATTCGAGTCATCCAATCTAGTCCAAACCATGTTCGCGTTATTCGCTAAGACTTGTTTCGGATTCGTTCGACGAATCCCTAGCGTAATCGTTCACGTCGCATCGACGCACTAAGTCGTTCGTACTATTCCTCAAAATCCAAAACAATCTTCCGTGCACGCCTAAGCGTTAGTCCAATAGCGCTTCTATCGATATACACTCTAAGTGTATCCCCGTTCCTGACCGAGCGATACTTAATATTGCTCGCGACTCGTTGCACCAAAAGGTCGAGGTACGCGATAATCGGCACAACTTAGCCAAAGGCTGTGTGCATAACCATCCCGTTCGAACTATACTTCGGTCTCGTGTGCTCGTTCTCTATTGTTAGCGTAAGGTCGTTCAAGCATGCAACGCATTTGCTAACTTTTAGCATGTGTCTTCTATCAACTCAAGGTCGGCACCGTTCGGCCCAAAGGCCTACCAACGTATCCGACGATGGCCGACCGATGCGTTCGATGGAACGCTTGTACGAGCTTTTGAAAATATTAGACTTATTGTATAGACATCCCGTGGAACAATCGAGAGAGAGCGCACCAACGATATCAACTTTGCGGAAGCAACATTCAGAGTTCGCGGAAACAACGGAGTTAAAGAATTCAATCGATAGTCCAAGGACGTAAAGCCGTGCTCTGATACCATTATGTCACGCCCCGCTCCCGTAGGAGCGATCGTCCTCGCTAAGGTGTGATGCCGCACAAGCCTAGATTGCGCTCGTGCAAGGCGGGTTCCATAACGGCCGATTACAGCGGCGGCGACGGGGTCGTCGCACAGTAGTCCCAAGCAGAGACATTGAACACGCAGCGAAAATTTACAACAAAACACAAATATTCAAAAGAAGCTCTTTATTGATATCAAAACAACGGTTACATTGGGGGCGCAAGGACGAGATTACGATCACTCAAATTCACTCATCTCACATTACAAATCACTCTGCTCTCTCTCAATACTTGTCTCGAGCCAGCGGATGCTTTGGATAGGCGATATCCATACATTATGTCCCGTATAAGTCTTTACTCCATGCGGCCGCACGCTTCGAATCGCCAAGGAACTCCGTGCCTCGACGCATCCAAGCGAGCTCCGCGCCATGAGCTTCTACCTGTACCTGCACATAGAAACTATGTGGGTGTCAGTACTCAACTGTACTGGTGGAGTGAGCTCCTCGCCCACCCATACAAAACTGATACGTTTTATTTTACTTTGTGCAATACAAGCCCCTTTTTACGATTGTCTTTCTAATCTTTCCTTAGGATCGATTTTTAGGACCGACGCCTTGGTCTATTTTATGTCTCTAGACCGCCACCGTGCCTTTGTACTAATAACGTACTCATACTTTACCGCAAGACCTTCCCGTGTCAATAACGTCAACTTATCGCCTCGTGCTTGCCTTTCGTGCCATACTCTGGGACGTAACGACTCGGTCGTGCGGTGAACTCGATTCGAGCTTAGTATCACCGAGGCAGTGCCTCCTCGCTTAGTCTTGCTTATACTCGTGTTGCGACGACACGGCCATGCCTCACATCTCGAGGTCGTGCCCAGAAACGTAACATGACTTAACCAACTTGTCCTACGGCCCTTCTCGACTTAACTCGCAACGACTAACCCGACTTGTGGAACCGATGTTGGGAACTCAAGTACGATGTCGTATCTCGTGCCGAAGCACGTGTCTTTACGCATAGCCAAATCGTAGGCTTTATAATACCTTGGGTGCAACCGAGCACACATTTCACCATTCAACGCATACCGTGCTTACACTTTCTTTGTTATGACCGACACCGTGCATGCGGATTTGCCGCTTAGCACGCCAATTATCTATATGAAAGGCCACTGGCATGACAAGCCATCGCAGACATAGCTCGGGTAGGCGGCGGGTCCTTCAGTGCAGGTAGCGAGCCCCGTTGAAAGCCCCCGACTACCCACGCAATAAAAACATGCGCTGCTATAACGTCTACCCCCTAGGATGACTGGTCCCGGTGCCCCGGCGTATAACCAGTCTAGGCAGAAATTCTTGTCGACAAGGTGTCCAATGACCACGCACCTACAAGACATCTAGACTCACGTAAATGCATGGCCTAATTTGTTGGTACGATTGGAACTATACTTAGCAACTCGTGCTTGAATCACACTTGGCATAACGTGCCTCGGGACCGCGAGACTCCCAACCGAGGGACCGCCTCGAACTTCTTTACGTGGATAGGAACGCGAGACTCCCAACCGAGGGACCGCCTCGAACTACTTAACGTGGATAGGAACGCGAGACTCCCAACCGAGGGACCGCCTCGAACATCTCAACGTGGATAGGAACGCGAGACTCCCAACCGAGGGACCGCCTCGAACTTCTTTGAACTCGAGGGAACGACTACTACATAGCCTTCCAACTTAACTTGAACAAAACGTGTTCCTTAAGTGCCGTAGACCGTGGCTAACTTTACATCGTGCCAACCGTGGCTCGTTTCTTTAACTGACTTACGTCCTACGCGACGCTATCGCCCAAGTCATATGTTACATGACGGCCCTTAAGATCGTGGGACTATTTGACTTGACAACCGCAGAAAGAACGGGACGGCACTTGGAATGACTTAGGTCGATCGGCATAGCTTTGCCTAACTTACTCAAGCCTACAACTTAACCCGAGGGACGAGCCAAGGCTATGCCAAGCCTTGCGCAGTGGAAACGTGCATGCTTTATCGAGCATTTACGCGGACGACGCCTATGACTTAGGCTAACTTCTCGTTTGTGTCGAATACCAACTTTTCCTTCTCCCAAGCCGCGGGACGAAGGAACGAGTATCGTTTTCAAAGCACGCTGAGCACCAACTCTAATCAGACCGTGGGACGTTTTCTATGTTCTAAACTCGATTCGATCCGTCGGGATAATTCCCTTTAGCTATGTGGATTCGTCTCTTTTATTATTAAGCCTACTTGTGCAAGTTGAAAACACACGATTTATTATGTGAAGGCAAAGATAAGGCAAGTTCACCGAAACTACCCCACTTGAGCGATGTCTTCGAGTCGTCGTTGTAGGACCAAGTCTGAACGCCGTCGGCGTTTCGATTCCTCCGATTGACTTCGCGGGACGGGGCACTACATCTGTGGACCATTCCCTTCGGCTTCTTGGAATGGTCAAGAATATTTTATATCATTCATAGACGACTATTCTAGATACGGCTACCTATATCTCATTCGTGAGAAATCACAGTCTTTGGACGTATTCAAATCATTTAAAGCTGAAGTTGAGAACCAACTCAACAGAAGAATTAAAATCGTCAGGTCTGACCGTGGTGGAGAATACTATGGTAGATCTGATGGATCAGGTGAACAACATCCAGGACCGTTTGCTAAATTCCTAGAGGAATGTGGAATCGTCCCACAGTACACCATGCCAGGATCACCTAGCATGAATGGTGTAGCTGAAAGACGAAATAGGACTCTTAAGGATATGGTAAGGAGTATGATTAGTCATTCTACCTTACCAGAGTCACTCTGGGGTGAAGCACTTAAAACAGCAACTTATATTCTGAATAGAGTGCCAACTAAAGCGGCTGCAAAAATACCTTATGAGCTTTGGACAGGCAGAAAACCTAGTTTGAAGCATTTACATATTTGGGGTTGTCCAGCTGAGACAAGGCCTTATAGGCCATATGAAAAGAAATTTGACCCCAAAACTGTAAGCAGCTACTTTATTGGCTATGCGGAGCGATCAAGGGGTTATAAATTTTACGATCCCATAAAAAGGACAATTTTTGAGACGGGAACTGCTATATTTTTTGAGGATGTTGAGTTTGGGGGAAGAAATAAAGTTAGGGACATTGTATTTGAGGAGGAATCGGTTACGATCCCTACTATCACTTTTGACGATGTGCAGGTTTTTGTACCTGTCATTGATCAAGAAGTGAATCCGGAACCTCAACAAGACAATGTTGATTTACCTCTACAAGTCGATGTTGAGCTACCTCAACAAGACAACATAGAGGCACCCCCATTCAAGATGAGGCAGTTGTTCCTGAGGAACAAACTAAACAACCTCAAGAATTGATGCCATTAAGACGGTCCATTAGAGAAATGAGAAATGCAATTTCGAATAATTTTATCATATTTCTCCAGGAACATGAGGAAGACCATGAAATATTGGAAGATGATCCAATCAACTTCCGTCAGGCCATGAAAAGTTCCAATTCTCAAAAGTGGATTGATGCAATGAATGAGGAGTATAAGTCCATGCAAGACAATAAAGTTTAAGAACTTGTCCCATTACCAAAAGGTATGAAATCCATTGGTTGCAAATGGACATTTAGAACCAAGAAAGATTCGAAGGGTCATGTGGAGAGGTATAAAGTATGTCTTGTAACTAGTGACTTTACTCAAAATTTTGGGATTGATATTTTAAAGTATTTTTCTCTTCGGTATCTTTGAAAAACTCATTTAAAACAATCATAGCACATGTTGCACATTTTGATCTTGAGTTACATCAAATGGATGTCAAAATGGCGTTTCTCAATGGTAACATTGACGAAACTATTTATATGGTGCAGCCAGAAAACTGTGTCGAAAGATCCAAAGAATATGGTTTGCAAATTGACAAAATCTATTTATGGACTCAAGCAAGCTTCTCGTCAGTGGTACTATAAATTTTACCAAGTTGTTACCCTCGTTTGGTTTTGAGGTTAACGTTGTTGAAGATTGTGTGTATCACAAATTCTGTGGGAGTAAAATTATTTTTCTGATTTTGTATGTTGATGACATACTGCTTGCCACAAATGATATAGGCATATTGCATGACACTAAAAAATTTCTATCAAATAACTTTGAGATAAAAGATCTTGGTGACGCCTCTTTTGTATTAGGAATTCAAATAGATCGAGATCGTTCTCAAGGTATTCTTGGATTATCACAAAAGAGCTATATCGATAAAGTGCTTAAAAGATTTGGCATGCAAGGATGCAAACCAGGTGACACCCCAGTCGCTAAAGGAGATAAGTTCAGTCTCAATCAGTGCCCTAAAAATAGCCTCGAAATTAAGAAAATGCAATTGATCCCCTATTCATCAGCTGTGGGGAGTCTAATGTATGCTCAGGTATGTACGTATCCGGATATTGCGTACATAGTTGGAATTTTAGGCAGATATTTAAGTAACCCTGGGATGGATCATTGGAAAGCAGCCAAACGGGTCATGAGATACTTACAGAGAACAAAGGATTACATGCTCACTTATAGGAGATCGGATCAGCTGGAGATCATAGGGTATTCCGACTCCGATTTTGCTGGATGCCAAGACAGCAGGAGATCCACGTCAGGTTATGTTTACATGTTAGCTGGAGGAGCTATATCTTGGAAGAGTGTCAAACAAACACTCATAGCTTCGTCCACTATGGCAGCAGAGTTTATAGCATGTTTTGAGGCATCTAATCATGGAATATGGTTACGAAATTTTGTCACTAGACTGCGCATTCTGGAGGGTGTTGAAAGACCACTTAAGTTATATTGTGACAATAAATCAGCAGTACTATATTCTAATAACAACAGGAGCTCGTATAAGTCAAAGCATATTGACATAAAGTTCCGAGTTGTGAAGGAGAGAATTCAGAATGGTGAAGTGTCCATAGAGCACATTGGGACAAACTCCATGTTAGCGGATCCGCTCACAAAAGGGTTACCTCCCAAGGTCTTTCATGAGCACACTGCTCATATGGGTGTTATCTCATTTGATGATATGTCAGTTTAGTGGGAGTTTGTATTTTATGTATTTGGGTGCTATTTGCTTTTGGACACATTTATGTATTAAAGTATTTTTGAATATTTATCTGATCAGATATATGAAAATTCAGTTCATTCTGTTTTTATTATGTTAAAGTATTGATCTCACTAAAGTTAAAGAAGACCAGTTGGAAATAGACATGTATTGATCACATTGCGTGTAATTTTCATGCTACGCATCTATGATTGATCTATGTCATTTAGCTATATTGGTATATGTGACCATTGATGGTTTAGTTACGCTATATGTGACGAATGCCGCTTTGATTCTATGTTGATATGGTTAATGGACGAGATTGTCCGAATATACCCTAAGAATTAAGATAACAATTTATGAGCTCACTAAGGTTAACACAATTATAAGGTTACATATGCGGTCCAGTGGGAGATTGTTGAAATTATTCAATAATTAAGGGGCCACGCATGTAAAATTAATTGTGTTTGGGCTATCTAAATAATTAAGCCAAATTAAAGTGGTCTATTTGAAAATTGGCTTAAGGGTATAATTGTCATGGAATTAATGTGTAGATACCGGAGATAATTCTAATTTGATGAGGGACCAAATTAGAAATATCAACACATATATAAATATGTGTATTCATTAGGGTTATGGTCCCCAACTTATACGGCCACCAAAAGAGAAGGTTCTCTTTTTTTTTTTCTCTTCTGCATCCCATCAACGGAAAGAGAGGGACAAAGGATTCGGATTCACCTTTGTCATTAAGGGTCGTAGCAAGTTGGAAGATCGAACCCAATAAAGAGACGATCGCTTCAATATCCATCAAGTCAAGCAATGGATTCAGGTACGCTTCCGCAATCAATTTAATATATGTTCTTCATCTCATGAATCGACAGGGCACAATAAAATTCTACACTCTAAAATAAGGTCTCACATTATGACCCACAATATATTTTAGTTAAGAATGACACATGATACATACTAGTTATATTTTAGAAATATTTATGTTAGTGTCCTCTTTCACTTGGGATATATTTTAGTTAAAAATGACACATGAAACATACTAGTTATATTTTAGATATATTTATGTTAGTGTCCTCTTTCACTTGGGGGTTCTAGGCAGTCGTCCGACCTATCCTGGCCTAGGACCGTCCCGTCAATGGTATATACTGAATCAATGACAATATTGAAATATCTAGAAAGGGTTTCACCAAATTGGATGAACTCAATAATACACTGTTATCTGAGCGTCCAAGTATGCATATGAACATTTTAGCAAATTTTTCGACGTCAAAAAAACCAACGCATGTCCGCAAAGAACCATTCGTATGTAGCATCTTACTTACATTGTAGAAGGCATGTGCACTTATTCTAAAATAATATTGTATGCAATTCTTTTATTTTCATTATACAAATTACAATACATGTGCATATTCCTCATTGTTCTCTAATTTGTGATGCCTGCCTAGAAACTTCTTTATTGTGGATGCCTTCAGGCCGGTCCTGAGCAAGTGCACCGAGTACATCAGTTCCGAGTATTGGCGGAACCAGCATAGGCCAAGTGGGGTCATGTGACCCCACTCAATATATATATATATATATATATATATATATATATATATATATATATATATATATATATATATATATATATATATATATATATATATATATATTAGTTGGAAATAAAAACAATTCAATCTTGTTTTTCCTTGAGGGAGAAAATAATATTTATTTTTTATAAGACCCTAAGATGACAATGTTTATAACTAAAATGGTAGGATCCAAGTATGAATTTTAAGATACACCAAATCTTTTCGATCAAATGGTCAAAATTGATCATAAATGTTTTGTATGACATGATTGGAGTGACACGGAAATTTAAGGTTCTGATTATATTGGGTTAGAATTAATATACACTTTAATACCAATCGTATTTTAAAAATGAATAGAAAAACTGAGCAGCTAAAATAGAAAAACTAGAATATACGACCAATGTTAGGTATAGAAAATTAGATTTGTGACTAATATATGCAATTTTTTCCCTCTAATTTTTTTTTTTTAGAATTAAATTTTTTTTAGTCGGTTTTGACCCCGCTGTATCCAAATCCTGGCTACCCCACTGGTTCCGGGCCCATATTTACTGGAGCCCCAAAATTAAGAGATAAATTATTAATTATAAAAAAATAATTATAGTGTAGATAGTTAACATAAAATAATTATGATGTAATAGTTAGTATTCAATAATTATGGTGTAGTGGTTAAAATATTAGTCTTGCATTCAATAGGTCTTTAGTTCAAATTTTGGTATACAAATAATTGTTACTAAATAACCCTGATTTTTTATATTATATATGGGTTCCATTTTGAAAGTTCGTCTTGGACCCCTATGAGTTTAGGACTGGCCCTGGTTGCCTTTCTAACTAATTATTGTGATCATGCAAATTACAAGATGCCTACTACCAATGACGAAGGATATTTTCGATGGTATGGATTGGAAGAGTCTAACTCATACAATTATAAGTTTGAGAAATTCAACTAACACATACAACAAATACATGATAGACCATTAAATTAATACCTAATTAGGGCACACCATGATATAGAAATTGGTACATTTTCTCGTCAATATTCTAACAACTTAATTAACTTTAAAACATTAAACATTAATTTAAATAAAATATATTAAGCATCATTATACATTTAAGATAATGACAAGCACATTAACCATTATCAAGTCTTCGTATACAAGGATGGATATGCATGGGTCCATACACAATATTAGTAGTTAAGAAATTTTAGCAAAAACAATTATTGAACGACTGATTAGTGATTATCAATAATCTAATGAAAACATTCTGACAAATTATCTAAATATCCGCAAAGGAACCAAGCACATTAAATAGTTTATCTATTTTTTAAAAAAGTTTGAGCACTTTGTTAAGACAAGAGTGCGCAATAAAAATACATGAAGTAATGTGCATTTGGAAAGTATTTAAAAAAAAAATTATAACTGCAAATAAATCCGGAAAAAAATGAGTACAATTAAAGCACGAAAAGAAAATGAGCTCAATTACAATATGAAGTACGTCATTCAATTACATAATTAAAAAATTTCGACCAACATGTGAAGATCCAAACAACACGAGCAATCCGTTAATTTTTTTTCCTTCCATTTATGTAGATCTGAAACAACATTGTTCAAACTGGAAGACGATAATCCCTTTCGAGCCAAGCTATAATAGATCCAAGTGTTGAATCAGTCAAAGTTATTTAGTACTTAGTCTTATCTTTATGTTAATAAGCCCTATTTGTTAGGGCTATGCAAGTTGTTTTAATTTATTCTTCCACTAGTTTACCACTTTGTTTCAACTGTAGGGGTGTAAAATGGACAAAGTAGTCCGTTGTCCGTACGTGTCCGGTTTGATAAATGGTTCGACCGCGGACCGTCCGATTGATTAACGAACAGAACTTGGACATTTTTTTTGCTCCGTTAAAAATCGGACCCGGACACGGTCATATCCATGTCCGGTCCGAATTTGTCCGCGAACCGTCCGATAGTGGAGACTCATTTTGGTTTTGCATCAATTATGTCATATTATTTTGGTTTTGCATCAATTTTTTGTTGTTCGGTCTCAATTTTTGTTAACCTTTTACTATTGTTTGTTGTATTCTATAACCTTCAATTGTATTTTCTTTCAACTTTATTTTTTGTACCAACTATCAAGGTATATTGATAAAATAATAGCTTTTGGTAATATATTTCATTTGTCCGCGGACCGTCCGATTGAATTAACGAACAGTGGTTGTCCGTGTCCGTCCGGCCCGAACTCGAACAGTGGACTGTCCGTGTCCGTCCGTCCGAACTCATTTTCATTTTCGGACCGAGCACGGACAGTGGACTGTCCGTGTCCGTCCGGCCCGTTTACACCCCTTAGGCATGTAGAATGTGGAGTGCATTCTTATCTTTCCAGTTACATTGTAAGGCTATATAAGCCAGAACTTTGTTTTCTATCCAATGAGAATTATTCACCAGACAAACAGAGCTCTCTGTGTTAGTGTCTAAGTCTTCAACAATTGTGGTATCAAAGCCACTCAAGGCCTGATTGTAAGAGAGTGTTTGAGTGAAACACTACGAGGAAAAGAGTACGTGAGAGATGGCAACTGATGAAGGGAGCAATTTTGCTCATCCAAGTATTCCCAAATTCGATGGGGACTATGAGCACTGGAGCATGCTAATGGAGAATCTGTTGAGGTCAAAGGAGTACTGGAGCCTCATTGAAACAGGTTTTTCTGAGCCAACAGATGGAGAGGTGATGACTGCAGCTCAAAGAAAAACCTTGGAGGAATTGAAGTTGAAGGATCTCAAGGCGAAGAACTATCTGTTTCAGTCAACAGATGTCGCTTATGTCACATGTTGAACTACATAACTCGGAGAGGGAGGCTGTGTGGTTTCTCGACTCAGGTTGTAGCAATCATATGTGTGGGAACAAAAAATGGTCCACACATATTGATGAAAGTTTCAAGCAAACGGTGAAACTAGGGAACAATATGAGAATGGCTGTTACTGGTAAGGGAAGTATAAGGCTTAAGGTGAATGGGATCACACAAGTGATTACAGAAGTATTCTACATACCAGAGCTGAAGAACAACCTGCTTAGCATCGGGCAGCTTCAAGAGAAAGGCCTTGCAATTATGATTCAGGAAGGAATCTGTAGGTTGTATCATCCAAGAAGAGGCCTGGTTATGCAATCTGAAATGACGGCAAACCGGATGTTCGTACTCTTGGCTACTGTGCTTGACGTGGTGCCAGGAGACTCCAATTGTCTGCAAGCAAGTTCAGAAGATATGACACACTTATGGCATTGTCGGTTTGGCCATTTGAACCTCAAATGTCTGAGAAAACTTCAATATATGAAGTTGGTGAAAGGACTGTCTGCTCTCAAGACCACAAGTCAAGTGTGTACTGATTGTCTAGTGGGGAAGCAACACCGAGAGACTATACCAAAGAAGAGTGCGTGGAGGGCTTCTCAAAGGCTGCAGCTAATTCACTCCGATATTTGCGGACCAATTTCACCAATTTCCAATAGCAAAAAGAGGTACCTCATGAGCTTCATTGATGACTTTACTAGAAAAATATGGATTTTCTTCTTGTGTGAAAAGTCAGAGGCTTTTGGTGTGTTTAAAATTTTCAAGAGTTTGGTTGAGAAAGAAAATGGTGATGTTATAAAATGCTTGCGCACAGATAGGGGTGGTGAATACACATCCTTTGAGTTTAACCATTTTTGCAAGGTTAATGGTATTTGGAAGCAACTGACTGTGGCATATACTCCGAAACAAAACGGAGTGGCTGAGCGGAAGAATCGGACTATAATGAACATGGTTCGAAGCATATTGTCTGAGAAGAAGGTACCAAAGGAGTTTTGGCCGGAAGCAGTAAATTGGAGTGCCCAAGTCTTGAATAGAAGTCCCACTGTGGCCGTGGAAGGTGCAACCCAGAAGAAGCGTGGAGCGGCATTAAACCTGCAGTGGATTACTTTCGTGTGTTTGGATGTGTGGGACATGTACGCATTCCAGATGCAAGAAGGGTAAAGCTAAGTGATAAGAGCTATCCATGTGTACTATTGGGAATGAGCGAAGAATCCAAGGGGTACCGGCTCTATGATCCTGTGTCAAGACGTATTGTAGTGAGTCGAGATGTAGTGTTCGAAGAGAACAAATGTTGGGATTGGGGAAGAAGTGAAGTAGAGGAGAAGTTGGTCTGGAAAGAAGATGAAGAAGGGCTCGATGGTGAAAGTGAAGATGATAGTGGGCTATTAGATGAGAATAGGGAAGACGTAGCATCTGATGGAGCTCAAGAAGAGAAAAACAATGGTGTTGAAGCTACTGGAAATGCACTAGTGAATTCTTCTACACCGGTCTTGGAGGAGAGAAGAAGAAGCAGGCCTCCGCCATACTTGGATGATTATGTAAGTGTTGAAGGATGTAAACAACATGGTCCTCTTTGCTGCAGTCGATCCGGTCACATTTCATAAAGCAATCAAAAGCTCAAAGTGGAAAGAAAGAAGCCATGGATCAAGAGATCAGTGCCATTGAAAAAAACGGTATGTGGGAATGAGTAGATCTTCCTGTTGGTGCTAAGAAAATTGGAGTTAAATGGGTGTTTAGAATAAAGCTAAATGAGCACGGTAAAGTTGATAAGTACAAAGCACGTCTTGTGGCGAAGGGTTATGCACAAAAGCAAGGTATTGACTACAATAAAGTGTATGCTCCAGTTGCGTTGTGGGACACCATTAGAATGGTGATTGCCCTTGCTGCATACAAAGGTTGGAATATCTTCCAATTAGATGTAAAAAGTGCTTTTTTTCAGGGCGAGTTGACGGAGGATGTGTTTGTAGAGCAGCCTCAAGGTTACGAAATGAGGGGGGAGAACACAAAGTCTACAAATTAAAGAAGGCACTCTATGGCCTCAAACAAGCACCAAGAGCATGGTACAGCCGGATCGAGTCATATTTCATAAGGGAGGGCTTCGAAAAATGCAGCTTCGAACACACATTGTTCGTCAAGTCCGGAGAAGGAGGTAAACTGCTTGTTATTAGTTTATATGTTGATGATCTTATCTTTACAGGTAATGATGTGGGGATGTTTGAGAAGTTTAAACAATCTATGATGCATGAGTTTGAGATGACTGATCTAGGGAAGATGAGATACTTCCTTGGAGTGGAGGTTTTGCAGAATGAAGAAGGTATAAATATCAGTCAAAAGAAGTATGCTCGAGATGTCTTAGAGAGGTTCGTCATGGAAAATAGCAATCCGGTCAAAAATCCTATTGTTCCAGGAGCTAAGTTGCATAAAGATGAAAAAGGCACCAAAGTTGATGCTACTGCCTTTAAACAAATCGTGGGGAGCTTGATGTATCTGACAGCTACTAGGCCGAATTTGATGTTTGTCATAGGCTTGATCAGCCGTTTTATGGGGAACCCTACGGTGATGAATTTGGCAGCTGCAAAAAGAGTACTTCGGTATGTCAAAGGCACGACGAACTTGGGGATTATGTATAGAAAAGGTACTGATGGTAGTAATGGTGGTAGATTACTTGGTTACATTGACAGTGACTATGCAGGTGACTTGGATGACAGGAGAAGTACTTCTGGATATGTGTTTGAGTTTGGGAGTGGAGCAATTGCTTGGTCATCTAAAAAATAGCCTGTTGTGACCATGTCCACCACCGAAGCAGAATTTGTGGCTACTGCCACCAGTGCATGTCAGTGTGTTTGGATGAGAAGGATTTTGGAAAAACTTGGAGAAGCTCAGATTAGAAGCACTTTGATACTTTGTGACAATAGCTCCACTATCAAGCTTTCAAAGAATCCGATGCTTCATGGGAGAAGCAAACATATTGACGTAAGATTTTATTTTCTTCCACTACCAAAATATGGAAAAATTACGACGAATTTAGCGACTCCATGAAAGGACGTCGCTAATTTTTGGGAATTTAGCGACGTGGCAACTTGACGTCGCTATTAGTTGCTGGTGGCGACTACTAGCGACAGTAATTTATTAAATGGGAATCTGCGTCGCAATGTCGTCGCTACATGTCGCTAATTATTTAAATATAGTGATGTTTAGCGACGTCTCCTCATGACGTCGCTAAAGTTTTTACTTAGGGCACGCTGTTTCCTTTTTTTCCCTCACTCGAAAAATTCTAAAATTTTTAAAAAATTCCTCCCCCCGACCCCCGGCGACCCTCTACCCCCCGGCGACTCCCTCCCCCCCGGCGACCCCTTCCCCTCCGGCGACTCCCTCCCCCCCAGCGACCCCTACCCCCCCCCCCCCCCCCCCCCCCCCCCCCCCCCCCCCCGTCGAGCTCCTCCTCCTCGAGCTTCTTCTCCCCCAATCCGAGCTCCTCCTCCTCTTTCTCAGGTAAACCCTAACCTAACTCCTCTCCCTCCTCCTCCTCCTCTCCCACGGACACACAAACACACACGGACACACACACACACACAGAGACACACACACACACACGGACATACACACGGACACACGGACACACACACACACACATGGACACACACGGACACACGGTTAGGGGTGCAACTTGGGCGGGCTAAACCCGAACCCAATCGGATAAACCCGTTAATGGGTTGGGTTAGGGTTGAAGATACTCGTGTTCGGGCTCGAATTTGGGTTAAAATATTTGAAGTTTAATATACATGTGTGTGTATGTGTGCACATGTGTGTGTGTATGTGTGGCAGCATACAGTGGTGTGTGTGTGGCAGTAAAGACAGTGTGTGTTCTCAGCTTTGTGTGAATGTATGTCTGAGTTCATGTGTGAGTGACTCTATGTGTGTGTATAGATATTCAAAATTTATGTGTGTATGAGTGGACAGGGTGTTAGCAGTAATGTGTACACGTGTGTGTGTGAATAGGAAATCAGTAAGCTAGTTTCAGTCCAGGTTTACCAGTGTATGTGTAAACAGTACCTAGGTTCTTAGGTCAGTGTGTGCATGAGTGTATAGCAGTACATGAACATGTGTTAGTGTAAATGTGTTCTCAGTTCATTGGGTACATGTGTATGAGTGTGTGTATAAGGAAATCAGTGCAGCAGTAGGTAGTATAGGTTCTCAGGTTTTAGTGTAATTGTGTGTAGATATCAGGAAATCAATTTTCAGTCGAGTGCACATGTATTCTCAGGTCAGTGACAGGCTTGTGAGTGTAAACATGTGTGTGATACATGAGAAATCAATGTACACAATCAGTTTACAGGTTGACAATCCAAATGCAATTAGAAAACCCATAAATCCTTATGCATACATGAACCCTAACATGTATATTAAATTCACTATCAGTTTACAGGTTAGATAATATGTTAAGGAAATGTTTGGTAATAGGATGTGGTTTGTGTTAGAGAGTGAGGAAATTGTGGAAGATATGTTAGTAAGGTTTTATATTAGAAGTTTTTTAATAGAGTTAGATGTGGGCTAGAGTGAGCGTGACAGGTTAAGGTATCTTGTGATACCAAGATGGTATCACAAGATAATCAGGATTTACCCTATGAAAGGGTAAAGTTCTAAGATACTTCAAGATATAAAATTAGAGTATCAAGATACCATGGCATGGTATCGAGATACAAGGGAAATGTATTAGGATACCATGTTGCGGTAGAAAAGTGCCTAGAAACTAAGATAGGGGCTTGATAGTGAGTTTACCTTGGTAAGGTAATAGGATAAGTTAAGGTAATTGCCTAGAAGCTAAGGTATGACTCTAAGGTGTTAGGATATGGTTAGAAATTGATTCTCTTGGTTGGTAATGGCTAGGATTAGTGCTCTTAGACTAGTTTTGACCTCGGTTAACCGTTTTGACCAAAAGTCAACGAAAGTCAACCAAAAGTCAAACTTAGCCTAAAAGTGACTAGAATTGACCCGAAACCAAACCAGAGTTGACCAGTTGACTGAAAGTCAATAGTTGGTCAACATTATCCGATGGACCCGACCTAACCCGAGTTCAACCCGATCCTCCGGGCTTGGTCTTGGGCTTCATATGTTGAACCCGAGGTCGGGCCGGGCTTGGGCTCGGGTTAGGCTTATGATTCATCTGGTTGGGCTCGGGTTGACCTCAAGCCCGACCCAACCCGCCCGAGCTGTACCCCTACACACGGTTACCATGTCTCTCTACTGTAATATACACTAGGAAGTTTGGACACTACAAATATAGGTGTTTATTCCATGTCTATGTCTAGTGAAGGATAATTGCCTAGACTTAGTCAACTTCACCCAGTTTGACTAGTTTGTCCAAGATATTGACTAAGTCAACTCAACTTCACCCAGTTTGACTAGTTACTGTGCTGAACATGTGTGTCCATCTTTGCAAAATTATTTCCAAATGGATATGAATTACTACATGCAGAATCGTTCATGGATGTACAATCGTCATCCTGATGATATGTGTGGTGTGCGGGATGAATACATAGCGAAAGTAAAGCAGTTCCTACAGTTTGCTAAGGCGTTCCCTCAGTACATGGACGACACCAAAATTAAGTGTCCGTGTGTGAAATGTCATAACGTAAAATATTATCCAGAAGTGGAAATGACATATCATTTGTACTCGAGGGGTTTTATGCCTAATTACTATCAGTGGACCGTACACGGAGAACTTGTGTCTTTAGCATCAGAGCCGGAGCCTTATGTTGAGCCGTATATGCATGCGGGACCTAATTTTATTTCAGATAATCATGCATACGTCGACGGGTGCGTGAACATAGTTTTCGACGTTGCGGGGCCTAGTTTCGCTCATGATGCAGCTGAGGAGGCACCAAATGTCGATACTGCAAAGTTCATAGAGTTGCTGGAGAATGCAAGGACTCCATTGTATCCTGGTTGTGAGGATCATTCACCGTTGGAGGTGGTTACAAGACTGTTGAGCATTAAATCAGATTTTAACATGTCGTAAGAATGCTACAACCGAGTGTTGGAGTTGATTATAGAGATCTTGCCGGCGGGTGCTAAGTTATCTAAAGACTTCTATCGGTCTAAGAGGATGGTGAGATCGCTCTGGATAGGATACGAGAAAATCGATTCTTGTCGCAATGGGTGCATGCTGTACTACAAAGACCACAAGGACGCAGATGTGTATAGATTTTGTGGTGCTGATCGCTATAAGACAACTAGTACAGGAAGGTCTACCGGTGCAAAATGACTGGCCGATTCAATTCACTACTTGCCTTTAATGTCGCAGTTGCAAAGATTATTTATGGTGAAAGAGACGGCCAAAAATATGAGTTGGCACATGCGAGAACAGATTGAAGGAGTGTTGGATCACCCATCCGATGGAGAAGCGTGGAAGCACTTTGATCGAGTGTATCCTGATTTTGCTTCAAATTCGCGTAATGTCAGGTTGAGGCTATCTTCTGACGATTTTACTCCTTTTGGTCTTTCGGGATCCCAGTATTCGTGCTGGCCTGTGATTGTCACTCTGTATAACCTACCGCCTTGGATGTGCATGAAGACTCAGTACGTGTTTCTAACCGTTATAATTCCTGGTTTGAACAATCCCAAGAGGAACATTGATGTGTACTTACAGCCTTTGATAGATGAGTTAAATCAGTTATAGGAAGTAGGCGCTAACACGTACGATGTTTCCAGGAAGCAGAATTTTTGGATGAAGGCAACCCTTATGTGGACCATCAACAACTTTTCGGTCTATGGAATATTATCTGGATGGAGCACTCATGGTCGTCTCTCATGTCCGTATTGCATGGACCGTACTAAGGGTTTCCGCTTGAAACACTGAGGAAAATCGTGCTTCTTTGATTATCATCGGCAATTTCTGCCAAAAGATCATCCGTTCAGAAGGAACATGAATGCATTTCGTGCCGACGTTGTTGTAACGTCCCAGTCCCAAAATACGTAGGACTAGGAACGAAGCATGCCAGCTGCATATATACGAGATATACTCTAATATATGGAAATCTCGAATATACACATAAGCTGTATTGTGAATATTAATAACAAACAGTCACAGGTAAAAGCTATATCTCATCTACAGTAAATATAAAGAAAATAATAACTCACGAATCAAAGTAAATGTCAAAATGTACTGTTGACCGGGCGGAGACAAATCCACTACCGGTACTAGAATAAACTGAAGGAAAATAGAGTCCAACCTCTAAGATAAATAGAATATGAAATGATGACTAAATAGGCTCCTCGACCCAATAGGGACAGCTGTGATCAGAAGGTACTACTCGCTCGAGCGTGAATGATGAGTCTACACTGGAGCCATACTCCTGCGGAAAGTCCTGCACACCTATACCTGGAGAGATCACCAGGTCCTCAGAGGGACGTAACAAGATACAAAAAGAACATGCCACATAAACTGAATAAATACTGCTCAATAAGAATAAGTAAAATCAGATCATAACATGGTCCAATACACACCTACTGAACAAGCGTACCATCCCCCCAACCAAACAAAGACAGGAGATGGTAAACTAATTCACGGTGACGTATCTTTCCATGCCATGAATCCAATATGGTATCCGGACCCCAACAGGGTTCAATACCTTCTCATCGAAGTAGTAAGTCACACCTACAACCAAACAAGGACAAGATGTGACGAACTAATTCGCGACAAGCTATTGTTCCAAGCCACGGTCAGATACAAGTACCCAAACCAAAAGTACTCGTACCTAACGGATAAAGGTGCCTAACCGTTCTAAGTGAAATGTAGTTAAGAACAATTCTTCCTGCGCATGGGCCCTGGCTAAATAGGATCGACGTAGTCCCCCCCCTTTGGGCACCAGAGGTCCTATCAGTAAGAGCATGACGTTCCGCAGAATCGCCAGTGGCCGTCAGTAATCATGGGTAATCTGACCCGCGTCTCCGGCGGAGCTCACGGGTTACAAAAGGGAATGTGCATCGAAGCCCATACGCTAAGAAACTGTCCTCCCCGCCCAATGCCTACTATGTTGTATCCACAACAGTGAACCTCTATAACCGCTAAGTCAAACTAGCATGCAACCTCTATTAGCGGTTATTCCTATCGCACGGCTTATACGCACCGGTGGCCAGTCAGTCACGCATGTCCGTGTTCTACATGTGACACACAACTTCGTGTTACAACGTGTCAAGGCCAATGAATGCAACACACAAAGGTGGTCCCTTAAATCTAGGTTTCATATTTAAGAAAAATAATACACAGCAGGAAATATAAATGAACAGTAAGTTCTAACAGTTTATGCCATGTATCACAGTTAAATTTGCATAAAGAAAATAATAAACAATGCATGAAATATGAGCTAAATAAATAAACAGCTGGTGGCAAGGTATCTTGCCTGGGGGTAGTGTGCAGAATGGAGACGCCTGATGACTCAAATCGTCAAAATATGGAAGCAACGAAAGCCAACTTCTACCAACGATCTCGGATGCTGAAATAAACATCACGAACAGATTTGGCATAAAATAAATACCTAGGAAACGCCTGTCCAAAAGCCAAATTCTGGAACAGGGACAAAATCGTAATTTTGGGTCAAAACGATGTCCGTCGTTGGACCCGTTTTGCACCGAAACGCGTGCCAGAACCTACGGTCTCTAAAGTCGTCAAACTACATATCTACAGATCCGGTTTGAGGAGACGAACCCAACCGTATGTCCAAAGTTGGATTCCGGCGGGCCGTGCACAAAATCGTCCGTTAGAGCGGATCGCGGGCCCGCCAAAAAGGCGTTCCGATTTGACCTTCTCAGAATCGGACCAAACTTAGCATGCAGGACCAGAAAAATGATACGGTCCTGATGGCGTAAGTTTCGTCTCGATACGACGAACGTGCACAAAGTTATAGTCAAGTTTGCAAAATGTCGATACGGGGGTATCTCGACGGATACACACTGATTTCGTCGCGCACATACAACGAAATCGAGTCCCGTCTGTTCCCACACGTCGGTAACATCTATACGCGCCTTTCGATGCGTATAGTGCACGACCACGTCGCCCGATTTGTCGGAGCGCACGCCGTATCGGTTGATTTTGTTAAATTTTACTATTTTAAAAACTGGTTTTTCCTGATCTTTTGGTTCAGAAATAATCGCGTACAGTGCATGAGAATTTAAACTACAAGAAGGTATTTAAAGATCTATATGTGTTCTCTAATTTTGTTCAGAAATATATCAAAACCCTCTGCTGGATTGATCAGGATTAGACATCGAACAGGGGTGGTTGGGCTGTGCTCAAACTGTCCAGAAAACAGTTTTTCTCGTGTTTTTCGAATCGATTTTTCGACCCGACGGTTTGGTAGCACAGGGTATTACTAGGTGGGATGTCTAGAGGGTCATATAGGCTCTCCAATGCTACTCGCGGTTTCGAAAAACGTCAACTATGCACGAAGAATTTAGACGAAGGAGTACCTCTTTCTGTGCTTCGAAACGGGACTTCCGTGTTTTCACTGAGTTCCCGACGAACTCCGGCGATTGGGGCGGTCGACGGCGGCGAGGAGGTTCGCCTGGGGGTCGGGAATCACTTCTAGGGTTGAGGGGGTTATCCACGAGAGGAGATGGATGGATGAGTTAGGGTTTCTAACTGCTCGACTAAGTACAAAAGGGGGAGGTCGGTCGGGTTTCTCATGGGTCGGGTTGAGCTAGTAAGCTAAGGGCTGCAGCTCCCGCTGCTTATTAGGGGTTGGTATGGGACTATGGGTTCGGGTTTCTCAGCACAAAGCATGAGAACTCAGCCCAATTATAATATTGTTGATCGGGTCCCTGGGTGAATTCATGGGTTGGGGGAGAGCACAGCCTTTGTGGTATTAATAATATATGTACAAGCTAGTACATGGTGGTCTTAGAAGCACATGGGGCCGGGGGTCTTAGCTGCACATGGGTTAGTGGTATTAGGAATTATGGGGTCGGGGGTCTTCAGGTTCACGGTTTGGGGTGGGGGGGCGCACACAGCACTGTTCAATGAACAGTGCTGTTTAGTGCATTTGTTTTTTTTTTCTTTTTTTTTTTTCTTTTTCTTTTTCTAACCCTTGATGACTCCTAATACCCAAAAGAAATCCAAATCAAATTTTTAAATAAATACTAAGGATATAAAATATTTTCTAAAATCTTACTAATATATTTTGGCACATATTTTTAATAATTATTGCCTACTATTAAATAGAAATCAATTATAAATACTATAATAATATTAATAATGATAATATGGTAATAGTAATAATAATAATAATAATAATAAAATTTGTACCAAAAAAAAACACTTAGCAAGGTTATGATAATCAGGAGAGACTACTAACATATATTATTATTATTATTTTACAAATATTTAAAACTTCTAAACTCCAAAAATAAAAATATATTATAAATATTAAAAGGTCAAGATAGCCATGATAAAATTTCATAATTTAAACCACTAAATATTTATGTAATAAAATATAAAAATCCTCCAAAATTTTGGGAAATTACAGTTGTAGAGAAGGGTGATCAACCGCCAAGGTGGTGCGGAGCCACGATATAGGAGAAGATTAGAGATTTTTCAAGTGCTATCGAAGATCCTACAACTGGGTACAAGTACGATGGATTTGGTAGAGATCATAACTGGACAAAGAGGAGCATATTCTGGGATCTGCCATATTGGAGTACCAATCTGATCAAACATAATCTTGATGTCATGTATATTGAGAAAAATGTGTTTGATAACATAATTAATATTGTGATGGACGTAAAGAGAAAAATGAAAGACAATCCCAAGGCTAGGTTGGACTTAGAAGAAATATGTAAATGTCCTGCGTTGTATTTGATAGAGGAGAATGGAAAACAGTTCCTACCGAAGTCAATTTTCTGGACAAGGAGAATAAAGTGAGACTTTGTCGGTGGATCCAGGGCCTAAAATTTCCAGACGGATATGTGTCAAATATGAGAAGATGTGTCGGCCCGAAGGAAAACAAATCGACGGGTATGAAGAGCCACGATTGTCACGTATTCATGTAGAGGTTAATTCCGATTGCATTTCGAAAATTCTTACTGCAGGCAGTTTGTGATCCATTGACGGAGCTTAGCATATTCTTCAAGGATCTTTGTTCTAAGAAATTGCTCGTTGATCGTCTAGAAAAGCAAGAGAAGGACATTACGGTAACATTGTGCAAGCTAGAGAGGGTGTTTCCTCCTGGATTCTTCGACTCTATGGAGTATTTGCCGATTCATCTATCCTATGAGGCACGTGTTGGTGGACCCGTCGAATATCGATGGATGTACCCGTTCGAGCGACATTTGAATTACCTAAAAAGAAAGGTAAAAAATAAGGCACGGGTCGAGGGTTCTATTTGTGAAGCCTATGTTCTCGAGGAGATTACAAACTTTTGTTCGATGTATTTCAAGCCTCATGTTGCAACTAATAGAACGAGAGCTTCCAGAAACGACGACGGAGATCATGAATATAATGATACAATACTGAAGGTATTCAATGCTCCAGGAAAGCCTATGTTTTATCTTGGACAGAAAGAGCAATAGTTCAGGGTGTACTTCTGAGAGCTTCATTTTCACATCTTTCACTTTCTCGGGACGTCGTAAAGGATCCCGAGAAGGTGAAGGACGTGAAGAGGAAGCTCTGAGAAGTGCACCCTGAACTGTTGCTCTTTCTATCCAAGATAAAATATAGAACAGTAAGCGAAACTGTCGATGGTTCGAACACTGCACTTCACACAGACACACAGCATAACAAAAATACACATTATATTTTTTAAAAAAATTTTATAATATCTGCGACGTATAGCGACGATCTGCGACATATAGCGACGTATCTTGACGTCGCTAATTAGTGCCGTTACGTCGCTATCCGTCGCAATCCGTCACTCATTAGCTGACGTGGCAGAGAGTTGACGTCGCTAATTTGGTCGCTGTACGTCGCTACACTGCTGACGTGGCAGGCATGCCATGTCATCACATAAAAAAAAATAACGTCGCTAAGTAGTCGCACTACGTCGCTAATTTGGCGACGTAAAATTTCGTCGCCCTCCGTCGCTAATTTTGCGACGATCCAGCGACATTGTGGTAACGTCACAAACAGCGACGGAGGACGACGAATTTGTCATCTGCAACTAGCTTTTCGGCGACCTTCATGTTTCGTCGCTAAAGTCGTCGCTAATTACGATTAGCGACGTATTTTCCTTAATTAGCGACGTATCCTGACGTCGCTAATTTACCTTATTTTAGTAGTATTCGTGATCTTACTAGTGATGGTGTTGTGAATCTTGTCCATTGCACTACTGGGGATCAGGTGGCAGATGTGATAACAAAAACTTTGAAGCTCGACATGTTCTTGAAGCTCAGACAACAGCTTGGTGTGTGTGAAGTGCCTAAATAAACTGTATGCAGATTGCATAGCAGTTTAGGGGAGGAATTTGTTGAATCAGTCAAAGTTTTTTAGTGCTTAGTCTTATCTTTCTGTTAATAAGCCCTATTTATTAGGGCTATGCAAGTTGTTTTGATTTATTCTTCCACTAGTTTACCACTTTGTTAGGCATGTAGAACGTGGGGTGCATCTTATCTTTCCGGTTACATTGTAAGGCCATATAAGCCAGAACTTTGTTTTCTATCCAATGAGAATTATTCACCAGACAAACAGAGCTCTCTGTGTTAGTGTCCAAGTCTTCAACACCAAGAACATTTAACCTCCATTTCATTCCAAATTTTGTCGAAACAGAAGACAAGTGGAGACAGTGAAAGAGGAATAATGCTATAAGAAAACTGTTGACAAAAAGAGAAAGTTCAAAATCAACCGACCTTTTTTTTATAAAAAAAACCCAAACATAGATAAAGAGGAGCAGGCATGTCAAACCAGAGGAGCAGGCATGTCAAACCTAAAAATATATAAAAAGTAAAACAAAATCAAATGCGGCTAAAGCTAAGTGTTCCTCTCCATGTTACCCATGCTGTCAGAGGAGCAAGCATGTCAAACCAGATCCGGGAGCTCAAAAGTGTGGAAGAAGATCTTCTCTTCTTTGGAAGATAAAGCTAAAGAAGTGAGAGCTTTTGCTACACCGTTAGCCTCTTTCAAATTACTAGCAAAATTGGTGTAGTGTCCCGCTCCCGTTGGAGCGAAGCACTATGTAATAGGCTCGTGGCAAGTCAGACATGGTCGAGAACATAGATGGCTAGTCTGACTTGGCGACGAGTTTGATATACAAAAAACCATGGCATCAATAAAATCGATTTGGACGAGTGATATGAGTACCGTTCCAACTAATGGATCGGCTACTGTTGGAATAAGTCCTAGATGCAGTAGGCGGCATCTTGGTGAAGGAACTCTAAAGGGAGCGACGCAACCGATCTGCTGTTGGTTTTATTAGTTTTTTTGGCTTTCTGAACGAATTGTTGCGGGGATTTGATAGTGTGCTTTCGCGTCAATTTTTGAATACGTTTTTGGGAATTTCGAAGGAGGGATTGAAGGAAGAGTTCTAATTCGATGCTCGTGCCATTGCAGGAGTTCGTGTAACTGACGCTTGACCGTCGCGAAGCGTTCTCTTACTCTCGGCACAATCTCCTTAGGTGGGTGGTTCTTCAGCCCCTTCTTTTCTACTCCTTTCCGCCAACTAAATTCTTAAAGTTCAATGTTCAAATCGATGATGCTAACGGGATGTATGCTTGCCACTAAAATCAAGAACTCGGGATAATGTATCAACCTAGAGAAGTTAACTCCGAATCTATAAGTTCACTCTAAGTAGAGAAAAGATAAAGTTCTAAGAAAGAGATAGAATATATTTTCATGCCATGCAAAACACAACGAAGAAAACCTTGGTTGCGGTATATCATGCCTCAGAGAATTTGGTACCTACGGGATGCTAAATCAGAACGTACGGTTTCGGGGAAAAGGACCCTTGCACGAGTAGGAATGATTATGTGGTTTGATAATGGTTACGCTATGCAATTTACTTCATACATATTAAACTGTTCATACATTCGCATGGTCAAGGATGACTTATGCACAAGGTGAGCTTTCCTCGAGACGGTACCCGGGGCCCTGGGACTGAATAGACCTAGGAGAAAATTATGGAAATCGTGCTTCGACGCGAGACATTACGAGACCTCCAGTTAGGCTCGCTTCCTGGACTGGAGGGCGCGTCGCAAGGCTACGTAATCGTCATTTATGGTATCGATATCACCAATGACCGCATATAGGATAGATTGCATGCGCACCTATTGTCTTGTGCAGGTGGTAAGTATCATGCATATTTTGTACAGGAAAGGAGCACGACCATGGTAAGAATGTTAAAAATTTGTCATGTGTTATCGTTTGAAAATGTGCCTTCGATATGAACTGCAATTTATATAGTTCTAAATAGAAAGATCACTTCGTATCCTAGAATCCTTAATAAGCAGTGTCGGTTTAGACGAGTGGGTTCATCCCATTCACTAGCAAGTGTGCTAACCTCCAACTCTCCAGGTAACGAGCGCGCTGCGGGAGCTCGAGACTAGACCTGAAGCTGAAGAACGGGAGACGGCACGAAGATCTCCTATTTTGAAGTATTTTGAAGCCCAACTCAGATCGAAGGCTTTTGTTCAAATGTATAAAGGGACGTGAATGTATGGAACGACAAGGATTATTTTAGGGCAAGCTTGTCGAGAGTTTTTCTCTTGTGTTTCAAGATGTAGCCGCAACGCATATGTAATATAAAAATGACCTTGCACATACTTTACAAGTTTATGAATGAAAAGCTAAATTTCTTCCTATGATATGTCTTCAACTCTCTGTACTGTTTAATTTTAGCGCGTCGTGTCAAAAAAGAATTTCTAATTGCACATTCTTGCCTTGTGCAAGTCTAATAAAGACTTGTACGGCATCACGTCCTGACCCGTGGGATCGATTTATATCGAGTCAAGGCGATGGCGACCGATTCGGCGAGTCGGGACGTGACAAATGGTGCCCGACGGAAGAAAGGATTTGATTTTTCTGATCTTGTAGATGGCGGTCCAAGGAATGTTCGACTTGCCGGAGAGGAGTTTAATAAAAGGTATGCTGGAAGTCTCGATGTGGTAACTTTTGTCCATGCATAGCAGTAAGGCATATAAAAGAGTATCTATTTCAGGAATCAAGTGAGTACTGTACGCCCCCTGAATTTTAGGGTTTATTTTAATTCTACTAAATGAATTATTTTTTATAAATATTTTATTATAATTATTTTGATCATTAAATGTACTTTTCCGTGACTTTGACTTCTGGAGCGTCAGAGATGCCAATCTCTGGAAACTCTTTTCATGAGTTTGTAGTAGATAAGATTATCTTCATTTTGATATATCATGTCCCACTTAAACTTGTTCTCTTGTGCTCTTTTTACATCGCGCAACTTCGGGTCAATTTAGACCATTTGATCGTTAAATAATTATTAATTAATTTCCCACTTTTATCTTTGATCATCGTATGCACGTTACCGTGACTTTTAATTTAGGAGCACAAGACTAGTCGTTTTCTCCAAACCAACTTTTCATGCATGATCTACTCGAGACACCCTACGCCCATGACCTTCGTGTCCCATTCAGACACACCATTTTGTGCTTCATTTGCTTCGCACAACTTTTCAGACACGAGACCCAATTTTAATTCGTCCCACGGAGTCACATTTAATCTTCGACTCGAATTGGAGACACCCTTTCGACCCAAACCTGTCAACCCAACATATGGACCTGGCCCACATGAAGCCTACTACCCACATGACGCTTGTGTTCCATTTAGTTTAGCCCCCGCATGCTACTTATTTACCCATGTCCATAAATGACTAAATTAATCTATTTATTTCACCCAAATCTAATTTTGACCCGACCCGACTCAACCGAACCCAAACTCGAGCTCCATGTTATCCCCTTATGAACACCCCACATAATTTCTCTCTTTTTCCAATTTTAAATATCTCTTTTTCTCTCTCTACTTATTTAAATACCTATATTTAAATATCTATCTATTTTCTTTAACATATATACAAATCTCCTTCTCTCTCCTCCTTGAAACACTTCCACACATACACCCCCCTCTCTCCATCACCAGCACACTCTTCCTCCCTCTCTCAAACGACCTCTTTCTCTCTCCTCTCAAATATCTCTCTCTATTCTCACTCTCTCTCTCTTTCTATATATAATATATACACACACACACACAAATATCTCTCTCTCATCACTCAAACACACCCCTCTAGGCGACAACCAACTCCCCACCTCTCCATTCTCCTTCTTCTTCTTCTTCTTCACTTCTTCTTCATCATGGCTTCATCACCATTATCATTATCAACAACACCACCACCACCACTACTCACCACCAACACTACCACCATCACACCACCACCACCACCACCACCACACCATCATCATCATTATCCACACCTCCACCGTCACACGCCACCGCGGCCACCACCACCGGGCAGCCCTGCCGTCCGTGCCGCCCGTGCCGCCCCTACACACAACAAGCAACAACAACAGCAAACAACAACAACAACATCATATGGTAGCAGCAGCAGCCGTGCCACCGCACGCCGCCGCTGCCGCGTGGCCGGCCACACCACCGCGAGCTTCCCCCTGTCCAGCGCACCTGGACGACCAGCTTGGGTGTGTCCCCGGCCTCCCCGACGCGTGAAACACATGATTCGTGCGTTTGTGTAATTCTCCAAAATTTTGGAGGATTTTTTTCTATCATTATTTAAAATTTGCTCAAATGAATTTTTTTTGTTTATGTTTTTTTTATAAATGTAATCCTAGTCATGCTTAATTTTAGTTGTGCACACCGACTAGACTATATGGCACGGCTGGTGCAGGCAAGTGCTTTGAATAGCATACTAGCTGTAGGTGTCGTGGGATTTACTTTATTTAAATTTTTAGTTGTTTAAATGCATTAAAGTGTATCATGATTATTCCATATTTTAAATATTATTTATTATTTATTTGGTTTTGAAAACTAATTATTGCTTGTAAATAATAATTTATGTACATCTCAAAGGCCCCCTTTATTTGTTGTATAAGTTTAAATTACTACTTTTATTATAATCCTTATTATTCTTTCTATTCTTATTATTAATAAGAATAACAATAATAATAACATTGTTATTTTGAGTAATTGTAATTTCTTTAGGAAAATGATTTTTGAAGAGATACATATATTTTTAACTAGAAAAAAAAAAGTTATATCTTAAAATAAAGTTTGGAAATTTAGATTTTAATTCTCAAAAATTTGTTGGTAAGATTTTAGTAACTATTTTAGATTTTTATTAGGATTTTCTTAGTATTCTTGATTTCATAAAAGGTTATTGATATATATATATATATATATATATATATATATATATATATATATATATATATGAAAGAAAAAAAATTAGTTCTGATGCATAGCAGCAGAACCCGACTGCATTCGAACGGAGTTGTGAGGGAAAATTTTTGGATTTGATTCGATCAAATTCAAATTTTAGTATGCATCACTTCAAATCTTTCTAGCCTCTATCCTAATCCTTAAACCGAATCTAAATCCTAGTTAAATACGAAATTGGGTCGGATTGAGAGGAATATTAGGTCGATATATATAAACTTCGACCATTGGCATCGGAAAGTTTTCTTTCAACCAAAAACAAATTTAAACCTTGTGGAGAAGCTCCTAGCCTTTCTCCATCCCTCGTGCTGCCACTGCACCGCCTGCGCGACAGCGGAGGTTGCCGAAGCGCCACCAGGCCGCCCAGTTGTAGCCAAGAATAGAGCATTGCTCTGATCACAGTAGCCCCAGGTACCTATATTCAACCCCACTTTTCTCCATCATCGCTGAATCAATTTTCGATCCACGAAGTCTTGCTTCTAGCCGATGTATACCTCTTCCATCCCCTTCAACTAGATTAATTCCTAGTACATTAAATTATTGTAGAAATCGAACCAAAAATCCCGAAAAATCTGTTCAAACGTGAACAGCAAACCCGAGCCAGACCCCGAACTTGGAAGGCAGTTCTTGCCAAAACAGCTAACAGTTTAGAATTTCTATTGGAAAGGATGTATAGACAACCTATACGAGATAGAAACCCATCTTTTGGTTTTGTTTTTCATTAATTATGTTGTTAAAACAGCCTCAAAGTTTAGAAAAAAAAAGTTGGTTTTAAAATAATGAATTTCATAAAAACTCTCCGATACGCCGTGCGCCCTGACAAACCGGGCGACATAGTCGCGTACTATATGCATCGAAAGGAGCATATGGATGTTGCCAACGTGTGGGAACTGACGGAACTCAATTTTGTTGCGTGTGCGCGACGAAATTAGTGCATATCCGTCGAGATACCCCCGTATCGACCTTTTGTAAACTTGGCCATAACTTCGTGTACGTTCGTCGTATCGAGACGAAACTTGTGCCAACAAGACCATATCTTTTTTCTAGTCCTGTATACCAAGTTTGGTCTGATTCTAAGAAGGTCGAATAGAACGCCTGTTTGGCGGGCCTGCGACCCGCTCTAACGGGCGAATTTGTGCACGACTCATCGGAATCTAAAACTGGACATACCGTTGAGTTTGCCTCCTCAAACCGGATCCGTAGACATAGTTTGATGACTTTAGAGACTATAGGTACTGGCACACATTTTGGTGCAAAATGGGTCCAACGGCGGACATCGTTTTGACCCAAAATTACGATTTTGCCCCTGTTCCAGAATTGGACTTTTGGACAGGCGTTTCTTAGGCATATCTTTTATACCAAACTCGTTCGTGATATTTGTTTCAGCATCCGGAGCTCTTTGTGGATTTTGACTTTCGAGTTGACGATTGGATTTTGCTACATCTCGCTCCACCCTCAGGCAAAATACCTTGCCATTATATTCTGCTTATTTACTGTCATTTAGCATGCTGATTTAGTTTTATTTTCTTACTTATTGCCATTTTCTGCCTTGATATATTTTAACTGTCTAGTTTTATTCCTATTACTTTAATATTGTGCATCGACTTAAAGTTAGGAAGACTACCCTATGTTGTGATGCATTCATTGGCCTTGACACATGTGTTACACGAATCATGAGTCTCATATAGGTCTTGTACTTGCGTAGTTGGTTGGCCACCGATACGTGAGGACGTGTGTTAGGAAATAACTGCTAATAGAGTTGTATGCTAGAAGACTTAGCAGTTATGAGTTGGCATTGGACGGGAAGAACATGATTGGAAGTTGACTACCACCCTATCTATCGTAGACTCGCTCGCTACTGAGGAACGATAGGTAGAATATATGCTATAGACTCGCTCGATACTGAGGAATAGTATATGGTGTTGTGACTCGCTACTGAGGTACTGTACTGCATTGGTATTTTTCTGACTTGACCCGGTAGTCATGCGACCATGAACTGTTTTTAAAATACATTCCACTTAGGATGGTTAGACGACCTTTATCCGTAGGTGTATGTACTTTTCCATATGGTTGTGTACTATACCGTTCATGGCTTGGAATAGTATTTTGTCACGAACTAGTATGCCACACCTTGTCCTTGTTTGGTTGTAGGTGTCGTTCACTGCTTCGATGATAAAGTGCTGAACCATGTTATGATCCGGATTATTGTGAGCAGTTTATATTCAGTTTATACGGCATATTTTTCTGTATCTTGTTATGTCCCGCTGAGGACCTGGTGATCTCTCCAGGTATAGATGGTCAGGATTGCCCCAGGAGTACGGACTCGGTTTAGCTCCTTCATTTCTACCGAGGATATCTCACCCGCTGACGATGTCTGATTCTTTCCTTATTTGTACCTTTTATTTCTTTTTGGAAGTTGGACTACAGTATCTTAGATTATATTCATAGTTGTTTGGTAGTGGATTTGTTTCCACCCGGCTATCTATCTTTTGATTCTTTTATTTGATACTATCTGGACTATCATTTTCTCTTGTGATTTTGTGGTTGAGATATAGTTATTTGTGATTGGCCTGTGATTTACAGCTTATGTATGCATACGAGGATTCCACATATTAGAGTATTCTTTGTATGCATGCAGCTTGCATGTTACGTATGCCTAGTCCTACGTATTTTGGGACTGGGGCGTTACATGTTTTTGTGGTGGCCCACGCAGGTCAGAGCATATCGTATCGGCTACATAAATGCGCTGATACGAGCCTGCATATAGGATTAAAAATTAGGAATCTCATCTACATGTTTGATACCTTCCTTGATTCCTCATCAAACTCTCATTTGATTGCTTGACTTGCATCTAGCTTGAAATTGTTCTAACGAAAATTTTATATCTCATGCCAGAAAATGAATCCTCATAGCGGTAGCGCTGCACCACTTGCCATCACACCAGGAAACTCGGCAGCCCAAGAGCAAATTTACTCACAGCATCCTATAGCAACCTCAACCATGCCTTCTCAGCCAGACCAGACGACCCCACCTACTCACCAACATCCCCAAGCCTCTGAACCCCAGTTAGTTCAGCCTGTTCAGCAGACCCCTGTACCCCAGGGAGGGTATACTCCACCACCCCTTCATCAGAATCCACCTCAAGCTGGACCGCAAATGCCTATGCCCCCGATTGATGGAGATGATACCAATCGGTTCCTTTATACTTTATTACGGACTCAGTGGCAGCAAAATAAGTTATTGAGACAAGACGTGATGGTCCCACCTAATATACCTCCATCTCCACCACCAGCTCAAGTACCAGCACCTCCACCAAGGCCCCATTCATACGTAGGCAGTATTTCAGATTTCATCCTAATGAAGCCAAAGACCTTCAAAGGTACCGAAGGTCCACTAGAAGTTTCTTCATGGCTTATCAGCACCGAGAAGAAGTTAAGGGTGTCACAGTTGCCTAAAGAAGATTGGATGACCGCAGTTGATTTATTACTCGAGGACAATGCCCATCATTGGTGGAAGGCGGAGGAGAGGCGCTTGGGTACCAATCAGTCATGGAAAGAGTTCTACAAACTCTTCAACGAGAGGTACTTTCCAACCGCTGCTCGAAATGTATTGTATGATCAGTTCCTCCATCTCAAATAAGGCGACAAGTCGGTTGACGAGTATGATGCAGAATTTAGCCGACTAAGCAGATTTGCCGAGAGATTGATGCCAACGGAGAAGGAGAAGGCAAAAAGGTTTCATAATGGGTTAAGATCCGAGCTTAAAACATACACCACTGTACAATCCAGAATTTCGTACGCTGCAGTATTAGAAGAAGCTAGAAGTAAAGAGATCCTTCACATGGAAGCACAACAAACTCAAAGATACTATGCCCCGATAGACTTTCCAGTTCAACTTGGTTCAGGAGGCCCCGAACGACGACTTACTGCACAATATCAACAGCAAGCCGTGCCCTACCGAGTTCCAAGTATAATAACCTGCCAGTTTTATAGAAGGAGAGGGCACCAGCAGAAGGACTGTCGTCGGCGACTAAAGTGTTGCTTCAATTGCGGTTCCAATTAGCATAAGCTTCGAGATTGCCCCAACCGACACACCACACACAGTTTAACTCCAGCACCATCACAGCAACAGTTACGAGGGCCAATAACTCTCGGACCAGGTGCACCACAACCACTAGCTCTAGAAGCATATCAGGAGGGACCAGCCTTGGTGGGCCAGACACCAGAATATAGGCCTGCTGGAGAAGAGATGAATAATCTGAGGCAAGGACAAGCATTCACCATGACAGTGTTAGACACCATTTTCGAGTTGACAGATACCAAATGTATTATTCTAGTTAATACATTACTGATGTACCTTCATTTGTGTCCTATTGATGCATAGAATAGTTATCTCGTTCTTCCTAAACACATGGGGATTAAGAGTTAGCAATTGCATTGCAAGGTACTACCTACAAACATCTTTAGTAATCTCAGCAACCGTAGCATAGACAGACTTGCTTAGAATAGCGATTAAGGATTTGGTCAAAAAGGATTTCCAAGACATGCCTTAGAGTTAGATACCTTTTGTAGACCTTGTCCCATGTCCTCGGGTTGTATGTCATTATAGTGTTTCGTGCCAGGAGAATTCCCATGGGAACACAAGTATGACGTACACAATATTCGTCCATCTATTCGCAATCACTTCGTCCTTGATTCATATCTACCGCATCATGATTATGTTACTCGTTGATATCAAGTCAAGGTATGATACAACGACTTGGAATATTTCTAACTTTATCAATCATAAAATCATGACCTGGTTTTAATTTTGAGAGAGAAATTTCTAGAGATTATAGATTGAATGCCCTCTAGACTTCTTTTATCGATTGATTAGGATAAATTGGTTACCGTTAGAAGGATAAATCATTGCCTCATGAAAAACCCACTCTCTATTTTGATCCTTGGGTGTTCCCTATCGTGACTTTGAGCACAACACTAGACTTTTTCTTCCAACAAATTTCATATACAAGATCTAGACGAGCTCCCCATCATCTAGGTATATCATGTCCCACTCAAAAACGTCCTCTTGTACTATATTTTTATGATGTGACTTTCGAGTTAAAAATGCTGACTATAATCCTTACCGTAATATCGATGAACCTTCCGACTTCAATCTGAGATTCAATCTCAACTCAATTCTTTCGACACAATATATAGTTGTGATCTATTCGAAGTCCACTACGCACATGTCCATAGTATGCCACTCAATAGAGGCCTCTTGTGCTACTTAAACACAAAAGTCATGGGAGGCGCGTCTCACGACTTACCGAACCTATTCAAACAACCTGATTTGTAATTAGCCCAACCACTTGGGCTAGAACCTGTTCTAAAAGTACCATAACCTAATAAGGATGGATTAGATTGGGTTCATAAAATTTTGTGTAGCCCATATATATTAAAACCAAGATTTATTCAATCAAGATTGATGTCCATATAGAGGAATCACTAAAACCTAGTCAAACCCATATGTGCTTATCTCCATATTGGACTATAAAACCTACCTTTATGAAATAAGACCTCTCCTGCTGCCTTGATGAAACATGCTCAACATAGGGGCAATATTAAATATGTAATACCTAGGCTTTCTTTAGAGTCTGTGACTACAAACGTAAGTACCTCATACCCTCGTACATTCCTTTAGAATTTGTCTTCCTTAGCAGTCCTACTACTGTGCTTTTCATGATTACCCAAATTCTATAAGTTGGGTAGAGCTGAGAACTTCGTGCAACCTATCCCTTAGAAGGGTCACGTCGAACTAGGAGTTCGATGGTAGAATGTCCCTTCCATCCTTTCACATAGCCTTAGTATGGTTTGACATACCTAACCGTTATGTCGTTCGTAGCTTCTTTACCCTCGGATATTAAAATTTATTTTAAATTTCGATGACAAAATTTTTATAAGTTGGGTAGGATGTAATTCCCCAAAATTTTGGAGGATTTTTTTTCTATCATTATTTAAAATTTGCTCAGATGAATTTTTTTTGTTTATGTTTTTTTTTATAAATGTAATCCTAGTCATGCTTAATTTTAGTTGTGCACGCCGACTAGACTATATGGCACGGCTGGTGCAGGCAAGTGCTTTGAATAGCATACTAGCTGTAGGTATCGTGGGATTTACTTTATTTAAATTTTTAGTTGTTTAAATGCATTAATGCGTATCATGATTATTCCATATTTTAAATATTATTTATTATTTATTTGGTTTTGAAAACTAATTATTGCTTGTAAATAATAATTTATGTACATCTCAAAGGCCCCCTTTATTTGTTGTATAAGTTTAAATTACTACTTTTATTATAATCCTTATTATTCTTTCTATTCTTATTATTAATAATAATAACAATAATAATAACATCGTTATTTTGAGTAATTGTAATTTCTTTAGGAAAATGATTTTTGAAGAGATACATATATTTTTAACTAGAAAAAAAAAAGTTATATCTTAAAATAAAGTTTGGAAATTTAGATTTTAATTCTCAAAAATTTGTTGGTAAGATTTTAGTAACTATTTTAGATTTTTATTAGGATTTTCTTAGTATTCTTGATTTCATAAAGGGTTATATATATATATATATATATATATATATATATATATATATATATATATATATATATATATATATATATATATATATATATGAAAGAAAAAAAAATTAGTTCTGATGAACAGGGCACTGTTCATTCCCTCCATAGCAGCAGAACCCGACTGCATTCGAACAGAGTTGTGAGAGAAAATTTTCGGATTTGATTCGATCAAATTCAAATTTTAGTATGCATCACTTCAAATCTTTCTGGCCTCTATCCTAATCCTTAAACCGAATCTAAATCCTAGTTAAATACGAAATTGGGTCGGATTGAGAGGAATATTAGGTCGATATATATAAACTTCGACCATTGGCATCGGGAAGTTTTCTTTCAACCAAAAACAAATTTAAACCTTGTGGAGAAGCTCCTAGCCTTTCTCCATCCCTCGTGCGGCCACTGCACCGCCTGCACGACGGCGGAGGTTGCCGGAGCGCCACCAGGCCGCCCAGTTGTAGTCGAGAACAGAGCATTGCTCTGATCACAGTAGCCCCAGGTACCTATATTCAACCCTATTTTTCTCTATCATCGCTGACTCAATTTTCGATCCACGAAGTCTTACTTCTAGCCGATCTATACCTCTTCCATCCCCTTCAATTAGATTAATTCCTAGTACATTAAATTGTTGTAGAAATCGAACCAAAAATCCCAAAAAATCTGTTCAAACGTGAACAGCAAACCCAAGCCAGACCCCGAACTTGAAAGGCAGTTCTTGCCAAAACAGCTAACAGTTTAGAATTTCTATTGGAAAGGATGTATAGATGTCACTCTCTGTTTCCAGAATACGTAAATTTTTGATTTTTCATGTATATGGTATCTGGCACCTGTATCTTTATTGCATATATCCTCTATTTATAACTGGCCATGGCATGGAACAGTATCTCGTCGCGGATTAGTGTGGCACCCCTTGTCCTTGTTTGGTTGTAGGCGTGGTTCACTGTTTCGATGATAGGATTTCTGAACCGTATTGTGGTTAGGATTTTATTTAATTAATTTAATTAGTTGTATCATGTAGCAATTAACATGTTATTAGTCACATGGTTAGATTATGTTTAGGGCTTAGGGTTTTCTTAAGCCAACCCCTATATATATTCTCTTCCTCACTCTCTCTCCTCATTCACTCTTTTTATTTCTTTTCCTCTCAACCAATAGGCAAGTACATCTTGCACCAAATGGAGAGATTCTTGTATTTTTTATTTTTTGATTTTTTTTGATATAATTTGTCTATATTATTCTTCTCATCATCCTCTACAAGTTTAGTTCTTGGAGTTTTTGATTTTAATGGCTAGTTTTGTGTAGATCTAAGTTTCTAAAACTAGGGTTTTATGTATTTACATGGTTTTGATCTATCAAACTTGGTTATTTTCGAAAACTAATAGTCCTAGGTTGTAGAAAATTTGATTCTACCCAATTTTGACCTTTGAAAAGTTAGATTTCGACTTGTTTTGAGAAAGTTATGGCCAAAACAATATTTCGACATTTTCTATGTCATCTGTCCTGAATTTGGCAGGGACGATGAATAGTGCCGCAGCCGCATGAGATGAATAGTGCCACAGCCGCATGGAATGAATAGTGCTGCAGCCGCATGAGATGAATAGTACCGCAGGAATGAATAGTACCGCAGCCGCATGAGATGAATAGTGCCGCATGAATAAATAGTATCGCAGTCGCATGAGATAAATAGTACCGCAGGAATGAATAGTGCCACAGCCGCAAGAGATGAATAGTGCCGCAGCCGCATGAGATGAATAGTGCCGCATGAATGAATAGTACCGCAGCCACATGAAATGAATAGTACCGCAGCCGCATGAGATGAATAGTGCCGCAGGCTTGCATAGTGCCGCATGAGATGAATAGTAACATAGGATGAATAGTGCCACATGGCTTGAATAGTGCCACATGGCTTGAATAGTGCCGCATAGTGCCTATTTTGGCTGTTTTATGCCCTATTTGATTGATTTGTGGCCAGAATTTCTCTTAACTTCCAACATGAAAGTTGTAGATCTTTGTATTGGCTTCAAGGATCTTCATGTCTCACTTTAACCTGAATTCACATGTGACTTTTATGTCACGAGGGATCCGTGTGACTTTCTGACTTGACCATATTTCTGACCTGATTACCTGTATACGTGCTGGTACAGGTTCTAAGTGTGTATTGAGATACAATATTAGTATGCACTGCGGTGCCATTTAATGAGTGCACTGAGGTGTGACTCTACATGCTAAGTGATCATTCGTGTTATATGGTAATACATGTGTACCTTCCAGCAAGTCATGGTAATTGGTCAGTAATAGTGTCATGGTAAAATGATTGTTGTTTGATGCATTACACTAAGCATGGATCTAGATTGAGCCGATGTGGATTCATACTTAGGGTACACGTACTATGGTACAATATATAGGAGGATGACCATGTGACCACGACATGTAATTCCATTATCAAGATAGGGTTAATCTAAGCAACTTAATTTGGTAAATGCATTGGGTGGGAACGGAATCCCGAGATCGTGCCATACTAGCCACCCTAGGTCCAGCCCTGGCGTGTCGGGTTGGCCATCACGGATACAGTTTCATTCGCTTATAGTGGATGACTATATCCGACTCCTACGTGCTATGTGTTAAATATTTTAGCACGGTGGCCTTGCGGAGGACCGGTGCATAATCAAAGTGCTATGTGTATATGTATATTATATGGTTTGGCTAGCCCTGCTGGGTTGACACGAACTGAGGATTCCTATATATGCATTACTGGGATAACCCAGGCAAATCATAGAAAGCCGTAGGATTGATTGGCCGCTTGTAAGCTGACTTGTTTTGTTATATGTTTTCTTCTGTTATCAACTGAGGAACATGGACTATCGTGGTGCGTGGTCCAACCCATATCCTTGTTTGGTTGTTGGGTTGGGCTATTGTGCTGCAATAGACTATGGACCGAAGTCGCGACCAGAAGCCCATCACCTGCCCATGGTTATAGGATATATCTTATCTCGGCACGATATTGGCACCGTTTGTCCTTGTTTGGTTGTAAGGGGGTCGTATTGTCTCGATGATATGGTATAAGCCTATAACATGTGAATCAGGTCTTATTTAACTCATTGGATTTATCTCACTCTTTTGTGCTCCCTTGTGGTACTTGTTATTCGGGGCCTGACCCTGCTGGTTTTGTTTGGCCAGATCTCGTAGCAGCTCCAGAGGATCCAGCCTTCTACCCGAATAATGGTGCACACCAGAAGTATGGGCGCCAAGGACCATGAGTGGGTTTCTTCTTCTCCGCTCTGATATCTTCTATTTTGTACTTGGCATTTAGCCACCGGCACCTGTTTAGCCCGCTGTTCTGGACATTAGTTTCCTTTATATAATTGTAATTAAATCAGACTGCAGCTGACTACGGTTATGTACTATTGACTCTCGGTACTAGCTTATCATTTTGTATAGCTAGGCTCATGAATCATTTTGATGAAGCATCGGGGACGCCTTACTGGTTTGTCTTATATGATCATTATTTACTGCTTCTTGTTTTGATTGATTGAGACATAGATGCTCTTTGAGACCATAGGAGACTTGATTGTAGCATGTACCCCCTTGTCTCTTGACAGACACGATCGCCGTATGACGTTTATATACCTCATATGGAGTAGCTGGCCTAGTCTGTCTCAGTATTCCGGTACTGGGGCGTGACAATAGACAACCTATATGAGATAGAAACCCATCTTTTGGTTTTGTTTTTCATTGATTATGTTGTTGTTAAAACAGCCTCAAAGTTTAGAAAAAAAGTTGGTTTTAAAATAATAAATTTTATAAAAACTCTCCGATACGTCGTGCCCCTCGACAAACCGGGAGACGTGGTCGCACACTATATGCATCGAAAGGCGCGTATGGATGTTGTCGACGTGTGGGAACTGACGGAACTCAATTTCATTGCGTGTGCGCGACGAAATCCGTGCGTATCCGTCGAGATATCCCCGTATCGACCTTTTACAAACTTGGCCATAACTTCGTGTACGTTCGTCGTATCGAGACAAAACTTACGCCAATAGGACACTATCGTTTTTCTGGTCCTGTATGCCAAGTTTGGTTCGATTCTGCGAAGGGCGAATGGAACGCCTGTTTGGCGGGCCCGCGATCCGCTCTAACGGACGAATTTGTGTACGACTCATCGGAATCCAAAACTGGACATACCGTTGAGTTCGCCTCCTCAAACCGGACTCGTAGACATATAGTTTGACGACTTTAGAAACCATAGGTATGGCACGCATTTCGGTGCAAAACGGGTCCAACGGTGGACATCGTTTTGACCCGAATTACGATTTTGCCCTTGTTCCAGAATTGGACTTTTGGACAGGAGTTTCTTAGGCATATCTTTTATACCAAACTTGTTTGTGATGTTTGTTTCAGCATCCGGAGCTCTTTGTGGATTTTGACTTTCGAGTTGACGATTAGATTTTGCTACATCTCGCTCCACCCTCAGGCAAGATACCTTGCCACTATATTCTGCTTATTTACTGCCATTTAGCATGCTGATTTAGTTTTATTTTCTTACTTATTGCCATTTTCTGCCTTGATATATTTTAACTGTCTGGTTTTATTCCTATTACTTTAATATTGTGCATCGACTTAAAGTTAGGAAGACTACCCTATGTTGTGATGCATTCATTGGCCTTGACACATGTGTTACACGAATCACGAGTCTCATATAGGTCTCGTACTTGCGTAGTTGGTTGGCCACCGATACGTGAGGACGTACGTTAGGAAATAACTGCTAATAGAGTTGCATGCTAGAAGACTTAGCAGTTATGAGTTGGCATTGGACGGGGAGAACATGATTGGAAGTTGACTACCACGCTATCTATCATAGACTCGCTCACTTCTGAGGAACGATAGGTAGACTATATGCTATAGACTCGCTCGATACTGAGGAATAGTATATGGTGTTGTGACTCGCTACTGAGGTACTGTACTGCATTGGTATTTTTCTGACTTGACCCGGTAGTCATGCGACCATGAACTGTTCTTAAAATACATTCCACTTAGGATCGTTAGACGACCTTTGTCCGTAGGTGTATATACTTTTCCATATGGTTGTGTACTATACCGTTCATGGCTTGGAAAAGTATTTTGTCACGAACTAGTGTGCCACACCTTGTCCTTATTTGGTTGTAGGTGTTGTTCACTGCTTCGATGATAAAGTGCTGAACCATGTTATGATCCGGATTATTATGAGCAGTTTATATTCAGTTTATACGACATGTTTTTCTGTATCTTGTTATGTCCCGCTGAGGATCTGGTGATCTCTCCAGGTGTAGATGGTCAGGAATGCCCCAGGAGTACGGACTCGGTTTAGCTCCTTCGTTTCTACCGAGGATATCTCACCCGCTGACGATGTCTGATTCTTTCCTTATTTGTACCTTTTATTTCTTTTTGGAAGTTGGACTACAGTATCTTAGATTAGATTCATAGCTGTTTGGTAGTGGATTTGTTTCCACCCGGCTATCTATCTTTTGATTCTTTTATTTGATACTATCTGGACTATCATTTTCTCTTATGATTTTGTGGGTGAGATATAGTTGTTTGTGATTGGCCTGTGATTTACAGCTTATGTATGCGTACGAGGGTTCCACATATTAGAGTATTCTTCATATGCATGCAGCTGGCATGTTACGTATGCCTAGTCCTACGTATTTTGGGACTGGGGCATTACAGTTTGGCACGAGATCCCGTCGGCGCGCGTGTTTTTCATAAATAAATTCACTTTATTTATTTTGTATCTGAGAAAATTACAACTGTAGGAATCTAATCTAGAAGACGATTACTTTATCCCTTGGACGATGCGATGAAGAAAACTCGAACTTCGAAGAACTTGGACAGCAACTGGGCAATCTCTCTGTTCTCTCTGAAAAATGACCTGTATTCTCTGATGAAGATGAAGAAACTCTTTTTTATAGAGTTCAGGATAACTGTCCTTAAGCATACGCTCAGGTAGTTACTTGACGTGTGCATAACTGCAGGGACGCGTGGCGAATTCTGATAGAGACACATTAGCGTGCGGTTGAAAGTAGTGGAGCATGTTCAGGAGAGATTGATGGCCTGGATGCCACGTTGCATAACTTCTAGAGAAGTGGATAACTGGTACAGGACACGTGAGAACGTGTGTTGACTGTAATCCTGGATATGGTTGCTGTAATACGCTGCCTCGTTGAAGGAGAGTTATACGCTGACTTGGATGATGTAGTGCCATAGGAAATCCATACGCTCACTTTATGGGCAAGGAGTCGTATGGAGATCATACGCTCGCTTGGTTAGCAAGGAATCATGTGAGGTCCATACGCTCACTTGGCTGGGTGAAGAAGGAGTCATGTGAGGTCGATACGCTCACTGGAGAAGTGGCCACGTGGCTATCATCAATCTTCTTTGGTACACCATATCTTCCCATAACTGACAAAATCTTCTCGAGCGTCGTGACTGCGGATTTAACGGCTGACAGACTGTCAAAACTGACAGTAATGATGGCTTTTGTATTTATGAAGGCTGCTGAGTTGTCCTCGTAAAAGACAAAACCGACTCTTCGAAAACCTATACGACGGTTACTTTTCTTGTGACAGCTGTCTTTGCACGAAAGATGAAGTGTCAGATTCATTCCTCATTTAAACATATGCTGTGCTGTCACTTCAGTAAATAATAAAATATTTACTGAGCGTATGGCTTTTGAATGAGCGTACAACTCTGAACTGAACGTATGGCTCTTAACTGAGCGTATAGCCTTGAGCGTATGACTTCTGTTTGAGCGTATGGCTTCAACTGACATCTGTCTTAAGCGTATGGATGAAAATGACAGCGTGTCATAATTTTCCACATCCTACAAGACCCCCTTCAAATTTTCGAACTTTATGAGTTTCAAAAGTTCGAAATTACTTTGAACAGAAAGTGGGAATAAGTCCTGACACGCTGGCATGAGTTCATTAAATGTCATGATGACTCTTCATTTTTCGAGATTGATTGAATCTGATGGAAGAATATGAACAGCCAGCAAGCTCTATTATATAAACCGAGAGAATTCAATTTTTGACTTTCATCTTTTGAAACCATGACTCCAAAGGAAGCCGCTGAAGAAGAAGCACGTAAGTTGGGATTCTGTTCCCATGGTGACCCTACTTTTGGGGGCCAAGAACCCGAACCTGTCGTCATCGAGCTCAAGGACGACCCTACGCATTTAGCCAAGAATTTCTTGGGCTACTTTGGTCTGGACGGCTCCTCTTCTTCTGATGGGCAGAGCCTCGCAGAGCAGCGTAAAATGTTCGTTGCTCTGTTACACCGCATGGGGGTCCAAAGCGTAGAAGAGTTAGGCGTCAAGCTTAGTCGCTCTGGAAAATAGAGCGTGACTTTATTGCACTCCTTTCCTTTTCCTCCCTTTTTTTTGTAAGGCCATCAGTGCCTTAATGAAAAATGAATATTCAAGAATCCTCTGTTTAGTCCAAATCTGTGTTGAAAACCAACGTGCACCGATGAATAACTGTAGAATACGCCGTCTTCCAAGTTGTAAGTTACGCTAGATAGCGTATGCCAATGAAATAGCGTATATTACGCTATTTTCCAATATTTTGTGAATTCCGCTGAATAGCGTATGTCAGCGTATTTTACGCTATAAATTACGCTGTCCTTTAACGTTATGAATTACGCTAAATAACGTACGCCAATGAATAGCGTGCACCAATAAATAGCCCGTAAGTTACGCTATCTTCCAACGTTGTGGAAAGCACTCTTTGAATATTTTCAAGGCTGTGCTGGTTTCCAAAGTACACGTGTCATTCATTCTACGTTTATGAGCGCTATTCATGCGGATCCTTTCCAAGAATAGGTTCATGCTCCATACTTTAAATAGATAGAATAGTTTCACAGAACTCATTTCCATCTTCCTTTTCTCTTTCTTTTCTCTGAGAACCAACGTGAGATTTCAATCTCAAATCAGAAAGCAAATGCTCCTGAACATTCGAATTCTGAGCAATATGTCAGACATCAGTTTGCCAATTCTCAATGTCAATCTTGAAGGTAAAAATAGGCTTTCTGTTTCTGAGCGTATATGGCATTTCTGTTGATTTAATTCTTTTCCTCTTGCTGTTTTCCGCAGAAACTTGGCTAAGTCTTTTCTTCAGCTTCAGAACTGGCATTGGCGATGTGGATGCTATGGAGAATGTCCTTCTGACATCTACATCAGAGAGCTCATACACTTTTGACGCGTACATCAGACAACTCAGAACTCTTCGTGGGATAGAAGGGTCTTCCTCAGATAGTAGGAAGAGCCTTTATACCCGAGAGTTGGATGGTGGAGTCAACTCTACTACCGAGAAATCGGGTAGTAGAGTTCCTTTCACGGGAGAACTAGGAATTGTATCCCAAGGTTTGGATACATTCCTGTCTCCTCTGAAAGGTCGCTCCTAATCCACCAGTTGTATTGGCAGCAACACGTTTTCGTGTTGCCCTACTCTGTGGTTCTCCTCTAGTCTGAGAGATAAGACCAGAGTTTGATTCCTGCTGGACACCCAGGAATTGCCACAAACAACGAGATTGCCAGAGAAGATCCAAGAAGAAATAGATCTCAGTTGTACATAGAATGAAAATCCAAGATTTGTAATAGATTTCCATTATGATTTGTAGGAAAGTCTAAGAAATGTAATAGACTTTTTATGAAAATATGATAATGGAAATGATAAATCTTCTATATCTGAAGTGATTTGTATTTGTGGATGAATTGTGGACATGATAGATAATAAAATCATCTTTTCTGTTTTAGAGTATATGATATTATCAGAGGTATTATGGACATGATAATATATAGAAACTCGAAAGAAAATAGATTGATTTCTATGCAGAGGTCAAAACATGACAAATGAGTAAGTAAATTCGGAATTAATTCAGAGGTTATGAAAATATGATAAATAATGAATCCCCACTTGATAAATTGATAGAAGATTATGAATGGATGAACTGTTTAGGAAATGATGAACAGATAAACTGTCGAGTGAATGTAATAAATGAACGGATGAACCGTCAAGTATTAATGAACATGTGAAACGTCGGATGAATGTGAGAAATGAATGGATGAACTGAATCTCGGGAAAGAATACGTCCCTTCGATCTTTGTAACCATATGCCTATAAATAGAGCATATATTTGAGTAGAAGGATCACACATCATCCTCTTTTATCCACAATGTCTTCTGAAAAGAATACAAAGAAGGCTGAAGTCGTCTCCGAAGTTACTGAAGGTGCTAAAGAACAACTACCTCCACAGAAGAAGGAAATGGGCGAAAGCTCATCTACTCCCAAGCCGCCGAAAGATATCCTGGACTTCCTGGTCGAACCAGGAGAAACCGAAGAAGAAGAAGCAATGAGGGTGGCTGTCTGTCAGTTCTTGGTGCGGTCAGGAAAAGATGTATTAAATTCTTTTGCTGATTATGTATGTGGCCCTCGTCCCAAGTATGAGAGGGATGACAGTGATCTTCCATGATGATGTATTTCTTGAAAAATTTGTCTCAAATAAACTCTGTTTAAGGAAACTTTGTTTATGATGTATCCTTCCTGCTTTATATTATTTTGCCTTTATTCACTGATCTTTAGACTCAGAAATCAAAAGGACAAGATATCATTTTCATAGAATATGGTACATACTGAGATAGAAAATTCAGAGGTGATATGGACATGATTTTCTATACAAGATCTTTATTAAATCTACTGGGAATCTAATAAGACAAAATATCAAATTCTCTGGGAAAATGATACATGGTAGAATATCAGTTTCCGCTGGGGATAACGACATCGAAATAGCTTTTGTAGAGAAGAATAAATTTTTGATTTTATACTTGCTGGGGAGTAATAAAAATATTATATATATTGATGAAATTTATACATAATATTTCTTTAAGAATTTGCCATTGATAGGCATCATCGTGACTTTCCCGTCCATAGAGGCAAGCTGATATGCTCCATTAGAGAAGACTTTGTTTACTACGAATGGGCCTTCCCATTTTGCGTCAAATTTGCCTTTGCTCATATGTGTCATGGTCATCGGACGTCTGACAGTAAGGACCAATTCTCCCTTCTGATATGTTCTGACTTTGACTTTCCGATTAAAAGCTTTTGAGATTCGGGCTTGATATAGCTCGATATTTTGTTGCGCATACAATCGCTTTTCATCTAGAGCTTCCAGCTCTTGAAGTCGAAGTCGATCATTATTCTCTGTTGTAAATTCATTGGAGATTGCAACTCTCAAAGAAGGAATTTGTATCTCGAGGGGAAGAACAGCTTCACACCCATATACCAAAGAGAAAGGTGTACATCCGGTCGCATTGCGAACTGTGGTGCGATAAGCCCATAAACATTCACCAAGCTTCTCACTCCAGTTACGTTTATTGGAAGAAACGAACTTTTTCAAGAGTTTGATGATTGTTTTGTTGAAAGCTTCTGCTAGTCCATTAGCTGCTGGATTATATGCTGTAGAAGCCAGATTATTAATCCGATGATCATCACAGAATCGAGTAAATTTCTGGCTGACGAACTGTGGTCCATTATCATGGATAATACGCCGAGGAACACCAAATCGATAGATGACATGATGTTTGACAAAGTTGATAACATTAGAAGTCTTGACTTCAGATAACGGGATTGCTTCAGCCCATTTAGAAAAGTAATCAGTTATTGCTAGAATAAACCGATGTCCTTTTGATGATGGTGGATTAATAGGACCGATGACGTCCATGCCCCAAGCTTCAAAGGGCCATGATGTCGCTGTTGGGTGTAAGAACTCCGATGGTTGATGGATAAAGTCTGCATAAATTTGACAGGCTTTACATTTCCGAGCATATTGAATGGTATCAGCTACCATCGTGGGCCAATAATAACCCATACGTCGGATACGATCTTGAAGTTTTGGACCTGGCTGGTGAGCTCCGCAGACGCCATCATGTGCTTCACGGATTATCTGTTGTGCTTCTTCACCAGCGATGCATCGAAGGAGAAGACCATCATAGGCTCGACGATATAGTGTCTTCATAGTATGATTATAATAGAATCTGAGAGATCGGCGCCGGATAGATGCTGCTTCACTCGGGTTATCAGAAAGTATGTCATACAACACAAAGTCCAGAAACGGACGTCTCCAGTCTTCAGTTACGGTGTCTATTTTGTTAGAAAAGACATATTCCATAGTAGAATCGGAAGAAGACAATGACACTTTGTCAACATCAAAGTTGAGAGAATCTTCGTCTGGATTATGGGGAAAAGCCAAAGCCAGATTATTTTCAACGCAGAATAGTTCTCGGTTATAAACCACTATCACTTGCTGACGTCTGATTGGTATGGCTAATACAGCAGCAAGATTAGCCAAAGCATCAGCTTCTGCATTATAGGCTCGTCGAACATGTTCAATAAAGAAACCTTCAAAGGAGGAGGCCATAGAGAGTGCTGTTCGATGATAAGGTATCAAATCTTGATGACGAACTTCATACGTTCCTCTGATCTGATTGATGATAAGCTTAGAGTCTCCATAAACTTCTAAATATTGAACATCCAGATGTTTAGCGAGTTGAAGACCAATGAGCAACGTATTGTATTCTGCAACATTATTTGAACATGATTGATCCAGAGAATAAGCCCTCTGAATAGTTAATCCCTCTGGGGATACAAGAACAATTCCAACTCCAGCGACAATATCGCCGTTAGGACCTATTCTAGATGCTCCATCAAAGAATAGACGCCAGGTAGGAACTTCTTCAGAAACCATATTTGAATCCAGAACTTCATCGGGAATCTCATCATATAATTTAGAATCTTCTGGGACTGCATGAGCTGCTAGAAAATCAGCAAGAGCCTGTCCTTTAACCGACTTCTGAGGAATATAATGCATGTCGTATTGGGCTAACAAGATTCCCCAATTAGCAAGTCTAGAGTTGAGAATACCGGGTTTCTTCATCATAATCCTGAGTGGATTCACTCTGGAAATGACGTGAATCGTCTGACCGATAATATAATATCGCATTTTCTGAACAACAAACATTAATGCTAGGCATTCTTTCTCGATTAGAGAATAACGCGGTTCAGCGCCTGTCATTGTGCGACTGAGATAATAAATGGCCTGTTCATGACCATCTTTATTTTTCTGGGCGAGTAATGCACCAAGAGAATGATCCATAGCTCGAACATATAGGAGAAATGGTATTCCCGAGACGGGAGGTACCAAAACTGGAGGGTTCATGAGGTACTGTTTGATGTCGTCAAATGCTTTTTGACATTCTTCGTTCCAGATGAAAGATACACCTTTCTTCAGAAGTTTGTGGAATGGTCTGCAGCGTCCTAATAAGTTGGAAATGAATCTCCTGATATAAGCAATCCTTCCTTGAAATCCTCGTAGCTCTTTTAAGGTGCGTGGAGGACGCATCTCTTGGATGGCTTTGATCTTCTCGGGATCCACGTGTATACCTTTAGCGGTAATGACGAAGCCGAGAAATTTGCCACTAGAGACGCCTAGGAAGGACTTAGTAGGGTTCATTTTAAGTTGATGCTGATGCATTAAATCAAATATAGTCTTCAAATCTTGGATATGATCCTCCTTTCGTCGACTTTTGACTGCAATATCATCAACATAGCATTCGACTATTTTCTGGAGATGTTCACGAAATATAGTGCTCATTGCTCGTTGATATGTTGCTCCTGCATTTTTGAGGCCAAATGGCATCACTGTATAACAATATGTACCGATCGGTGTTCTGAAAGAAGTATGTCTCTCGTCATCTGGAAACATCTTGATTTGATTATACCCCGAATACCCATCCATGAATGACATTCGTTCGAAACCACATGTGTTATCAATCATTACATCTGTAATTGGAAGAGGAAACTCGTCTTTAGGACAAGCAGCATTGAGATCACGAAATTCTATACAGACTCGGATTTTGCCGGTCTTCTTGAGGACAGGAACGATGTTAGCCATCCATTCAGGATGTTGTTCCTCTCTGATAAATCTGGAAGCCATAAGCTTGTTGACTTCAGCTTCAATTGCATCCATAATGTCTGGACGAAATCGTCGCTGTTGCTGTTTGACCGGTTTAGCATTTGGCATAATATTAAGCTTGTGCATTGCGATCTTCGGATCTAGTCCTGGCATATCCTCGTAGCTCCAGACGAAGACATCGATGTAATCACGAATAAGCTTGATCATATCTTGCTTATCTGTTTCTGAAAGACTCTCACTGATGAATATTGGTTTAGGGGAACTTTCTTCACCAACATCAATTTGGATCAGTTTATCTTCAGTAGGAGGTTCCCTCTGTTCGAACCTGAATTCCCATTGATTATCTAATCTTTGAGCCCATTGTTCTGATTCAGGTGATATTTCAAAATCATCCTCATCTTCACCATTTTCTTGTGGGCCATCAACAGAGACCATATTGATGGATAGAATAGAGCGATGAAGATCGCCAACACTCGTATCAGAATCCCAAGAGAGGAAATCAGAAGACTCAGATCGTTCATCTTCAGATTGTTCGTCTTTATTGAATTTTGACTCTTCATGGACTATGTTGATAAAAGGGGTGGGAGCAATGTAACCTAAACCACATTTTGTCCTTCCGTATTTTAATGGAGGAATTCGAACAGGCATTCTTCTTCCTTTTCCATTAAGACTGGTTCTGAAATCATAACCCATATTCTTGATGATATTTTTGGATTGCTGACTGTAGCGACGTAGCTGTAATCTTCCAGTATCGTCATTTATATCATCCTCCTCCAGATTAGGAGGATTCTGAGGTCCTTTATAGAAAAATATTGGATTTTTTCCCTTCTTTCGACTGGGGACCACAAAGTATGATTTCTGTATAGAGTCTAATGATACGTCTGTATGAAGAGCTTGAACAACCCCTATAGTTAGTGGCTCTAAGCTATCTAGCAATTGTAAATAACTTTGTACATAACTACAAACATCAATATACTGCAAAGGAGATGCTTCATTAATACTAGATGCTGTATTTACAACAGAAGGCTGAGCCTTATCAGACTTAGTCAGATTAATAACAAAGGGGGAAGAAGAAGAACAGTTAGAATTTTTGTTTCGATTAAGATCGATAACAAGAGGCTCAGAAGAGGTGAGCTCCCTTGAAGAAGACCGTGGATAAGTAATGCGTCCACTGACTGGAATGACTAGAGTATCTGATCTAGCCTGAGAAGATGGAGGGGGAGTGATGCGTCCACTGACAGGAATGATCAGCAAACTTTGTGAAGCTTGGGAAGATGGTACAGTAGTGCGTCCACTGACAAGAATTATCAGTGAGCCTTGGGCGGATGATGAAGTAGTACGTCCACTGACCGGAATTATCAGTGAGCCTTCTTCAGATGTTTTAACAGACTGTGGAGGAGTAATACGCCCTTTTACAGGAATAATAAAGGTGTCAACTTTGGATGTCTCATCTTCATTATCCATAGCTTGCAAGACTTTCGAGTATTCATGTTTGTACATGCGAGCGTCATTGAAGTAAGCTTCGACTCCTTTGAATGGGTAAAGATCTGCCACTTCTTTTTGAACCTCTCCATTATCATCAACATATTTGAAGCACTGATGAAGAGTTGAAGGAACAATATTATGTTCATGCAAGAAAGGTCTCCCCAATAGAGCATTGTACGAGCAACCATGATTGTCGATGATGTAAAAAGTAACCTTAGTACGAAGATCGCCTATTTGAAATTTAAGGCGAATCTTGCCTAAAGGCTCACTTTTTCTTTGATTGAATCCCAAGATGGTAGTGATAGTGCTGGAAAGACTATGCACAGGTATCTTCAATGCATCTAACATTGCCTTTGGCATAATACTGAGAGCGGATCCTGGATCAATCAGTAAACGATCAACCTTCATAGAATTAATATATCCTGTATGATATAAAGGACGATCATGTCGATTATCCTCTAGCAGCATATCGTCCTGCGTAAAGGTAATGTTTGGAATAAATTCCAATACATTATGGCAGTGAGAGACAGGTTCTGTTTCCAACTTCTTGAGGAGAGTTAAGCAGGTTTCTGCTTGCAGCAGTGCTTTACTTAAAGTTTCTCGAGTCTCTTTAGAGAGGCGTAAGAGCTCGAAGATTGATAATTTAGCTGGGGTATTGGCTAGTTGAGCCAATATATCAAAATTATAAGGCTTTTCAAGTCCTGTAGGAGATGACTTCTTTAATGGTTTGTCGAAGCGGACTTGTTGTTTGCCTTTGTCAGCTGCTGTTGGTTTAGAAGGAACTGTCTCAACAGGAACATTTAAAGGCTCTTCAATAGAGACTGGTGTTGGGGCTGTAGCCGGAGGGACATTAGAGGTTTCTCCAGAAGTGTCAGCATAATCTTTGAGATATATTTTTCCTGACCGAGTTCCAGCATGAACTTCAACTTCAGATTCTGGTTCAGGATCTATCGAAACCATGTTGCAATTCTTCATCTTGCTTTTGGTTCTTTTATGCTTGATGAGAGCTTCGTCCCAGAAGCCGAGACAAACACGAGATTGATTATGTCTCATGGTGATGGCCAAAGGTGCTCGGAGTCCCTTGCCTGAATTCAAACCAGAAGCAGTGGCTAGATCATAACCCATCTTCACCATCAATTCACGAGATTGTGAACTGTATAGATGAAAAGCAGGCTTGTACCTATCTTCAAATTGAGATACAGATTTTATTTCCGTAGGGAGTGAATTTCCTGCTGAGATGAAAGTAGAGGTTAGATAAAAATCGGATGTGAAACTAGAAGTCACATTGCATGACTTAGTCTTCCCGAGCTTCTTTTTAGATGAGGAAGTCTTCCGAGGAGAAGAGGAAGACGTCTCAAACTCTGTCTTTAAGTCTGGGTGGATCCACATGATTTCTCCCTTCTTAGTTGTGACAGGAACAAGTCCTTCATTCTGTGCTGGTGGGATATTCACCACCTCTAGAGTTGCTATGGGAATAGGAACAATCCTACTTTCCACCATTAAAGGAGGAAAATCACCAAACTGCATTGAAATCACATTTGCTGTGACTGTCTTGTCTTTGGGTGTTAGTGTCACAGCTCCTGATTTAATCATCTCCTGGATCTTTCCTTTTAATACATAGCAAGACCGGATTGTATGACCCAGCATTCTATGATATGGACAGTATTTTGGATGATCTGTCTTATTGGCTTCATCAGGCTTTTTAATTTCTGGCAATTGAATCTTATTACCTTTGAGTAAGCATTCAAAGATACCCTGAACATCGTCATCATCGAAAGAATATTCTTCTTTCGGCCGAGGAGATCTCTGTTGTTGATTTGTTGGAGCTGAAGTAGCTTGGGTAGTCTTTACTTCTTGACTACTGCTTTGGAGATTGACTTCAAGAGCTTCTTTCCCTTTGCGATTGTTGGGTCGAGTACTATTGCTAGCACTCTGATTTGATTCTTTGGGAGCCATTTGTACCCCCAGACCTTTGAAGGTCTCAGCACTGACTTCGGCAGCTTTGGCACTGACGATGAATGAAGGCCAATCTTGGAACTGAGTGGACCCTGTCCACATGCTGATAATTGGTAAGAGGTTCGACTTGCAAGTGTCGATCGTAACAGCATCGGGAGTTCCAAGAGGCATTTTGAGGGCTTCTCTTCTGAATCTCTCAATGAATTCCTCAGTGGTCTCATTATTCTTCTGTTTGATTCTTATGAGGGCCGACATGGTCATATCATTGAGCCCTTCGTAGAATCGTTCAAGGAACATTTGTTTGAAATCGGCAAATGAAGTAATACACCCGTCAGGGAGACTTCTGTACCATTCATAAGCCGTTCCTTTGAGACATCCAACAAACACCCGAGTAAGGAGGGCATCGCTTGGTTGCAATTGATCAGTCATTACTTCAAAGTGATTAATGAACTGACTTGGAAAAGTAGTCCCATCAAAGAAGGAGATAGTCGGAGGCTTGTATTTAGGAGGATATGATACTTGCTTCCACTCTATCGGGTAAGGTTGCTTGATACCTAACCTTTGTAAACCATCCTTCTGTTTGAATGCCTCAAACTGAGTTTTGAGATTCTTTAACTCTTCTGTAACAATTCCAGAGGATTGTGGAGTTGTGACTTGTTGAGTGTAATTGGGAGGAGGGACTGCAGCATATGTACCACCCCCAGCTCCAGAGTGACTTGGGGTGGTTTGTACAGGAACATTAGATTGTACCTCCGGAATAGTAGAGGGTTCGGGGTTTGGAACAACAGGGGTATTCAATACCACTGGTGGTACTGTCTGTTGTTGAGCCTGCATTAGAGTGTGCATAGCACTCAATGTATCTGCCATAGCTCGTAATTGTTGTTCTAAAGAAGAAATCCTCTGTTCATGAGCCTCATTGCTAGTCGAAGGTTCATGATCACCTTCTGCCATGTAAGTGGTAATCATTCGAGGGATAGACGATGAAACAGTTTGCTCTGAATCATCGCTGTAAGAATCAGTATCTTTCCCGGGACTGTTTACAGGAATTAATGCCGAAAAGTTGGACTCTCCAAGGAAATCTTCCGTGATCTCCGGATTATTACTTGGATGAGAAGAAGAAGAGATTCTGGCCAAGGCTCCGGTCCTGGATCGGGTGCCAAGATAAACACCATCTTCAGAATCTGATATAGCGTCAGACCGGATTCTACCCCCAATATTTCTGGAGGTCATGTTGACAAAAGCATAAAGAGGTTCATCTTCATCTGATGTTGGTTCATATTGGATCCGTTCGAAAACAGACCGTCTTTTCGGTGAACAACAACATTGGATGACAACCCGAGGTTGGAAGTCACAACCATGCTTTTCATGGCGAATATGGGCAATGTCATAGCCAGATGGAGTGTCGATTCTCCGTTTGTTTTGTAAATATTCCCGGAGATCTGTAGGGATGGATTGGGAAGTACTGGAAGATAGTTTCTGTGTAGAAACTTGTCCTTTGTTCTTCTGTCTTCTTGGTTCTTGAGTGTATAGAGACCGATTAATTTGAGCCACATAGTTCCTGGCATATTCAACATCAGGGTCTAGTACACTTGTCTCAATTTGATAAGACTTTTTAATACCAGAAGCATAACTGTGGTGATTTTGATTAAGCTTGTTACGAAGATCCGTAGGAGATATGACTTTGGTATCAGTCTTGGATACTTGTAACTTGCCTTTCTCAGATCGAGAAATTTTGAGAGAAGGGAGATGAGTATTATTCCGACTAGGAGTCGGTAATAATCCATCTTTAGAGGAATTAGCCAAAAGGCGTTTTCCTTTGTTTGAGCTAGTAAAAGTACTAGTCAAATTAACTCCAGAGGTAAAGACCTCAGAAGTAGAAGAATCGACTAAAGAGTCTTTCTCCTTGGTTGGCACAAGATGCGCAAGTTATGGGGGAATCATTTATAGGTTCTGTGAAAGAGAACCCCCAGTCTGATTTTGAGAATCAGTCAAAGGACTGTATCTGTCAGCATACGCCGACTTCTTGTTAGCATATGCTGGCTTTTGCTTAGCGTACGCTGCCTTCTTGTTGGTATACGCTGGTCTTTGCTCAGTGTACGCTGCCTTCTTGGTAGCATACGCTGGCTTTTGCTTAGCGTACGCTGACTTTACCGCATGCTGCCCTCTGACTGTTGTACGCACAGAGTCATCAATGGCTAAAGAGCCGACTGCTGTCGTAAGAGCAGAAGGAGAAGGGACTTTGACATGTCCAGAGATGGTTTTCCTTGGACACACTGACTTGGTTAAAGAACCAATTTTGTCAGCGTGACTAGGGGAAACCATTGTTGCTGTGTTCAGGGAAGCAGAAGTGTGCTTTGTTGAAGTTGAAGATGTGTTCTTGTCAACGTGAGAAGTGACAGGAACATCTCGGGCTGTCGAAGAAGACTTGGGGACATAGACAGAACGTCCCATCTTCTTGGCAGCAGGAAGAGCGGAGGAAGCAGTTCGGCCCTCCTTCGCCTTGAGCATTTCTTCGTAAGCAGATTGGTCGAATTGTACGACCATCGTCTTCTTCGTCGAGCCGATTGACGAAGTATCGCATTGAGTTGTTGCTATCTCGTTGGAGGAGACAGCTTTCTCCAGCATAGTCGCCAATTTGTTTTTCATAAATAAATTCACTTTATTTATTTTGTATCTGAGAAAATTACAACTGTAGGAATCTAATCTAGAAGACGATTACGTTATCCCTTGGACGATGCGATGAAGAAAACTCGAACTTCGAAGAACTTGGACAGCAACTGGGCAATCTCTCTGTTCTCTCTGAAAAATGACCTGTAGTCTCTGATGAAGATGAAGAAACTCTTTTTTATAGAGTTCAGGATAACTGTCCTTAAGCATACGCTCAGGTAGTTACTTGACGTGTGCATAACTGCAGGGACGCGTGGCGAATTCTGATGGAGACACATTAGCGTGCGGTTGAAAGTAGTGGAGCATGTTCAGGAGAGATTGATGGCCTGGATGCCACGTTGCATAACTTCTAGAGAAGTGGATAACTGGTACAAGACACGTGAGAACGTGTGTTGACTGTAATCCTGGATATGGTTGCTGTAATACGCTGCCTCATTGAAGGAGAGTTATACGCTGACTTGGATGATATAGTGCCATAGGAAATCCATACGCTCACTTTATGGGCAAGGAGTCGTATGGAGATCATACGCTCGCTTGGTTAGCAAGGAATTATGTGAGGTCCATACGCTCACTTGGCTGGGTAAAGAAGGAGTCATGTGAGGTCGATACGCTCACTGGAGAAGTGGCCACGTGGCTATCATCAATCTTCTTTGGTACACCATATCTTCCCATAACTGACAAAATCTTCTCGAGCATCGTGACTGCGGATTTGACGGCTGACAGACTGTCAAAACTGACAGTAATGATGGCTTTTGTATTTATGAAGGCTGCTGAGTTGTCCTCATAAAAGACAAAACCGACTCTTCGAAAACCTATACGACGGTTACTTTTCTTGTGATAGCTGTCTTTGCACGAAAGATGAAGTGTCAGATTCATTCCTCATTTAAACATATGCTGTGCTGTCACTTCAGTAAATAATAAAATATTTACTGAGCGTATGGCTTTTGAATGAGCGTACAACTCTGAACTGAACGTATGGCTCTTAACTGAGCGTATAGCCTTGAGCGTATGACTTCTGTTTGAGCGTATGGCTTCAACTGACATCTGTCTTTAAGCGTATGGATGAAAATGACAGCGTGTCATAATTTTCCACATCCTACAGCGCGCTCGGAAACGAAGTCAAAATCTCGTTCCGGGATAGTGACTTCGTGCACATTTTTCGAGAGATCCGACCATTGTATCGACGAACTCTTTGCTCCGTCACAATCTTGGTATATAGCTCTTCACTCCCCTCAAGTTTCGTCCGTTAATTTTGTCATTTGATACATCAAAATCGGCCGCCAAGTTGACACTTTAAATTGTACTATTTTTGGACAGTTTTGTGGAGCCGACTTCGTCGACTCGTAACTCCGTCGTCGCAGCTCCGTCTGGTGTACCACCAGTTCCTATGCGTAGCTGGTATAACCCTCTTCCTTCCCCTTTAGTTTTGTTTCATTGTGAGCACGTTTGGTTGGTTGAATTTGACGCCAAAGTTGGCCGTCCGAATTCGTAACTTCCAACTTATAAAATTCTATTTTTGAACCCGGAACTCCGGATTCAATTTTTGACACCACCAGTAGACTCGTGGCGTCGTTCTGGCACGATTTCATATAAAGTTATTAGATTTGGAGGACGTGGACCCTGGCACGTATTTCGATGCAAAACGGGTCCCACAGTTCGAGTTAACGGGTCACTTTGAGATCGGCTCATCGGAATCCAATTTTGGATATACCGTTGAGTTCGTGTCGTCATTCTGGACTCGTTGACATATACTTGTTAGATTTAGTGGACTTTAACTTCGACATGCATTTCCGTGCAAATCGGATACCAATATCCCATTTCGGATATACCGTTGGGTTCGTATCATCATTCTGGATACGTGGACATATAATTTGCTAGGTTTTGTAGACTTCTATTTTGACACATTTTTTGGTGCAAATTGTGTCCAACGGCGGACATCATTTTAATCCGAAATTACCATTTTGCCCCTGTGTCCAAATTGGACTCATGGGTAGACTATCCTAGCTAATTTGACCATTCTGGACGCGTTGGTGATATTTATTTTGTCATCCGACGACAGCTGTATATTTTTGCTTATGTATATTATTATTATTAGTGTATATATTTATATGCTTGGTTTTTGTAAAACTCTAAAGTGATTCTTGTGTTTCTAAGGATCCTAAGTGTTGGTTTAGATATAGTGTCACCCCACATTGGACTTTTATGCTAGGTCACCACTTAGCTAGTGTCCATAAGAGTCGTGTCACACCACTAGTGTAAAATCTTGAACATAGTTTAGAGGCTGAGATTGTGTATCATTTTGACAGGACACAGGACATCTATATCTTCATACTCTTGTCTTGCTCGAGGCGAGTACCCCTACAAACTTTATTTACTACATATGATAATGAATTCCGTATGAACCATATTAATACAGTGATTTAAATTGAAAACCATATCTTACAGGTTTCTATATATCTAGCATATGCTTCACATGCTTTAATTATATGCTCTCAGGATCTTTAACATGCTTTAATTATACTGCACTCAGGACCTTTCACATGTTTTATACTGCTGTCAGTGCCCACCATGTTTTATACTGCTCTCAGTACCTACCATGCTTATACTGCTCCCTGTATCTTTCACATGTTTTAAACTATTCTCATATTTCTCACATGTTAGAATCTGGATTATGGAAAAACTGATAGTTGAGTACATGATCATGCCCCCTCTACCGTACCGAGCAATGTCGTATTTTATATGCATACCTTGTCGTAGGCCATTACCCCGCATTTCTGTACGGATATACACCTATGCTTGTACACTTGTACGTATGTACATTTTATTTACATGTGCCACAGTACATTGTATACCTATTGACGATCACGTACCTGCTACAGTTTTAAACATTACATATACATATGTCTCTATGACATATGTATCCTTGCCATGATAGTACTGTGATATGACATGATTGTGATACGACATGAGATATGACATTATCCTTATTTATTACATCTCTTTTCATTCCATGCTCAGTATGTTTAGTTTGTAGATTCAGTACTTGCTCCCGTCCTGACAGGATAACGTTGTAGGCATACTTTTGGAGGAAGATTTGCTCTGTGATCTTTTCTATGGACCCACTACAGAGGACCAGGCTTTTGCTCCCGAGGAAGTCCTCGCAGGGAACCTCGCTTGGTAGTCTCGCTTAGATTCTTTTTGGCTTAGTTATTGAACTGTTTAGACTATATCTTGTAGTCACTGGACTTTGTCTCCAGTTTGATACTTCGGAAGTGTATTATTAAGTCTGTACTTATTTTACTTTCGCTCATAGATGCTGTGTTGTGATGAACCTTTTAAATATGATATTAGAACTGTTAGCAGCTTAGATCTTTTATTATCTATACTTAGAACAGCTTACTACGCTTTACTCAAGCGTAGGCTGGACATGGATCGGCCCGGCCCAACAATTTAGGGTTGCGGGTCGTGACAAGTACCATTGCCAAAGAAAGTCATGAAGGAAGTCACGTTGCCATTTGCGTTCCTAATGATGCCCCCACCCGCCGTGCTTTTGTCGTCTCCCTTGATACCGGCAATATTCAGCTTTAATCCCTCCGCCGGGGGCGCCCAACAATGTATGCCGCTCGGTTCGGACGGTCGGTTGCATATGAGGTCCCGAGGAAGAGTCTATTTACTTTCATGATCCGACATCAGTTTATGTGCTCTTGAAAATGTTGCCAACAGAAGGTGCCCCGACATATAATGTATTGATAGTTGATCATGCCTTTATCAAACATGACAGTATTCCTTTGTTTCCATATCTTCCATAAACACGTGCTGAACATGATATTCCTGCTAATATCGGTAGTGTGAAACCCGTAATTTTTGATTTTGTTATTTTTAAATTGATTTGAATGTTTGCTTGCTAATTTATTATTATTATTATTGTTATTAAATTATGATTGCTAATTAGAATTTTTGCTAAACTAGTATTATTATTATTAATTAATTATTTTCAAAAATAATTAAAATGGAATTTTGTTTTGACTTGACCCAGACCCGAACCCGTTCCCGAGTCCCGGACCTGTTCCCGAACCCAAGTTCGAATCCAAGCAAATTTTTGGTTTTTGAAATCTGAAATATTATTTGATATAATATATAATGAGTCTTTATAAAGAAAAGAGAATTGATATTAAATCAAAGCATTTTTAAATATTCTTTAAACACTCTCTTTCCAAACACCAGAGAAGGAAAAATCCTTTCTTTTCCTCTTCCCAAACCAACGCTCGAAACTTTCTGAACGGCCAAGCCTCTCGACTCCTCCCCTCCCGAAACCGCCGGCCGCCCCTATCCTTTCCCCTTCCGTAACTCCTCTTCCCTTCCCCTATAAAACCCACTCTTCATCCCTCTTTTCACCACCACCCCCATCCTCAAACCCGTACCCTAATTCCCAAATCCGGCGACCCCGACCTGAGCTCAGTTGGCCGCAGCCACTGCCCAGGCCGGAGACTCCCCGAGCGGCGACCTCGCTGCCGCCTCCTCGGTCCCCGCGACCCCTCTCGCCGGCCCCTTCCGCCGGGCGCCGCTCCCCGGCCGCGCCCAGCCGGCCCTCGGCGACCCGCTGTTCGGCCCCGACCCCGCTGCCTCCTCGCGCTCATCCCGTTTCCGATCCAGCACCTCCCCGTGCCCGGCTTGCTGTTCCGATCCGCTGTCCGCGATTTTCCGTGAACCGATCTCGACAGTCCGTGCGGCTTTCCGGCGCTATCCCCTCCGGGCCAGAGCTTTCCGAGCTCCGCGACCCTTCCGCAGCGCTTCCCCGAGTTTTCGAGTTTCCTCGAGCGGCGGTCGCGAGCCCTGCTGCTGTTCCCCGCGCTGTCTTCCGTGGCGCATGTTGTTCTGTGGTCGTCCCTGTTCCCGTACTTTTCCGAGTTTCTGTTGTTCGTGTATTTTCTGACTTTTTCGAGTCCGCAGGAATTTGGCTTTTCTTTCAATATTTCACCTGAGAGCTCTAGCCGAGCAACTTCTGGTATATTTCCGTTGCCCCGTTTCCATTTTTCATAGTCTGTGATGAATTTGGTCCACGAATTTCCCTGGGAATTCGGTAACGAGACATTTTCGGATTTTTCGAAATCCTTTCGGAAATATTCTGTGAGTTCTCGAAATTTCTATGGGTTTGGTTTTCCAAATTCCATTTTGGAATTGGTTCTGTGGCTTATTTTCTTTGAGTGTTCTGTTGGTTTTCGATTTTCCGAAGTTCATTTCGGGTTTTCCGAATTTCATTTCGGTTTTTTCGAATTTCGGAAACGTGCTGTGGATATTATTTTCGGGTTTTGGATATTATTATTATTTTCTGGTTGGAAATTGGGTTTCCCTGGTATGGGACTTGTGATTGGTGTTTGTGGCACATTTTTCCAGTTTTGGGTTATCCCGAAAATAGAGGGAATGCTGCCGAAATTTTTATAAAATTATATAAATAGATTTCAAATCGGTTTTCGAAATAGTTTATTAAATTGGATTTTTGGGCGACGACCGTATCGGTCAATGGGCCCTTAGCGAAATGTAAACGAAACCGGCATTGTTCCGGACGTTAAGGCATTAGCTATTTTTGATGATTGGACCAATATCTGAGACTCGTAAATTAATTCAATTTAATTTAAATTATTATTTTATTTTGTAATTAAATTGTAGGATAATTTTTAGAGACTAACCAAAGTTTTCTTCTTATTTAAATTCATGTAAAAATGGTCTGTAAAGGGCATAAGCCCAGTTTTATTATTTTCTGTGGATTGTAATAAGTTAGTTAAATTTTTATTCTTTTCTGGTTGTGGTTGACGTAAATACGTAAAATAGTAAAATAACTCTTTTATAGAAAAACCAATATTGTTTTCTCACATTAAATAAATTAGGAAAAAATTACAAATTATTATTTAAACAAGTTTTACGTTTTTCTCATTTAAAGAAAAATCTAGTTTTATTATATAAATTATAAAATACCAAGTTTTGCCAATAAACTGATAAATACAAAGTTTTTTTCGAAATTAAATATAAAATGATCTTTTCATCATAATTAAATATAACACATTAGATAATCGAGTTTTGTTTGTGTTAGTATAATAAAGATTAAAAATTGACTAGGACAAATTTAGATATTGTAACTAGCACATCTAGCATGGCAAATTTTGGAAATCTAAGGCAGACTTCCCGATTGTATGATTTCGAGGACAAGTCTGAATTCAATCCCGGAGACATTCCAAAATCTAGTCATAATCGAAGGCAAGTGCAGTTATGTCTATTTGGTAATTTATCTAGTGTTTTATTGCAATTTTAAACCACATTGCTACACGGAACTCTCTCCTAGAGTAATGATTGAATCTGATTGACTCGGGATATTGGGGGAGTAGTGTAGCGTCTATGACCAATACCCCCTGTAATGCTTGTAGTTCGTATTACGTATCTTGGAATACGTGTACGTATTTTATTTTGTATTGTATATCTCTTGGCTTGGCTCGGTTTGTTTTGGGATGGTTCGGCTAGGCTTGGGTTGCCTTGGTTCATCATGAACCAAAGGGAGAACTCCTACCTACCACCACCATCCCCATTTATTAACCCCTCCTCTTTCTCTCTCTTCATTATTCTTCTTCTTCTCCACATTTACTTCTACACCTACCAGGAAGGAGAGAGAGAGAGAGAGAGAGAGAGCTAGGCAAGTGCAAACTTGCTTCATGATGGATCTCAAGTTTTATTGTTCCATTCTCTTCCTTACTTGATTCTAAGCCTCTTTAGAACTGGAAGTTTTCGGTTTTGATGGTTATATTTTTGTAGATCTAAGTTTTAAGTTCCTTCTTGTTTAGTTTTCTTGGTTTTGATCTCTAAAACTTGGTTATTTTTGAAAACTAATGGTTCTATATTGTAGAGAATTCAATTTCATTCAGTTTTGGCTTTTGTTTCGCTTGATTTCGACTCCGGATGAGTAAGTTATGGCCATTACAAGTTTTCGGAACTTTCATGGCTGAACTTGCTGTTTGGGGACGATGAATCCCATGCGCCGGGAACCTCATGCGCCCGGGAGGCCATGCGCCGGGAGGCCATGCGCCGTGAAGTTCCGGCAACGCATTCCTTAACTCCGAGCGTGTCATGCGCGTAGGTTTCTTACGCGCATGTATTGAAGACGCAACGTGAGTTTGCCATGCGCCGATTGGTGCAGGAATCCCATGCGCCGATTCGTACAGGAATCCCATGCGCCGATTGTGCAGGAATCCCATGCGCCGATTGGTGCAGGAATCCCATGCGCCGATTGCGCAGGAATCTCATGCGCCGATTTGTGCAGGAATCCCATGCGCCGATTGTGCAGGAATCTCATGCGCCGATTTGTGCAGGAATCCCATGCGCCGATTATGCAGGAATCCCATGCGCCGATTGGTGCAGGAATCCCATGCGCCGATTGCGCAGGAATCTCATGCGCCAATTTGTGCAGGAATCCCATGCGCCGATTCGTGCAGGAATCTCATGCGCCGATTCGTGCAGGAATCCCATGCGCCGATTCGTGCAGGAATCCCATGCGCCGATTGTGCAGGAATTTACTGTTTTTGCCTGTTTAAGTTGTTTTGTAGCTAGAATCTTGAAAAACTCAAAACATGAAAGTTGTAGATCTTTTCCTTGGCTTCAAGAATATGTTATTAGTTATTTTATACAATCTTTCTCATTCATGATAATGTAAGAATAGAACACGATAGTGGCCCGCGGTGGCGCACTCTTGACAAGTAAACTGATATGACAATTATGAAAGGTCTGGACACCGTGGGCGATTGCATTTGTACAAATAAACCAGTACTGTCTTGCATCATGACTAGGATGGGGATCCCTGAGTACCACGGTCAGGGGTACCTACTGAAATTGACTAAGGCTAATTAACTAGAATGATTCAGTAGTCATGAAGAGATTCTCAGCTACAGGCAATCCCGTTATCTGGGCGCATTAAGTGGACTTGTAGCCTACCGACGAGTAGGGCACATTTCCAGCACACAGTCACGTATTGCATTCTTCATAACGGACATTCGACCCGAATAACCGGATGGTCTGCAGGGCTTGTGGCTGTTGGGATAATCTCATTGCATCTTGCTAGTAACTAGGCCTGTGATAACCCTAGTTAGTTAAAAGTATCAAGCCGTACTCTTGATTGGCCGTGATTGATTGGATGAAGTTTATTCCAGTTTAGTCTTATCCTGATCCTGTACAAGATTGTATCATGACATGATTTCTTGTATCGATAAATGATGGGATACCAAGTTCTGTTCAGATGAAGGGTTACAACCCCGGTCCTTGTTTGGTTTAAGGGTTGTAACTTGGCTATCTGAATAGTTCCATGGTTATCTTATCATATATCGTCCTGCTTATTGTGCCCGCCTTAACAATAAAGATCAGGGGTCCAGTTCTGTTCAGGCGAAGGGTTACAACCCCGGTCCTTGTTTGGTTTAAGGGTTGTAACCTGGCTCCCGGAGCAGTTCTGTGTCCTCTCTTCGTTTATTGATTTATTGCAACCCCCTGTCATGCTCGTCATGTTTTACCTTTACTTCAATACCATGATTATTTATACTGGCCTTAACAATAAAGATCAGGGGTCCAGTTCTGTTCAGGCGAAGGGTTACAATCCCGGTCCTTGTTTGGTTTAAGGGTTGTAACCTGGCTTCCGGAGCAGTTCTGTGTCCTCTCTTCGTTTATTGTCTTGTTACCTTATCAATAGTAATTGAGGCGGGTTTCTATTCAGGCGAAGGATTGCAACCCCGGTCCTTGTTTGATTTAAGGGTTGCGATCTGGCTACTTGAATGGTTTCTCCGTGCTCAATATATTATTGTTATCTCAGTTATTATCAGTATCTTTTAATTACCTTAACTATTTATTTGTGATATGCTGGTTTTAGTTCCTAAGTGAAGCCTCCTTTATGGCACTTGCTCTTTCTGGGGTCTGATCCAGCTGGTTTTGTGTGGCCAGATATCGGAGCAGCACCAGAGGATCTACCCACTATCCAGCCAGATGGTGACCACCAGGCGTAACCCTGGCAACGAGTGGGTTTCTTTTTGTCCTTCCACTTTATTGTAAAATTATTCTTTTGAGGCGTTTAGCTGGCGAGCACGTGTTAGCTCGATTGTACCTTACTTACTGTCTGCCTACGGGCTGTAACATGATTGACAGATCCTAGGGTTGATCATGTATGACTGAACTCTTGCTAGTCCTGATATTTTGTACGACTAGCTTCATGATCATCCAATATGTAATGTATGGGATGCCTTGCTATTATATATTTGGTGCTCTGACATCTTGTAACTACTATTACTTGCTTGTGATTGAGACAATAGGTTTGATATTGACCATAGGAGACTGATGGATTGTAGTTAAACCCTCATATATCTAGACAGCCGTGACCGTATAGTGACGTGGATTCCACTTCAATATACGTAGCTGGCTATGTACGCCCCCGCTCTCCAGTATTCTGGTTCTGGGACGTGACATGGTTTTAGTGGTGGCCCATGCAGGTCTTGTAAATCAAGATATATGAGGGATTACCGAATAGATGTCTCAATCAGTACTCGCCCTTGATCTCTGCTCGTATCTTTCAAATCCCTGAGAATCTTGATCTGATCGCATGCTTGTATCGTTGATCTGTCCTGGTCCTTCCTTATTGTTCCCTATGTCGTCTTCTTCAGCGGCATTGTTCCTGGACCTGCCGATCAGCCAGGTGGAGCACCTCCCGCGGACCAGCAGCAACCTGGAGATCAAGCCCAGCATTCAGGAGTAGCCTCCAGAGTCGTACCCACCGAAGGAGAACCACCAATTCAGCCCGTCCAGCCTGCAGAGCCTGAGGATGGCACTTTGGTGGGTCTCATCAGGTCCTTATTAGCTTCCCAGGATCGTCGCGGAGATGCCTTGCACCAGGCGGTGGTAGATGCTTTGACCAGAGGAGGTCATCAGGGTAATAGCGCGGCCAACAGCTTCAAGCGCTTGAACCCTCCCTTCTTCGACGGCAGTGAAGATGCTATCGCTGCAGATGCTTGGCTTCAGGACACAGAGGTGATTCTAGAAGCAGCCAGGACTCCAGAGAACGAGAAGGTGGCCGTGGTGCGCCTGCAGTTACTAGATCTTGCCCGCAGCTGGTGGGCAGCGCAGGCCGATGGATTAGTGGCCCCTATTTCATGGGCAGTATTCAGGGAGAGATTCCAGACCAAGTATTTTGATGCTGTAGCTCGGTATGATCTACAGACGAGGTTCACCAATCTGAAGCAGATGGACAGGACGGTCGACGGATATGCGACCGAGTTTTCGAGGCTTAGTCGGTTTGCTCCCACCTTGGTAGCAACCGAGTTCGATAGAGCCCAGCGGTTCCAGCAGGGGCTCCATTTAGAGATCTTATTGGCAGTGGAGCAGTTTGAGCATCAGACTTTTGATGCAGTATTGAGAGCAGCTAGGAGGCATGAGTATACCTCCCAGAGGATCGTGGATAGGACCGGAGGTCGGAAGCGATCTTACGGCCAGATGAATCAGTCTTCAGCACCAGCCCCGACAGCCAGGGCCTTGACCATTGGAGCTCCGAGGCGGGCGGCCTCAGTGACGTCGGTTCAGCATTCCACCCCGACGCACCCTCAGCAGCAGAAGCAGAAGCAGTCTTCCACAGTGGGATGTTCACACTGCGGGAAGCCAGGTCATGTGGTATCGAAGTGTCGCAGAGCACAGGGTTTGTGCTTGGTTTGTGGTGCCCCGGACCACAGGGTTAGGAATTGCCCGAACAGAGGGAGTTCATCCGCCTTCTCTAGTCCTTCAGTTAGAGGACCAGCAGCAGCAGCAGCTGCAGTACCCGTTCCCTAGGCCATTGCCGACGCAGGCCCATGCATTCCAGCAGCAGAGACCGCAACAGTATGCCCAAGCCCAAGCCCTGATCCAGAGCAGGCAGAGGAATTTTCAGCAGAGGGGACCCGCACCCAGAGGACATGGTCAAGTGCTGGCTTTGACCATGGGAGAAGAAGGAATAGCACCAGGTGAGGTAGTGGCAGGTACTATTCTCGTCAACACCTTTCCAGCTTTAGTATTATTTGATTCTGGTGCCTCGCATTCATTTATGTCTGCACGATTTGCGACACGGGTAGGACTGGAGCCCGAGTCATTATCAATAAGGCTCAATATACTTACTGGTAACGAACTTGTGGGAGTAGATAGAGTATTTTCCTCGTGTCGGATCGTAGTTAGCGGTAGAGAATTCCCCGCTAGATTGATAGAGTTCCCGATGGCCGATTATGATGTGGTCTTAGGGATGGATTGGTTGAGGGACCAGTATGCTAGGATAGACTGCCACATTGGCAGGGTTATTTTTAGCATTCCAGGCGAGCCAGAGTTTTCTTTCTCCCGAGGTGAAGTCGAACCTTCTCCTCCAGTGTTGCGGATGGCAGTAGCAGTAGTGCAGTTACCTCGGATAGTCGAAGAGTTTCCAGATGTTTTTCCAGAAGAGCTTCCAGGGATGCCGCCAGAGCGAGAGATCGAGTTTACCATCGACTTGATTCCCGGAACCGCCCCAGTGTCAGAGAGAGTCTACAGGATGGCGCCGTTAGAGCTAGAGATATTGTACAAGATGATTGAAGAACTCAGAACCAAGGGATTCATTCGTGCTAGTGGATCGCCTTGGGGAGCCCCGATGCTTCTTGTGAAAAAGAAGGATGGTACGTCCAGATTGTGTGTTGATTATCGTACCTTGAACTCAGTGACAATCAAGAACAGATATCCTCTCCCGAGGATAGATGACTTGTTTGATCAACTCAAAGGGGCGTCAGTATTTTCGAAGATCGACTTGCGATCAGGATACCATCAGATCAGAGTCAGAGAGCAGGACATCCCGAAGACAGCTTTTAGATCCCGGTATGGGCATTGGGAGTTCCTTGTTATGCCCTTTGGAGCAACCAATGCACCGGCGGTATTCATGGACCTCATGAATCGTATCTTTATGCCTTATTTGGATCAGTTCGTGATTGTGTTCCTAGACGACATCTTGGTCTACAGTAAGAGTGAGGCGGAGCATGAGCATCATCTCAGAATTGTCCTCCAGATTCTTAGAGAGCACCAGTTGTATGCCAAGTTTAGTAAATACGAGTTTTGGCTCGATCGCATTTCGTACTTGGGCCATATCATCACCCGAGGAGGAGTAGAAGTGGATCCCCAGAAGATCGTGGCTATTGAGTCATGGCCAGTGCCCAGCACGGTTGCAGAAGTTCGCAGTTTTCTTGGATTGGCCGGCTACTACCGGCGATTTGTTTCAGACTTTGCTCGGATTTCAGCGCCATTGACCCAGTTGACCCGTAAGGATGTGCAGTTTGCTTGGACAGCAGAATATCAGGATTCTTTTGAGAAGTTGAAGCGAGGCTTGATGACGGCTCCTATTCTCACGCTTCCAGATGGAACTGGAGGATTCTCAGTGTATTGTGATGCTTCGGGCAGAGGTTTAGGATGTGTTCTGATGCAGCATGGGAAGGTAATAGCTTATGCGTCACGGCAACTTCGTGATCATGAGAGAAATTACCCAACCCATGACTTGGAGCTGGCAGCTGTAGTGTTTGCACTTAAGTTGTGGAGACATTACCTGTATGGAGATAGGGTGGAGATTTTTACCGACCACAAGAGTCTGAAGTATGTTTTCACCCAGAAGGATCTCAACATGCGTCAGAGGAGATGGCTAGAGCTGCTTGTGGATTATGATGTCCACTTGCAGTATCATCCTGGGAAGGCCAACGTTGTTGCAGATGCATTGAGCAGGAGGGCAGGAGTTTATTTTCTGACAGCACAACCAGAACTGTTAGCCGATCTTCAGAAGATGGGTATAGAAGTTGTCCTCCCTTCCAGTGTGGCATTGATGGCCAGCATGCAAGTTCAGTCCACTATAGTCGAGAGTATCCGGATGGCGCAGTCAGCAGATTCCAAGCTTCAGCGACTCAGAGCAGAGTGTGAGACGGGACGAAGACCAGAGTTATGCATTCATGAAAACGGTACACTTCGACATGGTAAGCGTCTTTGTGTACCCAGTGGAGATATCAGACAGGAGATCATGGCGGAGGCTCACAGTTCGCAGTATTCCATTCATCCCGGCGGTACGAAGATGTACCGTAATATTCGTCAGCACTTCTGGTGGAATGGCATGAAGAGGGAGATAGCCCGGTTTGTCTCTCGTTGTTTAGTCTGCCAACAAGTTAAGGCTGAACATCAGAGACCAGCTGGACTACTTCAACCATTGCCGATTCCCGAGTGGAAATGGGAGCATGTAACCATGAATTTTGTGACTGGATTGCCCAGATCTCCGGCTGGCAGAGACGCTATTTGGGTTATTATAGACAGGCTCACGAAGGTGGCTCATTTTCTCCCGTTCAGAGTTGGTCAGTCGACGGCTCAGCTAGCGGAGATATATCTCCGGCAGATTGTCAGGTTGCACGGTGTACCAGTCAGTATCACTTCAGACAGAGATTCAAGATTTACGTCGCACTTTTGGCGTAGCTTGCAAGAGAGTTTGGGAACTCGCCTCCAGTTCAGCTCCGCTTATCATCCGCAGACTGATGGCCAGTCAGAACGCACGATCCAGACTCTTGAAGATATGTTGCGGTCATGTACACTCGACTTCGGTGGTTCGTGGGAAGATCACCTGCACCTGGTGGAGTTCTCGTACAACAATAGTTTCCAAGCTAGTATCCAGATGGCACCGTTCGAGGCACTATATGGTAGGAAGTGCCGATCCCCGCTAGCATGGAACGATGTCGGAGAGAGGCAGATGCTCGGTCCAGAAATGATTGCTCAGACCGTTGAGGTGGTCAAGAATGTCAGAGATCATCTTCGAGTTGCCCAAGATCGCCAGCGTCATTGGGCTGATTCTCATCGGCGCCCTCTTGAGTTTTCTGTCGGTGACCATGTATTCCTGAGAATTTCGCCTAACCGCGGCGTCATTCGTTTTGGCGTACGAAGAAAGCTTAGTCCTAGGTATATAGGGCCGTTCGACATTCTGGAGCGAGTAGGAGATGTATCCTATCGTCTCGCTCTTCCACCGTCGCTACGTGAGGTGCATGACGTATTCCATGTATCCCAACTGCGACGGTATATCCCGGACCCGAGCCACATCCTGGATCATTCGGAATTGGTTGTTGGTACCAACCTTTCGTATGAGGAGAGGCCCGTGTCTATATTGGACCGAAGAGAGAAGACACTCAAGAACAAGACTATCAAGTTAGTCCGAGTTGCTTAGGGTCATCACTCTTTGGGTGGCAGTCTTCCGCAGTGGGATGTTCACACTGCGGGAAGCCAGGTCATGTGGTATCGGAGTGTCGCAGAGCACAGGGTTTGTGCTTGGTTTGTGGTACCCCGGACCACAGGGTTAGGAATTGCCCGAACAGAGGGAGTTCATCCGCCTTCTCTAGTCCTTCAGTTAGAGGACCAGCACCAATCCAGCAGCAGCAGCAGCTGCAGTACCCGTTCCCTAGGCCATTGCCGACGCAGGCCCATGCATTCCAGCAGCAGAGACCGCAACAGTATGCCCAAGCCCAAGCCCTGATCCAGAGCAGGCAGAGGAATTTTCAGCAGAGGGGACCCGCACCCAGAGGACATGGTCAAGTGCTGGCTTTGACCATGGGAGAAGAAGGAATAGCACCAGGTGAGGTAGTGGCAGGTACTATTCTCGTCAACACCTTTCCAGCTTTAGTATTATTTGATTCTGGTGCCTCGCATTCATTTATGTCTGCACGATTTGCGACACGGGTAGGACTGGAGCCCGAGTCATTATCAGTAAGGCTCAATATACTTACTGGTAACGGACTTGTGGGAGTAGATAGAGTATTTTCCTCGTGTCGGATCGTAGTTAGCGGTAGAGAATTCCCCGCTAGATTGATAGAGTTCCCGATGGCCGATTATGATGTGGTCTTAGGGATGGATTGGTTGAGGGACCAGTATGCTAGGATAGACTGCCACATTGGCAGGGTTATTTTTAGCATTCCAGGCGAGCCAGAGTTTTCTTTCTCCCGAGGTGAAGTCGAACCTTCTCCTCCAGTGTTGCGGATGGCAGTAGCAGTAGTGCAGTTACCTCGGATAGTCGAAGAGTTTCCAGATGTTTTCCCAGAAGAGCTTCCAGGGATGCCGCCAGAGCGAGAGATCGAGTTTACCATCGACTTGATTCCCGGAACAGCCCCAGTGTCAGAGAGAGTCTACAGGATGGCGCCGTTAGAGCTAGAGATATTGTACAAGATGATTGAAGAACTCAGAACCAAGGGATTCATTCGTGCTAGTGGATCGCCTTGGGGAGCCCCGATGCTTCTTGTGAAAAAGAAGGATGGTACGTCCAGATTGTGTGTTGATTATCGTACCTTGAACTCAGTGACAATCAAGAACAGATATCCTCTCCCGAGGATAGATGACTTGTTTGATCAACTCAAAGGGGCGTCAGTATTTTCGAAGATCGACTTGCGATCAGGATACCATCAGATCAGAGTCAGAGAGCAGGACATCCCGAAGACAGCTTTTAGATCCCGGTATGGGCATTGGGAGTTCCTTGTTATGCCCTTTGGAGCAACCAATGCACCGGCGGTATTCATGGACCTCATGAATCGTATCTTTATGCCTTATTTGGATCAGTTCGTGATTGTGTTCCTAGACGACATCTTGGTCTACAATAAGAGTGAGGCGGAGCATGAGCATCATCTCAGAATTGTCCTCCAGATTCTCAGAGAGCACCAGTTGTATGCCAAGTTTAGTAAATGCGAGTTCTGGCTCGATCGTATTTCGTACTTGGGCCATATCATCACCCGAGGAGGAGTAGAAGTGGATCCCCAGAAGATCGTGGCTATTGAGTCATGGCCAGTGCCCAACACGGTTGCAGAAGTTCGCAGTTTTCTTGGATTGGCCGGCTACTACCGGCGATTTATTTCAGACTTTGCTCGGATTTCAGCGCCATTGACCCAGTTGACCCGTAAGGATGTACAGTTTGCTTGGACAGCAGAATGTCAGGATTCTTTTGAGAAGTTGAAGCGAGGCTTGATGACGGCTCCTATTCTCACACTTCCAGATGGAACTGGAGGATTCTCAGTGTATTGTGATGCTTCGGGCAGAGGTTTAGGATGTGTTCTGATGCAGCATGGGAAGGTAATAGCTTATGCGTCACGGCAACTTCGTGATCATGAGAGAAATTACCCAACCCATGACTTGGAGCTGGCAGCTGTAGTGTTTGCACTTAAGTTGTGGAGACATTACCTGTATGGAGATAGGGTGGAGATTTTTACCGACCACAAGAGTCTGAAGTATGTTTTCACCCAGAAGGATCTCAACATGCGTCAGAGGAGATGGCTAGAGCTGCTTGTGGATTATGATGTCCACTTGCAGTATCATCCTGGGAAGGCCAACGTTGTTGCAGATGCATTGAGCAGGAGGGCAGGAGTTTATTTTCTGACAGCACAACCAGAACTGTTAGCCGATCTTCAGAAGATGGGTATAGAAGTTGTCCTCCCTTCCAGTGTGGCATTGATGGCCAGCATGCAAGTTCAGTCCACTATAGTCGAGAGTATCCGGATGGCGCAGTCAGCAGATTCTAAGCTTCAGCGACTCAGAGCAGAGTATGAGACGGGACGAAGACCAGAGTTATGCATTCATGAAGACGGTACACTTCGACATGGTAAGCGTCTTTGTGTACCCAGTGGAGATATCAGACAGGAGATCATGGCGGAGGCTCACAGTTCGCAGTATTCCATTCATCCCGGCGGTACGAAGATGTACCGTGATATTCGTCAGCACTTCTGGTGGAATGGCATGAAGAGGGAGATAGCCCGGTTTGTCTCTCGTTGTTTAGTCTGCCAATAAGTTAAGGCTGAACATCAGAGACCAGCTGGACTACTTCAACCATTGCCGATTCCCGAGTGGAAATGGGAGCATGTAACCATGAATTTTGTGACTGGATTGCCCAGATCCCCGGCTGGCAGAGACGCTATTTGGGTTATTATAGACAGGCTCACGAAGGTGGCTCATTTTCTCCCGTTCAGAGTTGGTCAGTCGACGGCTCAGCTAGCGGAGATATATCTCCGGCAGATTGTCAGGTTGCACGGTGTACCAGTCAGTATCACTTCAGACAGAGATTCAAGATTTACGTCGCACTTTTGGCGTAGCTTGCAAGAGAGTTTGGGAACTCGCCTCCAGTTCAGCTCCGCTTATCATCCGCAGACTGATGGCCAGTCAGAACGCACGATCCAGACTCTTGAAGATATGTTGCGGTCATGTACACTCGACTTCGGTGGTTCGTGGGAAGATCACCTGCACCTGGTGGAGTTCTCGTACAACAATAGTTTCCAAGCTAGTATCCAGATGGCACCGTTCGAGGCACTATATGGTAGGAAGTGCCGATCCCCGCTAGCATGGGACGATGTCGGAGAGAGGCAGATGCTCGGTCCAGAAATGATTGCTCAGACCGTTGAGGTGGTCAAGAATGTCAGAGATCATCTTCGAGTTGTCCAAGATCGCCAGCGTCATTGGGCTGATTCTCATCGGCGCCCTCTTGAGTTTTCTGTCGGTGACCATGTATTCCTGAGAATTTCGCCTAACCGCGGCGTCATTCGTTTTGGCGTACGAGGAAAGCTTAGTCCTAGGTATATAGGGCCGTTCGACATTCTGGAGCGAGTAGGAGATGTATCCTATCGTCTCGCTCTTCCACCGTCGCTACGTGAGGTGCATGACGTATTCCATGTATCCCAACTGCGACGGTATATCCCGGACCCGAGCCACATCCTAGATCATTCGGAATTGGTTGTTGGTACCAACCTTTCGTATGAGGAGAGGCCCGTGTCTATATTGGACCGAAGAGAGAAGACACTCAAGAACAAGACTATCAAGTTAGTCCGAGTTGCTTGGGGTCATCACTCTTTGGGTGAGTCGACGTGGGAGCGTGAGGATGATATCCGATCGCGATATCCCGACCTGTTTGACTCGTAAGGTATAATGTCTTCCTTATGCCTTATGCTTTCAAGTCCTTGCTTGAATAAATGACTGCATGATAGACTGCTTGTTATAGCTTACGATTATTATAGCTTGTCCTTGCAATTCTAGCCTCTTGATTAAATTCCGAGGACGGAATTCTTTTAAGGTGGGTAGAGTTGTAATGCTTGTAGTTCGTATTACGTATCTTGGAATACGTGTACGTATTTTATTTTGTATTGCATATCTCTTGGCTTGGCTCGGTTTGTTTTGGGTTGGTTCGGCTAGGCTTGGGTTGCCTTGGTTCATCATGAACCAAAGGGAGAACCCCTACCTACCACCACCATCCCCATTTATTAACCCCTCCTCTTTCTCTCTCTTTATTATTCTTCTTCTTCTCCACATTTACTTCTACACCTACCAGAAAGGAGAGAGAGAGAGAGAGCTAGGCAAGTGCAAACTTGCTTCATGATGGATCTCAAGTTTTATTGTTCTATTCTCTTCCTTACTTGATTCTAAGCCTCTTTAGAACTGGAAGTTTTCGGTTTTGATGGTTATATTTTTGTAGATCTAAGTTTTAAGTTCCTTCTTGTTTAGTTTTCTTGGTTTTGATCTCTAAAACTTGGTTATTTTTGAAAACTAATGGTTCTATGTTGTAGAGAATTCAATTTCATTCAGTTTTGGCTTTTGTTTCGCTTGATTTCGACTCCGGATGAGTAAGTTATGGCCATTACAAGTTTTCGGAACTTTCATGGCTGAACTTGCTGTTTGGGGACGATGAATCCCATGCGCCGGGAACCTCATGCGCCCGGGAGGCCATGCGCCGGGAGGCCATGCGCCGTGAAGTTCCGGCAACGCATTCCTTAACTCCAAGCGTATCATGCGCGTAGGTTTCTTACGCGCATGTATTGAAGACGCAACGTGAGTTTGCCATGCGCCGATTGGTGCAGGAATCCCATGTGCCGATTCGTGCAGGAATCCCATGCGCCGATTCGTGCAGGAATCCCATGCGTCGATTGTGCAGGAATCCCATGCGCCGATTGGTGCAGGAATCCCATGCGCCGATTGCGCAGGAATCTCATGCGCCGATTTGTGCAGGAATCCCATGCGCCGATTGTGCAGGAATCTCATGCGCCGATTTGTGCAGGAATCCCATGCGCCGATTGTGCAAGAATCCCATGCGCCGATTGGTGCAGGAATCCCATGCGCCGATTGCGCAGGAATCTCATGCGCCAATTTGTGCAGGAATCCCATGCGCCGATTCGTGCAGGAATCTTATACGCCGATTTGTGCAGGAATCCCATGCGCCGATTTGTGCAGGAATCCCATGCGCCGATTCGTGCAGGAATCCCATGCGCCGATTGTGCAGGAATTTACTGTTTTTGCCTGTTTAAGTTGTTTTGTAGCTAGAATCTTGAAAAACTCGAAACATGAAAGTTGTAGATCTTTTCCTTGGCTTCAAGAATATGTTATTAGTTATTTTATACAATCTTTCTCATTCATGATAATGTAAGAATAGAACACGATAGTGGCCCGCGGTGGCGCACTCTTGACAAGTAAACTGATATGACAATTATGAATGGTCTGGACACCGTGGACGATTACATTTGTACAAATAAACCAGTACTGTCTTGCATCATGACTAGGATGGGGATCCCTGAGTACCACGGTCAGGGGTACCTACTGAAATTGATTAAGGCTAATTAACTAGAATGATTCAGTAGTCATGAAGAGATTCCCAGCTACAGGCAATCCCGTTATCTGGGCGCATTAAGTGGACTTGTAGCATACCGACGAGTAGGGCACATTTCCAGCACACAGTCACGTGTTGCATTCTTCATAACGGACATTCGACCCGGATAACCGGATGGTCTGCAGGGCTTGTGGCTGTTGGGATAATCTCATTGCATCTTGCTAGTAACTAGGCCTGTGATAACCCTAGTTAGTTAAAAGTATCAAGCCGTACTCTTGATTGGCCGTGATTGATTGGATGAAGTTTATTCCAGTTTAGTCTTATCCTGATCCTGTACAAGATTGTATCATGACATGATTTCTTGTATCGATAAATGATAGGATACCAAGTTCTGTTCAGATGAAGGGTTACAACCCCGGTCCTTGTTTGGTTTAAGGGTTGTAACTTGGCTATCTGAATAGTTCCATGGTTATCTTATCATATATCGTCCTGCTTATTGTGCCCGCCTTAACAATAAAGATCAGGGGTCCAGTTCTGTTCAGGCGAAGGGTTACAACCCCGGTCCTTGTTTGGTTTAAGGGTTGTAACCTGGCTCCCGGAGCAGTTCTGTGTCCTCTCTTCGTTTATTGACTTATTGCAACCCCCTGTCATGCTCGTCATGTTTTACCTTTACTTCAATACCATGATTATTTATACTGGCCTTAACAATAAAGATCAGGGGTCCAGTTCTGTTCAGGCGAAGGGTTACAACCCCGGTCCTTGTTTGGTTTAAGGGTTGTAACCTGGCTTCCGGAGCAGTTCTGTGTCCTCTCTTCGTTTATTGTCTTGTTACCTTATCAATAGTAATTGAGGCGGATTTCTATTCAGGCGAAGGATTGCAACCCCGGTCCTTGTTTGGTTTAAGGGTTGCGGTCTGGCTACTTGAATGGTTTCTCCGTGCTCAATATATTATTGTTATCTCAGTTATTATCAGTATCTTTTAATTACCTTAACTATTTATTTGTGATATGCTGGTTTTAGTTCCTAAGTGAAGCCTCCTTTGTGGCACTTGCTCTTTCTGGGGTCTGACCCAGCTGGTTTTGTGTGGCCAGATATCGGAGCAGCACCAGAGGATCTACCCACTATCCAGCCAGATGGTGACCACCAGGCGTAACCCTGGCAACGAGTGGATTTCTTTTTGTCCTCCAACTTTATTGTAAAATTATTCTTTTGAGGCGTTTAGCCGGCAAGCACGTGTTAGCTCGATTGTACCTTACTTACTGTCTGCCTACGGGCTGTAACATGATTGACAGATCCTAGGGTTGATCATGTATGACTGAACTCTTGCTAGTCCTGACATTTTGTACGACTAGCTTCATGATCATCCAATATGTAATGTATGGGACGCCTTGCTATTATATATTTGGTGCTCTGACATCTTGTAACTACTATTACTTGCTTGTGATTGAGACAATAGGTTTGATATTGACCATAGGAGACTGATGGATTGTAGTTAAACCCTCATATATCTAGACAGCCGTGACCGTATAGTGACGTAGATTCTACTTCAATATACGTAGCTGGCTATGTACGCCCCCGCTCTCCAGTATTCTGGTTCTGGGGCGTGACACCCCCATATTGTATTGAGTGTGCGAGCTGATTCCTCCCATACACGAGGATAGGTCGGACCGTATCATTAGGATATAAGTGAATCATCCCAAGCCGGTCATATATAGTTCGTTGCCTATTCAAATCACATTGTTTTGATTGTAGAATTGTTGGAAAATATTGCTCAAGTATTTCAAATTATTTAATATTGCAAATTTCAAATTATTATTTGAATTGTTGAATATTCATAATTGTACTTTACTCCCTCCTGACTGGAGACCAACATTTTTAGGTGATTGCGTCATCAAGGATCTGATGTCTAACTCTGGTCCCGCGAAACTTGGAACCTCAGAATCTTAAGAGCTGGATTAGTATTTATTTTTCTTTTGGATACAAGTGTAATAATTGAATGTTGTATTAATATTTGTTGTATTTCAGGGTTTTCAAATTGAATATAAAAAAATATTTTTATATTTCGTTAGAATTTTATCTGCATGTGTTTCACTGCTTGATACAGCTTACTGCCGCCGTCTCAACAACGGTGCAGGCTGGGCATGATCCGATTCGACCCAAGTAATTGGGACCGGGTCGTGACAGGTAGTGCTGTTAAGGAGAAATTATTGGGTGGTCCGGGTTCATCACGTGACGATGGTGAATAGTGAGCCCGTCCACTAATCTGTAGACACTTAAGCATAATATTTGGCATTAATTTTTCAAAAAATGTAAAAAATATAAAAACATATATAGAAAAAAAATTAGATTTTTTTCTTTGAAAAATATTAAAAAAACTGATCTAGAAAATAAGAGAAATGTGATATGATGTATTATGTCTAAGTGCCAACAAATTAGTAGCCGAACTTACCATTCACCATTGCCACGTGGTGAGCCGGGACCATCCAAATAATTTCTCGCTGTTAAGGGATATGTTCTGGAGCCAAACCTCGCCCAGTTGGTTGAGAGTAACCGGTGTGATGGGAAGTTGGAGAGCTCGGGCAAAATGGGTCCAAATAGCCGTTGTCGTCTCGCTCGTCACAAATAGGTGATCCATAGTCTCCTGTGAAGGATGACACAACATACACATTTAGAAGCAATTTCGAAACCTGTGCGAATAAGTCTCTCGTCAATCGGGATGGCATTAATGTGACTGAGGTGCCAAAGGAAGGCTCCCATACGCGACGAGATAAATTTGTTCAAGTAATAGGCACTCCAAACGGACAGAGGAAAGCGAGCCTTGTATTGATCCCAAAAGATTTCGTAGAGAAGTCTCCATGTTGGGTTAGGACCCAACAGATACGGTCGGGCTCATTGGAGAGCACTAACACCGAAAGAATAGTATTGGCCATGAGAGGGAGGGATCTGCGCACGTCAACTGAATCTCCAGTCCTGTTTCGAATGAATGGGGAGGCCATAATCTGGCAAATGTTGGGATTGTAGCCGAATATAGGGGGTCTGTCAATAGAAATGCCACACCAGTTGGTTCCGCACACCGGAATGTTCCCCCGGCCTATGACCCACTGTACGTGCGTGGACACCTTAGGGAAGGCAGCCATCATCAAGCGCCATAGTGAAGAAGTATGGGAGGAAAGTGAATAATTCGGAGAACACGGGGTCGCCGTATTTTTTTGTACAAGTAGTGAGCCCAAACCGACTCGTCTTTGATAAATGTCCAACACCGATTAGCATGCAAAGCTTGCATGATCTGTGGAAGCGATCAAATGTCTATTCCTCCTTCGGCTAAAGGTCTACATACCTTGTCCCACGATATCCAACGTCTGCGACGATTATCATTGGAGTTCCAAAGAAAGTTAGCCATAATTCTTTCTAGACTTTGGAAGAACTTGTTGGGTGCTTTAATTACCGAAAGAGAGTGGATGGAAAGAGCAGTCAAAACACTCTTGAGTAGTAGAGGAGGCGGCCTCTCCAACCGAAAATTTTCTTCTCAATTTTTTGGGTCAACTTGTGGAAATAATCCAACCTTGCTCTGCCTTTGAATTGTTGTCAGCCGACTTGAAGTGGAAATTGAAATACACTTTCAAGAACATGACTTCCTTATTTCCAAACCACTTACCGACTGTAATTGTTGCATGAAGGAATTATTCCGGATATCAACTTCCAAAACATATTATTACAATACCATAAGGGGCTGTTTGGTAAATCTTAAGTGGAAAAAAATTGGATTTGGACTTTTAGTAATGGATTTCATGTTGGAATCCATCCACTTTTTTTGTCCCCTAAATAGGGAAATGTGTTTAGTTGACATAGGAAAGTGAAAAGTGGGAAGTGAAAAACTAGAGAAATATGTTTGGTTGAAATAGGAAACTAAAAATGGAAAGCGAAATAATGTATTATAATCGTAGTAAAATTATATTAAAATGTCAATTAATTTTTGATTGATTATTAGTTAGTTTAATAAATATTAACAAATATTAATGTATATGTTATAATTAATAAATAATTTAACATCATTAACTAATATTAACAAATATTAATAAGTATTTATATTTAACATTTTTAATTAAATATTTGTTACCAGGTACGAGTTAACTAATCAATATTTGTTATTCATTAATGTATATTAATTGGGGAGGGATTAGGTGGATGTTATTTTCTCAAAACCAATCTTCTTTCTTTCTCTCTCTCTCAAAACCGTTCTCCTTCTTCAAAAAAATCATTCCTCTCTCTCTCTCTCTCACTCTCAAACCACTCTCTCTCTCTCTCAAAACCGTTCTCCTTCTTCAAAAAAATCATTCCTCTCTCTCTCTCTCTCTCTCTCACTCTCAAACCACTCTCTCCATCATCGATCAAAACCACAAAACTATCAAAACCCACTCCTCTCTCTCTCTCTCTCTCTCTCTCTCTTCCCACACCATCTCCCTCCTCAGTCTTCACTCTCCTCCTCCTCCTCCTCCTCCTCCTCCGCATCTTCCTACCCTCGTCGACGCCGGCCTCCGTGCCGTGGAACAGCTATGGAGCTCGGCCATGGGGCTCTGGTGACTCCCGAGTGGAGCTTGAAAATTTTGGGTGGCTCCCGATGGTCGTTGGCCGCCAGTTCCAACCCACATCCACTTTTTTTGAGAGGATGTGGAAGAAAGGAATATGGAGGATTTCGAAGGGGACATGAACTGCAGAAGAAGTGAAAATCCACATCCTGTCCCCTTAGTTCATTGTGGAAAAAACTTTGATACAGTAGGGGGTATCAAAGTTTTGATACCCCCTATGTATGACATGTGGACCCTCTCAAAATTTATGTGTATATATATATATACCTCCTACTGTATCAAAGTTTTTCTCGTTCCTTGTTACCAAACAATGAATTTGGTGGATTTGGTTCCACTTTCAGGAAGAAGTGAAAATTCAGTCCCAGTTCCCATTTACCAAACAGGCCCTAAGCTTAGGATGTAATTAATTAAAAGATTATGCATTAATTTCCATATTTTAAGAACATGAAAATAAAGACGTCATAAACATCTCGTATGGTTTTAGTCAAGAGCAATGCTACAGTTACAACCAAACATTTACAACCTTCTTACAACCACTCACCCATTTTTTGACATGTGGACCAGGTGGTGGCATGGCCCACATGTCAGCAAATGGATGTAAGTTGTAAGAAGGTTGTAAAAGTTTGATTGTAAACCAAACATTTTCCTTTAGTCAACCGGCCGGTCTAGGTCAATCCTGGGAATGTTTATTTTGCCGGTGGATTAAAAGAGATTGGGTTGGGTCCTCGAGAGACTAGTCAAAATAAATATTTTTTTTTTTTTTGAAACAAATCAAACTTTCTATTAAAAAAAAAAAAAAAAAGTAAAGAAAGAAAGAAATGGACACCATTAACGAACCATTCATCATCTCATCAAAATTAAGAAACAAAGAAAAGGAAAAAAAAAAAAGGAAAAAGAAAAATTCCCCAATTCCACTCCTCCCCCAACCCTAACCCTAACCCTACAAATTGTCGTTGATGTCGCATTCGGACCTGGAGAAGCAGATCGAGCAGCTGAGGGAATGCAAGTTCCTGGCGGAGGCGGAGGTGAAGGCGCTGTGCGAGCAGGCGCGGGCGGTCGTCGTGGAGGAGTGGAACGTGCAGCCGGTCAAGTGTCCGGTCACCGTGTGCGGCGACATCCATGGCCAGTTCCACGACCTCATCGAGCTCTTCAAGATCGGCGGCGAGGCCCCCGACACCAACTACCTCTTCATGGGGGATTATGTAGGTACGCTGAAATTTTCCAGCTTTTTTTTTCTTTCTTTCTCTCTCTCGTTCGCAGATCTTGTCCATTTCTAAGCATTTTTTTTCTCGTCTATGGAAAGTCGTAGCTTTTAGCTGTTGAATTGTTGTAAAAAAAATAAAAAATTTATTTGGTTGAATACTGAATTATTAGGTATAGAAAGCCCTTTGGTGGACATCTGTATTGAATTCTCAAGCTGTAATATTTCTAGTGTTTCTATGAAATTTGTTCATAGAAAGTCGTAGTTTTAAGACGTTAAATGGTTATAAAAAGATCAGAGTTTTATTTAGTTTTGGGCAGTCGGCAATGTAATTTGTATGACCTTGTCCGATTGTCTTAGAAAGCCCTTCGGCGGAGTCTCTGTGTTGAGCTTTCAAGCTGTAGGGCACTTCGATTGAGGGTTAAGGGAGTTAAGTGAGGGGAAGTTAAAGTGAGGGAAAAAAAATCATGCTTGATTTGAGGGTCGGACTTTGGGAAATGAAGAATTTTGTTTAAAAAGACAAATGCTCCTTATTTGTCCTATAAAATATTAAGAGTTTTTTTTCTTTCATTTTTTTGCTTTCAACTTGCTGCTCCGTAGCTTATAAATGGTAGAAGCCTATAATTCTAATGTTACTTAATTTTATTATGTTTGGATTATAGTTATTTTCTTTATACAAGTATCAAATTTGTAGCTATTATTTTTTGGGAAAGATAACAAGTTTTAATTAAAAATCCAATCAAATTAATCTAATTTTATGCCATATGTAATAAGAGTATTTTTGTAAATGTTGTATTTTTATTAATATTCCTCCCACTCAAAACCTCCGATCAAATCAAGAGTTATTAAACACACCCCACTTAACTAGGGGTGAGCATTGGGTTAATTTGGTTCCAACCGAACCGAAAATCGAATAAGCAAAACCGAAACCGAACCAAATTTGTCCATAACCGAATTAAACATAACCGAATTAAATTGGTTCGGTTTTCGGTTTATTTGATTTTTCGGTTTATTTGCACATTTTTTTTGTTAATATATATAGTAACTAAATATACCTAGATATATATATATTTCTTATTTGGTTTTCGGTTTTAGACCGAAACCCAAAACCGAAACCGAAACCGAATAAGAAAATTTAATATTTTCAAAACCGAAACCGAACCTAATTTTTTAAAAACCAAACCGAATCTCTTATTCAAGTTCGGTTTGATTCGGTTTTTTGGTCCAAAACCGAATAATGCTCACCCCTACACTTAACTCTCCCTTCAATCCAAACGAGCTTATATGTATTGAGTTCCCTTCCCCTTCCCCTTCCCCTTCCCTTCACTTAACCCCACTTAACTCTGCTTATTTTTCTCCCTTAATCCAAGCAGACCCGTAATATTTCTGAAAGCTTTTCTTTTCTCCATTCCTTTTGGGATCTCCTCTTCTTGTCGTCTTTCTGTCGCTGTGGTGTCCTCTCCAATTGTCGTCTAGTCTCATGTTCTATGTTGTCGGAAGAGTTTTCCCATGTCAATGGAACTTTATGTTCGTATAACCCGAGCCAGCAGGACTTGTGTTGTCTTTTTTTGCGATGTTAAAAATCCCTTAGGACTTGTGTTGTTAAATTTACCAACTATACTTCACCTCACAGATTTGGTGGTAAATGTTCGTCCATTGTTCTCTCAACTTTTTTTATATTCTTGAGAGTTGACATGCTAGGAATGAGCTCTTAGCAGTTACTCTTATTGATTAGCTTGGTTGGTGTTAGTCGAATAAAGTGAACTAGGAAAGAAAGTTAGACATTAAGATGATTCTTTATATTTCACATCAAATGTTCATAAATACACGAGACGATCAAGTCCTAAGCAACAACCCGGTAGTAGGTATATACTAAGAAAGAACACAATTCTTAAGCACAACTTTGTAAGTACTTCCTAGCGACTGCTTGGATCCAGTCCCTCCAGATGATGCGAATTTCATGATGCCATGAACAACCATATCGCTTCCTTGATGAACTCCAGCCTTGGATAAGAAAAAATGTATGTGCATATATGTGGGAACTGTAACTAAAGCCTTTAGATGTCATTTTATAACTTGCTATTATTGCTGTGCACGGGTAATCACATATTAGTAACATGATGTAATAGAGAGACAATGGTGGGACTCCCTGTCAAACAGCAAATGTTTCTGCCATGTTGCTAGAGGTTTGAATTGTTTTATAAGCAAGAAATAGTTATGTACACCATTCGTGGTGTCCTGCACAGTACACAATAAAATTGAACTTTACTTAGCTCCTCCCAGGAGGTAATCAATGCTAACTGGGAGCCACATTCCAAGAATGTAGACATAACTCTATTTAAGTTAATCCGACTGTTTGGGGACTATTTGAGATGCACCATTTTGATTATCTATGCTACTATATAATGAGAAAAGTAGGCTTCACCGTAAAAGTTTTTGTTCCAAAAATGCCCTCATCAATATTTACTAATTAAAAATAGCTTGTTTGTTCTTCCCAAGTATTATAAAATACGTGCAAGGCATATATACTAGTAGTTATTTAACGTCAATACTGAAGAAGCTTATATTGTTCATATGCTATTGCTATCTCAAGAAGATTTAATTTTTCTTTTTCAAGAGCTTTATATGTCCTTGTTTTCCTTTTAACGTTGTATTATATGTTAAAGCTAGTTGACTGCTGTTAAATTGTTGTAAAAAAATCAAAATTTTCTTTGGTTGAATGCTGAACTATTAGGTATACAAAGCCCTTTGGTGGATATATGTATTGAATTCTCAAGCTGTGATATTTCTAGTGTTTCTATGAAATTTGTTCATAGAAAGTCGTAGACTTTAGACGTTAAATGGTTATAAAAAGATCATAGTTTTATTTAGTTTTGGGCAGTCGGCAATGTAATTTGTATGACCTTGTCCAATTGTCTTAGAAATCCCTTCGACGGAGTCTCTGTGTTGAGCTTTCAAGCTGTAGGGCCTACTTGGTTTGAGGGTTAAGAGAGTTAAGGGCTGTTTGGTTGCATGAAAGTGTGAAAGTAAAAAAAAGGAACTTGCGTATGCGATGTGTACACATAAATTTAGACTTTCCGAAAGTTGTTTGGTTCGTGGAATTGTAAGATGTGAAAGTGGAAAAAAAGGAGTTCCGTTGTTTGGATGGTTGTTGAAAGTGGAAGTTGGTTGGAGATGCGGTAATCATGGGTAGACTTACCCCCAACTAGTATCTTTGTCTGTGTGTGGATTAAAAATTATACTAATTTAACAACTTTATAGAAATATTACTCTAATTTTTAAACATATACCTACTACTACTATTATTATAAAATAATTTCCTTTTCATTTTTTCATGAATGTAATCAACTCATTCCGCACACGAACCATCCCAATCACCATTAATATAATAAAACAATACTCCAAGTCTTCTCTTTCCAACACATAAACCTCTCTCTTCATTCACCTCTCAAACTCTCTCTTTCCAATATAGAACCTTTCCTCTTGATTATTCTTCTTCTTCTTCTTCTTTTTCTCTCTCCCTATCTCACTTGTTTTTCTCTCAAACGGTTCCCGAATTTTTTTTTGTAAGAGCAGCAGCAAGAAGCCGCCGGTGGACCGTGCCGGCTACTTCGTTCGAGGCCCGCCGGGATTGGCGTCAATGGACCGCGCCGGCTCCTCCGTTCGAGGCCCACCGGGATTGGCTGCTTTCGGAGAGTCGGCTGGATAATCGCAACTCTCCTCCTTCAGAGCAGTTTCATAGCGGCGTCACCTCCCTTCTATCTTCTATCTTTGCTCACTTTCAGGGGACTTTTCTCCTTTTTTTGGATGTCAAAAGTGAGAAAAGAACGGGAGACAGAAATTGCGGTCGGTCTTGTCACCGCTAAAATTCCACTTTCAAGAGTTCCAACCAAACAAAGGAACTCGTACGAGTTCAGTGAGTTTCAATAAAAATAGCCACATCTGGCTGAGTTTCCTCCAACCAAACAGCCCCTAAGTGAGGGGAAGTTAAGTGAGGAAAAAAAATCATGCTTGGTTTGAGGGTGAGAGTTTGGAAAATAAAAAATTTTGTTTAAAAAGACATAAATATTCCTTATTTGTCCTATAAAATATTATGACTTTCTTTTTTGGCTTTTTTTGCTTTTAACTTGCTGCTCCATAGCTTATAATTGGTAGAAGCCTATAATTCTGATGTTACTTAATTTTATTGTGTTTGGATTCTAGTTATTTTTTTTTATACAAGTATCAGATTTATAGCTATTATTTTTTGGGAAGATACTTTGACAAGTTTTAATTAAAAATCCAATCAAATTAATCTAATTTTATGCCATATGTAATAAGAGTATTTTTGTAAATGTTATATTTTTATTAATCTTCCTCCCACTCAAAACCTCCAATCAAAGCAAGAGTTATTAATCACACCCTATTTAACTCTCCCTCCAATCTAAACAAGGTTATATGTTTTGACTCCTCTTCCCCTCACTTAACTTCCCTTCACTTAACCCCACTTAACTCTGCATATTTTTCTCCCTCAATCCAAGCAGACCCGTAATATTTCTAAAGGCTTTTCTTTTCTCCATTCCTTTTGGGATCTCCTCTTCTTGTCGTCTTTCTGTCGCTGTGGTGTCCTCCTCTCCAATTGTCATCTAGTCTCATGTTCTATGTTGTCGGACGAGTTTTCCCATGTCAATGGAACTTAATGTTTGTGTAACCAGAGCCATCAGGACTTGTGTTGTTAAATTTACCAATTATAGTTCATCTCACAGTTTTTGTGGTAAATGTTCGTCCATTGTTCCCTCAACTTTTTATATTCTTGAGAGTTGACATGCTAGGAATGAGCTCTTAGCAGTTACTCTTATTGATTAGCTTGATCGGTGTTAGTCGAATAAAGTGAACTAGGAAATAAAGTTAGACGTTAAGATGATTCTTTATATTTCACATCAAATGTTCATAAATACACGAGAGATCAAGTCCTAAGCAACAACCCGGTTGTAGGTATATACTAAGAAATAACACAATTCTTAAGCACAACATTGTAAGGAGTAAGGACTTCCTAGCGACTGCTCAGACCCAGTCCCTCCAGAAGATGCAAATTTCATGATGCCATGAACAACCATATCGCTACCTTGATGAACTCCAGCCTTGGATAAGAAAAGGGAAAAAAAAAGTGCATATATGTGGTAACTGTAACTAAAGCCTTTAGATGTCATTTTATAACTTGTTATTATTGCGGTGCACGGGTAATCACATATTAGTAACTTGCTGTAATAGAGAGACAATGGTGGGACTCCCTGTCAAACTGCAAATGTTTCTGCCATGTTGCTAGAGGTTTGAATCGTTTTATAAGCAAGAAATAGTTATGTACACCATTTGTGGTGTCCTGCACAGCACACAATAAAATTGAACTTTACTTAGCTCCTTCCTGGAGGTAATCAATGCTAATTGGGAGCCACATTCCAAGAGTGTAGGTACATAACTCTATTTAAGTTAATCCGACTGTTTGGGGACTATTTGAGTTGCACCATTTTGATTATCTATACTATTATATAAGGAGAAAAATAGGCTTCACCGTGGAAGTTTTTGTTCCAAAATGCCCTCATCTATATTTACTAATTAAATTTAGGTTGTTTGTTCTTCCCAAGTATTATAAAATACGTGCAAGACATGTGCATATATACTAGTATTTATTTAACGTCAGTACTGAAGAAGCTTATATTGTTCATATGCTATCTCAAGAAGATTAAAATCTTCTTTTTCAAGAGCTTTATATGTCCTTGTTTTCCTTTTAATGTTGTGTTATATGTTAAAGCTAGTTGACTGCTGAATAAGTCTCCCTCACAGAGCTTGACAACTGGAATTCTCTGGAGAGGCTAAACCTGTGAAGAACAACGATAAACTTGACATATTCAGCATCATAAACATCAATTATTTCTTATGAGCTTAACATGTGAACAATAAATGAATCTTATTGCTTGTGTGGTTGAAGGTTTTCTTTGTGATTCCTGCAGTTTGCCGAACATTGGTTTAGTTTGCTACAAAATATTTATCTAAAAACTATCTTTGTTTTTGTTAAATTAAGCAGTAGCTTGTTAATTTGGACCCTAGAGAATCATCTCTCCAGATATTGTTCAAGCTATGCCTTGTCCTTTCAGATGGGTTTGTTCGAAGATGGAGTAGACTATATTAGAAAGCTATAGTTTTGGCATATTTCTTTTGGATCTGCCAGCCAATTTTGATCTACCAGCCAATTTTGATCTACCATGGAGTTCTAATCATTTAAATACTTTAACTTGGAAATATATTTAATTTATGCTTAATTTTGTAGATTTATTACCTCCGAAATTTATTGCATCTCATTAAGTTCTCTCCTCATTTGTCTGTGCGTTTCTTTCTTCATCTTAGTTATCTCTATATATTCCCTCCCTCTTTCTTTTCCCCATTATCTCTACCATTCTTTTCCTATTATCTAATCGTCCTGTGGTTGTCTATTTCTTAATGTTTTTCTTTTCTCTTGAAGAACACTAGAGATCCTATGCAGATTATTGGAAATTTATCTCATTTTGTTTTTGAATTTTTCTATTGTTAACAAATATATTACTTACCAGTTACCATATTTTATGAGAAATAGAAATTGTCATCTAGACATTCTCTGTAGATGATAACAAATTTATCTCAACGTGATATCCTTTGAAACTTTTCTTTATCTGAACAAATTGATTAACATCTATACTTGCAAATTCCATTATTGGAATTCTTTATTTCTATCGACATGCATCACAGGTTGAAAGTCTGGGGCATCCCAGTGCCACTAGGGTCCCTCTAATGCAGGGTATTGGAAGGTTCAGCAGCTCTGTAGCTCCAAAGTCCATATTATCTCACTTTCTCATTTATTAGGCCACTGGTTTAGGAAGCATGTAAGTCCAAAGTAGCTGTCATATTTATATTAGAAACAGCACATGCACTCGAAAATACACTAGAACACACCAAATCTGTGGACAAGTTATTGTCTCATTATTTGTGTTATGTTGTACCTTTTTCGAGTCAGTGAAACATAGCCATCTGTGCTGATTCCGTTCCTTTAGTTAACTACTAATTATTTACATTTCTATAAATAGAGTAAAGGCTTTGAATTCTGGATTGGGTATTATCACGCCTTTTCCTTTTTATTGGTAAGTAAATATTTTCGTAGGGTTGATACTGTGCTACATAGAATATCATTGGTCTCTGATACTGCCCGAAAGATTGTATCTGGTTTTGCAGTGCTATTATTTTGTCTGGTGCATCTGCTTTTGACAATGATGCCAATTAACATTGCATCCATCTTAATGCAGATCGTGGTTATTATTCGGTGGAGACTGTCACACTTCTGGTGGCCCTTAAAGTTCGTTATAGAGATAGAATTACGATTCTGAGAGGAAATCATGAGAGTCGGCAAATAACTCAAGTGTAAGTGATGTATACTTTGCCACTCACATATATTTATGACTTGGTCTCGCACTAACAGAGAAATGATTGGAGAGCCGCTACTAAAAATTCACTTTTGAGGTTCTTCTGGGTATTTATGAAGGATCAAATTTATGCACTTAGGGAATATTTCCTCTTCTTTATGTGTATGATCGTTTTTGGGATTTCTGGAGAGGGTATTTACAGTTCTCTTGTTTGGGTGAATCAAAGGAATGTACCACAACCATTATGAAAGAGTGTTCTTTTTCAGTTAGATCATCGAAAATTATTAACTCTGACCAACATGTAACAATAGATTTTGATGGGACCTGCTTAAGTTGCCTAGCAAATTAAAGAAAACTACTGTTGGATATCTAGAGTAATGCCATTTCTCATGATTTCACCAAATCTTAGCATCTGTTCTCTATGTAATTGTATTTTGGAAGTCTTCTTAGCATATGATCCATGCGAAAATCTTGCTCTCAACTTAATCTCAATTAGCCTAAAGATTAGTTTACCTTTATCAATATCTTGGCTTGTGGTTGCAGGTATGGCTTCTACGATGAATGCTTGAGAAAATACGGAAATGCAAATGTCTGGAAGTATTTCACTGATCTTTTTGATTATTTACCACTTACAGCTCTTATAGAGAACCAGGTTTAAGTTTTAAATTATTGCATGATATTTTGATTTATATCTTTGCGTGTTCTCTCTTACTAAAATTTAAACTGTATGCTCTAGGTATTTTGCCTGCATGGGGGTCTTTCCCCATCCTTGGATACTTTGGACAATATTCGTTCTCTAGACCGTATACAAGAGGTATGCATTGCACCATTGCTTTGTTTTGTCCCTTGTACTGTCGTTAAGTGCCTTCGACATTGTTATCTATTTCACTAGGCTGTGATTATCTTTTTCTTTAAACTACTTTTCAGCAGTAATTCTATTTTCCTGCTAAGCCGTTTGCATGCATATTAATAACACATAATGTTATTTATGTTTATAAGTAAATATGTTAAACGCAAACTCTCTAAATTTATAGTGTTAAAGAAGGGCTTGTACATGGATTTTATTTGGCTGTGCCTTGTAAATTATGCTAATCCACGGGACTGTTTTATTCAGTTGATATATGAGGAACACGTGCGATTCATGTTTTTTCCTTATCTTATTTAATTTAGTCAGTTTAGAGCAATATGATGGATCATTGCTATCGCTTTATTGGACATTTTGACCATTGCAACATCTGTTCTTCCAGTCGGGCGGATCTCATGGAAGGGGGTGGGGATTGAATTTTCAAAAAAGAACAAGTATAGGTATTTTTCCTTTTTTTTTTCCCGATGTTATATATATCCAACCCCTAACTATTTGTCAAAGGCTAGGTCAGTTGGTTCAGTAATTAAAATTTTAAGATTTTATCTTTTTAAGGACATGGAGTCGAATCACCTGACATACATTTGAATTAGATTTTTTTTTTTTTTCTCAAGCCTCACTCATTTTCAAGCCCCCTCTGACTTACTCCCTGGATCCACCCCTGCTTCTAGTTCAATTTTTAGCAAGCAAATGTTAAGTGTTAGTCGTGCCTAAGATGCAGCATTGTATTTAGGATGGGATGCAGAGACAAATCTTCGCCGGAACTTTAGGGAAATGACCAAATACATGTTGGTCTCAGCTGGTACTTTCAATACATGGTATTTTCATAGGACTATTTCATAATCTACAGTGGAACTTAATGGACATGAAACCCTGCTAAATGCTAATGGATGTGGAGGATTACATTGTAACAGAAACAGTTTCTAAACAGACCAACAGAATTTCCAGCAAAATGTCATGCTTAGACCATAGCTACTAAAGCAAGCCTAGGTGAAAAACTCAACTGTAAGGGAGTTGTATCTTGCTTCACCCAAGTGCACGGCTTGTTTTTGCTACGAACAAGTGTGATGTTATGCAAGGGCCCTAATTTAGGGTTCAAGCGCGGATAAAGGTGCCTTATTTTGTTGTGAACAACTTAGAACAGAGCAACATGCCATCTCTTTGATGTTCAGGGCCCTAATTTTCTTATTATTATATGTCTTCTTTGCTCAGGCACGTGCCTCATTTTTTGTGCTTTGTGCCTAGGTCTCAAAGAACCTTGGCACCTCAGTGCGGTTTTCACTTCTGAAAACTATGGGTTATAATGGTTAGAATTTTCTGGAGAAGAACTACATAATTGATCAGTTAGAAGAGTTTAACAGACTGACTACTGAAAAGAACTTCTGAAATGAACAGTTAGACACGAACTGCAGATATGAACAAAGAGAGGATTTAAGACATGAAATTTAGTTCTGAAATAAACTGAGTGGCTCTTGGTGGTTCTTTTTTGACATAAGAAATCTTTCCTTTTGGTTGAAGACTCTCACAACAGAAAAGCAGGTACCTATTAAAAGCTATGAAATTGTGGAGAATTCTGACAATCAAAAGCAGTTGGTTCGGTTGGATAAAGTGCACTACTCTAAGGTCATGTCGTGTTGCCTGTAGATAGCTTAGTGGGTGTTGCAAAACCACTGCAGGTGAACTTGAAACTATTTACAATCCAGTTTCTGGATACCTGCAATTTTGGATGCTTACATCTTTGTTACTAACAAAAGCTCTGCTGGATGACGATGGGGCTGCTGCATTTATTATTGAATTTTTGTAGCAGACGATGCTTTAAGTGGTATTACGCCATTTTGACTATAAAGTACTCCCTTTGGGAGGATTTTGCATATCTTTGTTGTTGTTGTTGTATTACATACAAAATTTAGAAAGAAAAAAAAAAGCCTAAAGTATTGTAACATTTATTGCAACAACACCACTACATAAAAACCAAACCCCCCTAAATTAAGAAAGCTCATTTTTTTGACGTACCTGTAGTCCAGACCCAACAAAACGTAGTTCATCCAGTTTGATATGTAGTACACCTCTAACTTTTAGCTGGCTTGCTTCAGGACACACTGGATGCTTGTGGTGGAATGTCAACGTATCACCATCCATTGATCTTAGTCCACAATTATATGAAGGCCATGAGTCTAGGTTGTATGTTGGCAGGTAGGCAACGTGTTTCACCACTACTTTACATGCAACCAAAAAACCCTAAATTAAGAAAGCTCATTTTTTACGGCGTACCCCTTGTCCAGACCCAACAAAATGCAGTTGATCCAGTTTGGTATATAGTACACCTAACTTTTAGCTGGCTCCCTTCAGGACACACTGGATGCTTGTGGTGGAATGTCAACGTATAACAATCCATTGATCTTAGTCCACACAATTATATGCAGGCCATGAGTCCAGGTTGTATGTTGGCAGGTAGGCAGGTTTTTACCAATTTGATTATGCAGTTCAAGCCCTTTCCATGGAGGGGGCTTTACTTTAAATGGACCAAACATCTGGACACAGCACAGTATTAAGGAAACGGCAGGAGGATCTCCTGTAAATTAAATAGTTTATGTAGTTGTTCTAGTTGATAGAAGATATCTGCTAGTTATGTCAGCTTGTTTTATTCTTTGACAAGTGTTTCTGGATTTGGTATAGTAAAAGTAGCATAAACCCCCCTTACAAAGATTGCAGTAGTTTATTGGTTCCCATGATATAATCTGTAGCAAGTATTAGTTTCCCTTCATTGGAAATATTTATTTTGGGGCATCATTCATATATCTGCTACATTTTTCTTTTCTTTTGTTGATATTCTCTCTGTGAGGTTATAGGTTCCTCATGAAGGACCCATGTGTGATCTCCTCTGGTCGGATCCAGATGATAGATGTGGATGGGGCATATCACCAAGGGGAGCAGGATACACATTCGGTCAGGACATTGCTCAGCAGTTCAATCACACAAATGGTCTTACACTAGTAGCTAGAGCCCATCAACTAGTCATGGAAGGTTTCAACTGGTGTCAGGTTAGTCAACTCAGTAAAAGAAAACCTTTTCTTTTTCTTTTATTTTTAAATTGTTCAGTGCTTCAACATGATTATGCTTCTGAGACCTGCACACACTATATGGGTGTTTACTTTTCAGTTGGCTAAATATTAGTAAGAACGTGTGTGCAAGTATGCTGTCTTCTGGCTTTCTCCTCGCAATGCAAGTTTACTTCTGCAGAAACATACAGTTATAGATTTTTGTGATTGTTCAATGTTAGATTTAGTGAGACTCGAGCCTTGATTTTGGTAAATGAGACCACCTCGGGTGTAGCTCAAAGTTGTGTACAGTATTTGATCCATTGGAAGTTTTCTCATGTATGCATGTTATAAGATTATGACAACTGAGTGATCTATGTAATTATCCTGCAGGACAAGAACGTTGTTACAGTATTTAGTGCACCAAACTACTGTTACCGCTGTGGTAACATGGCAGCGATCCTGGAGATTGGCGAGAACATGTCTCAGAATTTTCTCCAGTTTGATCCAGCACCACGGCAGATTGAGCCCGACACAACACGCAAAACTCCAGACTATTTTTTGTGAACTCCATGGCTCTCACACCCGCCGGTAACAGTGTTTATTTGCTGCCTTGTCTGTTCTATAGAATTGTCATAGAAATGAGGAGTTTTGTCAAGTGGAGAGATTATCATCACCATTCTTTTGTTTGGGGCTTTTATTGCTGCTGCTGTGCCTTTCTAGTTTAAAAGGACTTTCAAGAGGGTTTGTTGTGCATTGTTGTTTTGTATTCTAATCAAGAGGAAGCAGCAATAAAGCATACATTACACTATTAGTGCTTATACATAATTTTCCAATTTAAAGAGAGACAATATGCAAAGGTTGGTCATTTTATTTCGTTTAAAGGTTGTTTTGAACATTTTAGCATTTTCTTAGTTTTGTGACAGCGATCCCTGAGATTCCAAACTTGATTGTAATCTACTAAGCAATTGGTGCCAAGCTGCTCCTGTTGTAACTAATATTCAGGATCTGTGCAGTTAAACTAGTTTATGTCGGACATAATTAGTAAAGGTTCATTCTTTTCTCTTTCCTAGGGTTTTATTGCTAAACTATATTTGTTAAGACTGATCACAGACTGGGACTAGTGTATCATATCTAGTTTCTGTTGCATATGGACCAAATGTTCAAACACAATTTAAATTTTTTTTGCCAATCCTTGAGTCTTTTGGTTGGAGTAAGAGTACAAAGGGAGAATCAGATGGCAATAGAAAGTGGAGGAATGGAGAGGGATGGCCTGATAAATCTCAATGAAATTGAGGCACGAAGTCCTTGAGCAATGCTAGGGCTACAACCAAATGGGTTATAATTCATTTACAACCGTCTACGTGGCGGCTACCAATTAGGTCATCTCTCCCTATGTGGGATATGAGGGGAGGGGAGAGCCAATTGTCAAATGTCATGTAGATGGTTGTAAATGAGTTTTACCCATTTGATTGTAAACTTGGGGGGCGTTTGGTTCAACTTTTGGAGGCTTCAGAATGGGTTTTGAATTTCTTATGTCTAGGATTGAAAATTAGTGAGGAATATTAGGGGTTTCAAATCTCCATTGATGTGGAAAGCTAATACCCTCGATTGTTTTGGTATTTCGTTTGGATGCTAATACCCTCCATTGATGTCTAGGATTGGAATTTCTTACTCATTGTTTTGGTATTTTGTTTGGATGCTAATACCCTCCATTTACTTCTAAAACTATAACTTCTATCTCAAACATGTGAATGGTAACAGTAGCATTATGAAATGAATAAATATTATTTATGAAAATGTAAACAAATCAAAATTGCTATCTATGTGTGAACCAAACATAGAAATGAAATAATAAATTTTTTTGGACTACATATTTCTAATGGTTTTTTCTAAGGGCACCACCCTTTTTGCTAGGGGCTAGCCCAAAAATGTTTTAAAATATTACAAGTTTGCCATCAATTTTTTTTACTTGGGGCTAGTCCAAGCAAAGGTATAAATACCAACTTTTGCTTTCTTTTTCTCTCTCCCTCTACTCTTTTCTTTTCTTCCTCAACTCTTTTCTTCTCTCCCTCAACTCTAGGTCAAAGAATTTAACCCCAAGTTTTTTCCCAACCAACATTTTTTTCAATTTTTTCTCTCAACTCTAGGTCATTGAATTTTATCCCAAATTTTTTCCTCAACTCTAGGTCATTTACTTCTCTCATTTATTGGTAAGTCATCGAATTAATATATGTTTAATGTTTTAAACATGAATTTCACATATAAAAAGTTGAATTATGTGTTTAATGTAGAAAAATATTGAACATGGAACAACCGGGATCATCAAATATTGTATACTCTCTTCCCGCCACGTCCGAAGAAAACTTTGATGCATCGGAAGCCCTCTTGGTAACTAAATTTTAACTTTTCATCGGATGAAAAATCGGGTTGTGACACAGAGGACTGTCACCTCTCTGGCAGTCTCGATCATAGATTAGGACTGCCAGAGAGGTGGCAGTCCTTCACATATGTAGGACTGCCAGGGGCCTGACAGTCCTACATATGTGAAGGACTGCCACCTCTCTGGCAGTCCTATTCTATGAAATCTATTTGCTTTATGATGTTGTCTAATTGTATTAACTGTTAAGTTCTATTGTAGGACTTGAGATCTTCCGATTTTGCGGTACTTGCTCCAATTGCAGTTAATGTAGCCTATTTATTCTTGACCGATCTTTGTTTTGAATCAAGCGAGGGTGCGGTACATTAGTGTCGAGAAGTTGGACGAAAAAACTACATAGTTCTAGTGATATCCAGATCGGTCCGAAATCGCCCGGGACGACAAACTGTGGTGGCTGACCACTACGACGTCGAAATCGACTAAGTATGGATATATTTACAATTTGACATTTTGTATATGGAGGACCACTTTTGTATACAGTGAAATATGAAGTCCACTAATCTATATGGAGTAAATTTTGTATACAGTGAAATATGAGGTTCAGTATGTTATATGTGTTTTTACATGTGTGCTATCTGTGTTATATGTGTCTAACTGTGCGCTATCTGTGTTATATGTGTCTACCTGTGTGCTATCTGTGTTATATGTGTTTACATGTGTGCTATTTGTGTTATATTTGTTTACATGTGTGCAAGTATGTGTGGCAAAATATACCAATTTGTTAAATTATCCGATCCAGTATCAGGACTGCCACCCCCTTGGCAGTCCTATTTGTAAGTCTCTGTGATGAGAGTTTTGAAACTCTCTATCACAGAGAGTTTCAATTAGGACTGCCACCCACCGGCAGTCCTTCACATATGTAGGACTGTCAGGGTGCTGGCAGTCCTAATTGAAACTTGCTGTTATATAAATGGTCATTCTCCTGTATTTTAGCACGGAGAATGGCCATTCTCCGTGTAATTTAGCACGGACAATGGCTATCTGATCCAGTATTAGGACTACCACCCCCTGGCAGTCCTACATTGAACTAGGACTGTCAGGGTGCTGGCAGTCCTAATTGAAACTTGCTGTTACAGCAAGTATCAATTAGGACTGTCAGCACCCTGGCAGTCCTAATTAATGTAGTACTGCCAGGGGAGTGGCAATCCTATTCGTAAGTCATTGAATTAATATTTGTTTGCGATTCTAAAATTTTGACAAAAAGTGCTAAAACGGAGGTCCAAACATTATTTTTTTGCGATTCTAAAATTTTGGAAGGTCGTCTAACGATGAAGCTGTTAATCTCAGTCTTCTCGAAGATACGCTCATTTTGCGACAAACTGGACCTCGTTTCGACCTCCCAGTCAAAAGTTATGGTCCTCCAAAGTTTCAACTGACCAAAAAATGCACTGGAATGACCATTCTCCGTCTTAATTTACATGGAGAATGGTCATTCCCAGTGTTAAAACGTAGGAGAATGACCATTCTTCGTGTTAATTTACACGGGGAGAATGACCATTCTCCGTGCTAAATTACAGAGACTTACAAATAGGACTGCCACCCCCCTGGCAGTCCTACATTCAATTAGGACTGCCAGGGTGCTGGCAGTCCTAATTCAATGTAGGACTGCTAGGGGGTGGCAGTCCTGATACTGGATCAGATAGCTATTCTCCGTGCTAAATTGCACGGAGAATGGCCATTCTCCATGCTAAATTACAGGAGAATGGCCATTTATATAACAACAAGTTTCAATTAGGACTGCCAGCACTCTGGTAGTCCTCCTTTTGTGTAGGACTGCCAGGGGGGTGGCAGTCCTAATTGAAACTCTCTGTGACAGAGAGTTTCAGTTTCAAACTCTCATCACAGAGAGTTATAAATAGGACTGCCACCCCCCTGGCAGTCCTACACTTAAGTAGGACTGCCAGGGTGCTGACAGTCCTATTTGAAACTCTCTGTGACAGGGAGTTTAATTTTAAAACTCTCATCACAGAGGGTTTCAATTAGGACTGCCAGGGTGCTGGCAGTCCTGATACTAAATCAAGAATATCAGGAATTGGCCAACAACTTAAGTTTCCAAACGTAAATAACAACTACATATCCAACAAGTACATAAATAACAACATAAATCACAACTACATATCAGACAAAATATCCAACTTCAAAAAAATAACATAAGTGTCAATTACATATCCTTCGAAAGTCTGCCCAACAACTTAAGTTTCCAAACAACAAATATATCCTTCAAGTTTCAAACAACAAAAACATCTTTACAAAAACATCCAGAGCTCGTTGCTTCGACACGTGCCGGTGGCGGCGTCCGAGATCGAGCTTGGGGCGTCGGTTCGGAAATTGTTAGCGGACGCTCGAGAGGACGTCCCGAACGTTCCTTCCGCTTTGACGCGGTGGGCCGTATTCTTTTGTTAGAGGCCGGTGGACTGCAGGGCAACATACAGTTATTAAATAATAGAAACATAAATAGGACATGCAGATACCCCCCGCATATGAGAATCATGCAGTTACCCACCCCCATATCTCATTACAGTAGGACTGCCAGGCCTGTGGCAGTCCTAATGTAAATCAGGACTGCCACAGTCCTGACAGTTCTCTTTCACAAGAGGACTGCCAGAACTATGGCAGTCCTGATTTACATTAGGACTGCCACAGGCCTGGCAGTCCTACTGTATTCAACCCGAACGGCCAAAAACGACATGCTCGTTTGTCGTGTTCTAGGGTTAGAGTTTCAAGATAAAATGTGGGTTTCTTGTGTTCGAAAATTTCTTTCATGAACCATAAAGAGATTCTAAACCTAATTTATCAAAAAAATTTAGAGAATTAAAAATATTCTAGGGTTTTGAATAGAATGTACATAATTTTTGAAGAAATTAGGGAAGAACGTACCTAGATTCCGGTTGCTTTGACTTGCGTGTCATCTCTTCGACGAATGTTGTGGAAGAAATCTTGGTGGAGGAATTAGGAGTGGAGTGGTAGAGAAGAAAAAATTAGGATTTTTGGAGAGAGAGAGCTCTTTTTTTCTTTTTGAGGAGAGAGAGTGTAGAATGAGTAATGAGAAGAAATGAATGGTTTGGGGGGTTGGGCTGCCCCCAAGCAAAATTTGGGTGCCGCCTAGCAAATTCTCCACCTTCTTAGGCTGCACCCAAGTAAGGGTTACCCTGTCACGCCCCAGAACCAGAATACTGGAGAGCGGGGGCAGACATAGCCAGCTACGTATAATGAAATGGAATCCATCTCACCATATGGTCACGGCTGTCTAGATATGTGAGGGTTTATCTACAAGCCATCAGTCTCTTAAGGTCATAAATTATTCTATTGTCTCAATCTCAACCAACTAGTAATAGTTACAAGATATCAGACCACCAAATATACAATTGTAAGGCGTCCCAAACATTACATATCCAGATGATCATGAAGCTAGTCGTACAAAATGTAAGGACTAGCAAGAGTTAAGTCATACATGATCAACCTCGAGTTGCCAATTATGTTACAGCCCGTAGGCAGACAGTAAGTAAAATATACACGAGCTAACACTTGCTCGGCGGCTAAACGCCTCAAAAGAATAATGTACAATTACAGTGGGAGAACAAAAGAAACCCACTCGTTGCCAGGATTCCCTCTAGTGGTCACCATCTGGCTGGAAAGCAGGTGGATCCTTTGCTGCTGCTCCGGTAGCTGGCCATACAAAACCAGCTGGGTTAGACCCCAGAAAGAGCAAGTGCCACAAAGGAGGCTTCACTTAGGAACTAAAACCAGCAATTAGCACAAGAATATAATTACATAATAAGAGACAGTAATTTAAGAAAAGCATGACAGGTGAACATAAAAGACAATCTTGTACAGAATCAATAAAAGACAGAACATATGAAAAAGCATGACAGGATGATATACGATGAGATAACCATGGGACTATTCAGATAACCAGGTTACAACCCGTAAACCAAATAAGGACCGAGGTTGTAACCCTTCGTCTGAACGGAACTTGGCTTCTCCCACCATTTATCGGCAAGGTAAATATAAGAAATCAAGACATGTAACAATCTTGTACGAGACTAGACTGATTGAACTCCATCCAACATTCACGGCCAAGCAATAAGTACGGCTTGATACTTTAACTAACTATGGTTATCACAGGCCTAGTTACTAGCAAGATGCAATGAGAATTCCAAGTCCGGTTACCTGTTTGTTACTACCTGAGTGATCCCAGCAAGAAAAGGAAAATATAGCAGGATATAGCAGACACACTGTAGTAAGATACATGTGTCCTAAGGTACCACACTCGACGGCGGGCTGGAAGTGCGCTCATCTCGACGGATAGCAACAAATCCCACGTATATATATATAAGGCCGGGACCAAAGGGGCAACATGTAACTGGGAAATTCTCCATGAACTATTTGATCAATCTAGTCATTAACCTAGCCAGATTCAGTATGAATCCCTGACCGTGGTGCTCAGGGATCATGCCCTAGACATGATGCAAGACACAACCGGACTAGTAGTTTATACAAGCACAATCCATGCAAACAACCACGGTGTCCAGGCCAATGAATTAATTTGTCAAAAGTGCGCCACGACGGGCCACTATCATGCATGTCAGGGTACTTGTCAAGAGTGCACCACCACGGGTCACTGTCGTGTCATGTGCAGCAGGTCAAGTTATCAGGTCAAGTTATCAGGTCAAGTTATCATGTCAGGAGTGCACCACGACGGGCCACTATCAAGCATGTCAGTTCTTGGTCACACCATGCCAGGTACAATTATCATTTCAATCATGTCAATCAAATCGGGATTATCAAGTTCGGGACAAAAGGCGTAAGGATATAAAATGGGCATAAAAATATACAATAAAGGTTACAAGACATGGGCAATTAATAATAAAATAATAGTACACAGGGTTATAGAAAGTCATGCGGCTCAGGCTATGCGGCCAGGAAAGGAGGGGGGCGCATGCGGCTCAAATGGGAGTTGGATTCATGCGGCTAGGGAAAGAAATCCATGCGGTTGGGGGAGCTAAGAGCCCATGCGGCTCGGAACAAGCGCAGCTCATGCGGCTGGCGGGGGCAGGTCTCATGCGGCTCACAGAGATGAGGGTCCATGCGGCTGGAATATAGAAGACTTCATGCGGCTGAAGATGCAAAGCCTTATGCGGCCAGACTGGTCATGAGCCTATGCGGCCAGGAGATGAAGGGGGTTGCATGCAGCTCAGTTAGGAGCTCATGCGGCCAGGGAAGGGTGGTGAGCATATGCGGCTAGAATAAATCGGGTCATGTGGCCCGGACTCAGAAGCCCATGCGGCTCAGTTAGGACTGGGCCTTATGCGGCAGGGTTAAACTCATGCGGCTAGAAATGTAAGTCTCATGCGGCTAGGATTAAATCTTCATGCGGCTGAGAGAATTGAGTTCCTGCGACATAGGCCATACGGCCAAGTAACACAGCAAGGCTTATGCGGTCAGGAATAAAACTTGCTGCATAAAGCTATGCGGCTAAGTCCATTCGGCTATAAACTGTTCTTCATCTCCATCCTTCCGAGAAGAAGAACCCTTCAAGCCATGGCTCCCAAGCTCCATGAATCTTTCATCCAGAGTCCAGATCCAAACTTCTATAGGTCAAAATGGGGCAGAATGAAATGCTCTACAACATGGAACCATCAAAACTCGAAAATAACAAGATTAAATAGATCAAAATCCAAGAAATCTGAAATAACATAAACTTAGATCTACAAGAATCTAGCCATGGAAATTGAAAATGTCAAGTACTAAAGTGTTTTAGAATGTAGTAAGGAAGAGAATGAAGTAATAAAATTTGAGTTCCTCCATGAAGCAAGTTGCACTTGCCTAGACCTCTCTCTCTCTCTCTCTCTCTCTCTCTCTCTCTCTCTCCGGGTAGGTGAAGAAGATAAATGGTGGAGAAGAAGAGTAATGAATAATAATGGAAGAGAGAGAGATGAATGGATATTTATGGTGGGAGTGGTGGTAGGTGGGAGTGGTTTGGTTCACATAAAACCCAACCAAGCCAAACCCACTAAACCGAACCAAACCAAGCCAATGCAATGCCATGAGGAACCATGTAATGAAATACTCAATAAACCAAGCTCCATTAATCAGAATTAATCTATGAACGATAAATGACAATTAAACCTTTATGCTAAATATGAAATAAACCATAACTAACTAATCAAGAAAAATGAGAAATACAGGTCAGAAATACGAACACGTATAAAATACGTATCACAAATTTTGGGGCACTACATCCTACCCACCTTAAAAGAATTCCGTCCTCGGAATTTAATCAAGAGGCTCGGAATGTCGGGACAGCTATACTATCGAAAGCAATCCACGCTACCAATCAATCATACAATCATACATGCAAGCAAGGAATCGAAGTGCAAGGCATAAGGGAGATATTACACCTCACGAGCCAAACCGATTGGGATAACGTGATTGGATATCATCCTCACACTCCCACGTTTGACTCTCCCAAGGAGCGATGAACTCAAGTAACACGGACTAAACTGATAGTCTTGCGCTTGAGGTCTCTCTCTTTGGCAAACAGGGACACGGGCCTCTCCTCATACGAAAAGGTTGGTACCAATAACCGTTTTCGAATGATCTAGAAAATGGCTTGGGCCCGGGATATGCCGTTGTAATTAGGATACATGAAACATGACATGTGTCCCGCATGACGACAGCAGAAAGTAAGACAATATGACACAGATACCTCTCCGCCGATTCTGGATCTGGGCCTGGGCTAGGGCGAACTGCTGAGGCCTCTGTTGCTGGAAGGCCTGGGCCTGAGACGGCAATGGACCTGGGAACGGAAGCTGCTGTGGTTGGTGAACTGGAGCTGATTCTGGTGCTGGTGCTGGTCCCATAACCAAGGGACTAGTTACTGTCGACGATAATCTGTTTCTGAACGGACAAGATCCTATCATGTGGTCCGGCGAACCATAAACCAAGCACAATTCCTGTGCTCTGCGGCACTCAGTAACAACATGCCCGGGCTTCCCGCAATGAGAACAACCGGTTGCAAAAGGCCGCTTCTGCTTCTGCTGCTGGGGATAGGTCGGGGCAGAATGCTGTAAGGAGGTAACCAAATCTGTCCTTGTAGCTCCAATGGTCAGGGCCCTAGCTGCTGGGGCCGGTGCTGAGGATTGGTTCATCTGGTCATGAGACCGCTTCCGACCTCCGGTCCGGTCCGCTATCCTTCGGGAAGTGTACTCATGCCTCCTCGCTGCTCGCAAGACGGCATCAAAAGTTCTGTGCTCGAACTGCTCTACTGTCAATATGATCTCCAAGTAGAGCCCCTGCTGAAATCGCTGTGCTCTGTCTAGCTCGGTTGCCACCAAGGTGGGAGCAAACCGACTCAACCTTGAAAACTCGACCGCATATCCGTCGACCGTCCTGTTCATCTGCCTGAGATTACTAAACCTGGTCTGCAGGTCATATCTAGCCACCGCGTCGAAGTACTTGGTCTGAAACATATCACTGAATACCGCCCACATGACAGGCGTACCCAAACTCGCTGCTTGCATAGCCCACCAGCTGCGGGCTAGATCTAGTAACTGCAGGCGTACCACAGCCACCTTCTCTGCTTCAGAGGTCCTGGCTGCCTCCAAGATAACTTCAATGTCCTGTAGCCAGGCATCTGCAGCAATAGCATCCTCGCTGCCGTCGAAGAAGGGAGGGTTCAGGCGCTTGAAATTGTTGACCGTACTGTTCCCTCGAGGACCACTTCCGCTGATAGCATCTTGTACTGCTTGCTGCAAGGCATCACCTCGACGGTCCTGAGACGCAAGCAACTCACGGATGAGCCCTATCAAGACCCCATCCTCTGGCCCTGCTGGCTGAACTGGCTGGACTGGGGGCTCTGGTTCTCCAGAAGGCATGGCTCGGGAGGCGGCTGCTGAGGACTGATCTTGATCTTCTTGCTGTTGCTGGTCTGCCGGCCGAACTTCTTCTGGCTGATCAACAGGAATGATGCCACTGAAGCAATGACATCGAGAATATTAGGGAAGGACCAGGATAGAACAATGATGCAAGCATGTTATCAAGTCAGGGATCCAAGGAGATAAGAAGATACGAGTGGAGATCAAAGGCGAGTACAGATTGAGACATCTATCCGGTAAACCCTCACATTCCTTGATTGACAAGACCTGCATGGGCCACCACTTAAACCATGTCACGCCCCAGAACCAGAATACTGGAGAGCGGGGGCAGACATAGCCAGCTACGTATAATAAAATGGAATCCATCTCACCATACGGTCACGGCTGTCTAGATATGTGAGGGTTTATCTACAAGCCATCAGTCTCTTAAGGTCATAAATTATCCTATTGTCTCAATCTCAACCAACTAGTAATAGTTACAATATATCAGACCACCAAATATACAATTGTAAGGCGTCCCAAACATTACATATCCAGATGATCATGAAGCTAGTCGTACAAAATGTAAGGACTAGCAAGAGTTAAGTCATACATGATCAACCTCGAGTTGCCAATCATATTACAGCCCGTATGCAGACAGTAAGTAAAATATACACGAGCTAACACTTGCTCGACGGCTAAACGCCTCAAAAGAATGATGTACAATTACAGTGGGAGAACAAAAGAAACCCACTCATTGCCAGGATTCCCTCTAGTGGTCACCATCTGGCTGGAAAGCAGGTGGATCCTTTGCTGCTGCTCCGGTAGCTGGCCATACAAAACCAGCTGGGTTAGACCCCAGAAAGAGCAAGTGCCACAAAGGAGGCTTCACTTAGGAACTAAAACCAGCAATTAGCACAAGAATATAATTACATAATAAGAGACAGTAATTTAAGAAAAGTATGACATGTGAACATAAAAGACAATCTTGTACAGAATCAATAAAAGACAGAACATATGGAAAAGTATGACAGGATGATATACGATGAGATAACCATGGGACTATTCAGATAACCAGGTTACAACCCGTAAACCAAACAAGGACCGGGATTGTAACCCTTCATCTGAACGGAACTTGGCTTCTCCCACCATTTATCGGCAAGGTAAATATAAGAAATCAAGACATGTAACAATCTTGTACGAGACTAGACTGATTGAACTCCATCCAACATTCACGGCCAAGCAATAAGTACGGTTTGATACTTTAACTAACTAGGGTTATCACAGGCCTAGTTACTAGCAAGATGCAATGAGAATTCCAAGTCCGGTTACCTGTTTGTTACTACCTGAGTGATCCCAGCAAGAAAAGAAAAATATAGCAGGATATAGCAGACACACTGTAGTAAGATACATGTGTCCTAAGGTACCACACTCGACGGCGGGCTGGAAGTGCGCTCATCTCGACGGATAGCAACAAATCCCACGTATATATATATAAGGCCGGGACCAAAGGGGCAACAGGTAACTGGGAAATTCTCTATGAACTATTTGATCAATCTAGTCATTAACCTAGCCAGATTCAGTATGAATCCCTGACCGTGGTGCACAGGGATCATGCCCTAGACATGATGCAAGACACAACCGGACTAGTAGTTTATACAAGCACAATCCATGCAAACAACCACGGTGTCCAGGTCAATGAATTAATTTGTCAAAAGTGCGCCACGACGGGCCACTATCATGCATGTCAGGGTACTTGTCAAGAGTGCACCACCACGGGTCACTATCGTGTCATGTGCAGCAGGTCAAGTTATCAGGTCAAGTTATCATGTCAGGAGTGCACCACGACGGACCACTATCAAGCATGTCAGTTCTTGGTCACACCATGCCAGGTACAATTATCATTTCAATCATGTCAATCAAATCGGGATTATTAAGTTCGGGACAAAAGGCGTAAGGATATAAAATGGGCGTAAAAATATAGAATAAAGGTTACAAGACATGGGCAATTAATAATAAAATAATAGTACACAGGGTTATAGAAAGTCATGCGGCTCAGGCTATGCGGCCAGGAAAGGAGGGGGGGCACATGCGGCTCAAATGGAAGTTGGATTCATGCGGCTAGGGAAAGAAATCCATGCGGTTGGGGGAGCTAAGAGCCCATGCGGCTCGGAACAAGCGCAGCTCATGCGGCTGGCGGGGACAGGTCTCATGCGGCTCACAGAGATGAGGGTCCATGCGGCTGGAATATAGAAGACTTCATGCGGCTGAAGATGCAAAGCCTTATGCGGGCAGACTGGTCATGAGCCTATACGGCCAGGAGATGAAGGAGGTTGCATGCAGCTCAGTTAGGAGCTCATGCGGCCAGGGAAGGGTGGTGAGCATATGCGGCTAGAATAAATCGGATCATGTCACGCCCCGCTCCCGTAGGAGCGATCGTCCTCGCTAAGGCGTGATGCCGCACGAGCCTAGTTTGCGCTCGTGCAAGGCAATTCCATAACGGCCGATTACATCGGCAGCGACGGGGTCGTCGCACAGAAGTCCCAAGCAGAATATTGAAACATGCAGCGGAATTTAAGAACAAGTAACACATTCACACAAGTCATTCAAAAGAATCTCTTTATTGATATTGAATACAAGATTACATTTGTGGGCGCAAGGCCAAATACAATGTCTCTCGTGCTCCCTTTTCTCTCATTTACAAGTCACTCTGCTCTCTCTCATCTCTCGATACAATACTTGAATCCAGCGGAAGCTTCGGAAGGCGATGTCCATACATTATGTCCTGTATAAGTCTTCAGATCACACGGCCGCACGCTTCGACTCGCCAAGGAACTCCGTGCCTCGACGCATCCAAGCGAGCTCCGCACCACGAGCTTCTACCTGTGTCTGCACATGAAACGCTGTATGGGTGTCAGTACCACTGTACTGGTGGAGTGAGCTTCTCGCCCACCCATACAAAAACCTACACGTTTTATTTACTTTGTGCAACATAAATCCTTTTTCGATTGTCTTTCTATTCTTGCCTTAGGATCAATTTTAGGACCGGCGCCTTAGCGCAACTTGTGTATCGGAACCATCCCGTGCTAGCAATGTCAACGTTAACTCATATTTTGTGCCTAGACCACTCCTTGTGCCAACAACGTTAACCTATCAAGTCGTGTTCGCCTTACGGCCATAATCAGAGACGCAACTACATGAAGGACTCCATTTCCTTGCCCTTAGACCTTTCTCGAGCTTGCATTATCGATGCACCGGCTTATACTTATCTTTCGTGCCAAACTCTGGGACGTAACGACTCGGTCGTGCCATAACTCGATTCGTGCTTCAATATCGCCGAGGCAGTGCCTCCTTGCTTAGTCTCGGCTACACTTGTGTTGTGACAACGCGGCCGTGCCTCATATTTCGAGGCCGAGCCCAACAACTCAACGTAACTTCACACAACTAGCCCTACGGCCCTTCTCGACTTAACTCGCGACAGCTCAAGCCTAATTCATGTAACTCTATGCCAACAACTTAACACTTGATGCCACATCTCGTGCCGAAGCACGTCGCCTTCGCTGTAGCCAAATCTTAGGCTCCGACATTGTGTCTTTTTAACTCATACATATTCAACTCCATCCAAAGGCACACACACGGATTTCTGCCCGTGCCGACACACAAAACTTACCATGTTAGTTGAAAACAATTTATATCAAGTGTTTGTTATGGGATTGGCCTAACCAGCCGCCTTGGACGTAGCCTGGTAATACGGGACCCTTGCAACGCAGGTAGCGAGCCCCGATGCAAGTCCCCGTCTTACCGATCGCCTAACCAGCGTTGCCTATTACCCAGCTCGGCTACAACCAGTTTCTTCCTAGGCCGAGACGGTCCCGTGGCCCCGGGTTGCCGCTCGAAGAAACCACCCCTTGTCGACAAGTTGTCCAAGTTCATAAGGGTTAACATGGTGTATTTTAGGATACCGTTGGGGCTTGTTATGTGATCAATTCATTTACTTGGTTATTTTACTCTTTCCACTCTTTGTACTTCCTGTGCAGAGCCCCTAACCAGGGTTGCCTCGGCGACTAACCATCGCTTAGACTTAACATTTCTTGAACCTAGGGAACGGCTACTGCATAGCCTTCCAACTTAACTTGAACATAACGTGTTTCCTTAAGTATCGACCGACCGTGGATAACTTTCCACTGAACCAACCGTGGCTCGTGCCTCTAAACCAACTCGTGTTCTATGCAACGCTATCGCCCAAGTCATACTTCATATGATGGGCCTTGGGGTCGTAGGACTATTTATCTTGACAACCGCAGAATGAGCGGGACAGCACGTAGAATAACTTAGGTCGACCGGCATAACTTCGCCTAACTCACTCAAGCCTACAACATAACCCAAGGGACGAGCAAAGGCTATGCCAAGCCTTGCGGGACAGGACCGTGCATGCTTTAGCAAGCATTCATACGGGCGACGCCTATGACTTAGGCTAACTCTCAGCTTTTGCACCGAAGACCAACTTTTCTTCTCCCAAGCCGCGGAACGAAGGACCGAGTGTCATTTTTAAAGCACGTCGTGCACCAACTCTAAGCCGACCGTGGGACATTTTCCATGTTCTAACTCATTTTGACCCGTCGGGATTATTCCCTTAGCTATGTGGATGTGTAGCTTTTATTTATCAAGCCTAACTTGTGCAAGTTGAAAACACGATTTATTATGTGAAGGCAAAAAATGAGGAGAGTTCACCGAAACTACCCCACCTAAGCGATGTCTTCGAGCAAGCCGTTGCAAGGCTAAGTCCAAACGCCGTCGGCGTTTCGATTCCTCCGATTGACTTTACGGGACGGGGCACTACAGGTCATGCGGCCCGGACTCAGAAGCCCATGCGGCTCAGTTAGGACTGGGCCTTATGCGGCAGGGCTAAACTCATGCGGCTAGAAATGTAAGTCTCATGCGGCTAGGATTAAATCTTCATGCGGCTGGGAGAATTGAGTTCCTGCGGCATAGGCCATACGGCCAAGTAACACAGCAAGGCTTATGCGGTCAGGAATAAAACTTGCTGCATAAAGCTATGCGGCTAAGTCCATTCGGCTATAAACTGTTCTTCATCTCCATCCTTCCGAGAAGAAGAACCCTTCAAGCCATGGCTCCCAAGCTCCATGAATCTTTCATCCAGAGTCCAGATCCAAACTTCCATAGGTCAAAATGGGGCAGAATGAAATGCTCTACAACTGTTTGCCATTAAAATTGTTTTGATTGAAATCTTAATACAAACAGAATAGTGATACAATATAGGACTTATATGAAGTCCTAGGAGTACACTTTTGTTTAAGCTGGGTCCTTAGTGCCAATGGAGCGAGTGGTAATGCGTTGACTCCGTTGACCGGCTGACGGCGGTTATCGGTTCTCTGAAGGTGTTGATTACTCTGGGTGCTGGAGCTTGCTGAGAGGAGAAAGACGTTGAGTGTCTAGAACTGCCTCTCCGGTGATTCTCTGTTGTGGATTCCCTGTGAGTCTTCTGTTCTGAGTCTCTGTGTGTGTATGTGAAGGAGATGATCCTTCTATTTATAGTTTTGCAGGCTGGCTGCTCATGCGCGCATGTAGGATGCGCCGGTGTGGGGACGCCACGTGGAGGTTGCTGATAGAGGCACATGGATGCTGCGCCCTGATCGAGGGGGAGAACTCTTCATACTGCTATTGTGAGCTGGCACGTAGCAGGGAGAAGATCTTTCCGTTGCTGAAATCTTGGATGAGTTGAGTCAAAAGACACGTGTCGTCGACTCATGGTTCGAAGATCTCGGATTTGGTGGAGAGGAGTGATCTGGTGGGCTGCGCCTTGGATTGGGCGCAGGAGGAGGCTGCGGCTCATAACCTTTAGGAGTTACAAACCATTTGGGGCGCATGGCTTTTGAGGCGCATGCAGGCGACTTTCCTTCTGTCTTTCGGGATCAGAGATCAGTCTGGGGCGCATGGCTTTTGAGGCGCATGCTGGTTTGGACGCATGGCCGTAGAGGCGCATGCGGGTGTGGACGTATGGCCGTAGAGGCGCATGCGGGTGGCCACGTGGCAGTAGCCGTCGGAAGTCATGATGATGCTGACGTTGCCGACGCTTCGTTTTCTGAATAAAGCTGTCAACTGTTCAGACTTTGGGAGGCGTGCTGCCAACTCTGTCAGTTCAGCATTTAATGTTGGTGACGTTCGATGGACAGCTGAGTGGGCGCGTCGGTTGGCGTTCCACTCGGTATGGAGATGTGTGGGGGCGCACCCTCTATAATACGCCGAGTATTGTAGGGCGCGTCTGTGTGATGCGCCTAATGCCGAAGGGCGCGTCCGTGTGATACGCTGTCTGGCTGGCGCATCGGACATGTCTTTTAATGATGCGGCTGTCTCGCTCTTCGAGTGCTATAAATAGCCGTTTGGCTGAATTCGAGGTGTCCGGTTCATCCATTTAATATAAATTTATTGCACAGAATTCGGAGGGCCATCCACTTGGCGCGTGGGTTTGATCTGCCCGGCCTATAAATAGTGGCATGGAGAGAAGTTTTGCTTCTCATTCCCTCACGTACTTCCAATATGAACTTGAACATACGGGTGCATTCTGCTGACGAAGTGCTCCCGAGGGTGAAGATGAGACGCTGCGTTGTCTTTGATACACTTGAAGGTGACTGTTACATCCAAAAGACGGAGTCGAGGGCTTCTGAGGCAGGCGGAAGGTGCCTGTTGCATCCAAAGATAGGGATGCTCGAGCCTCGTCTCCGTTATTCCGGAAGAGCCGTAGATCGGAATGGCGGTGCAAGGCTCTCTCTTCCTGCAAAGTGGGGGTTTCCCCACTTTGATCGTGTCGAAAGCTGCTCCTTTAGCCGTGGTTTCGATCACGGTCTTCCTTCGGCTTTGGAGGCTCTTTCGAAGCCTCCCCTGGCCACAGCATTTGCGGTGCTCTTCTCTTCCTTGGTTCCAGCCAGAGGGTTAAATGCTTTGTGTCGAAGCATTTATCGGGCGAGCCTGGTTGGAAGAGCAGCACATCTGCTCGGCCAGGTGAGCCTGGCTGGAAGAATTTGGCTGAAGAGATGCACATAACTGAGCTGCTGGAGAGATGATGGGATGCGCCTGGATGGAGGCGCATGATATCTGCTGCGCCTTACTGGTGGCGCATAGTGATGCTGCGCCTATCTGGAGACGCATGGTGGCCGCTGCGCTTATCTGAAGGCGCATGATGGCCGCTGGCTGTAGTCTTAGGCTCTTTCCTTTGTAGAAATTCTCCTTTGTACAGCCTTTTCTAGACATGTAATAGACTTTTATATATAAATAAAAAGTCCTTCTTCAAATGTCTATAGTTATTGACTTTGCTGTGAAGTTCTTCGTCTGAGTTCTGGCGCATGTAGTTTCTGGCGCATGGGCTTTCTGGTTGTAAAATTCCATGCTTCTACAAGACCCCATTCAAAGTTTTCAAAACTTTTGAATAAGTTTTGGAATACTTTGAAATAAGAAGCATGGAGGTCAGGGCGCATGATTCCTGGGCGCATGCTTGTTCGGGCGCATGCTCTTCTCAGTTAATGATGATGGTGCCTCGGTAACCGAAAAGATTAATGATGATCTTTTGGTTTTATTTGCTGCTATCCTTGCACAGAACCCGAGGCGACGGCTGAGATCACACGTCATCTGTTCACGCGTGCGACCATGCCCTATAAATAGGTAAGAGTCGGAGAGAGAAAGAGTTCTTCTTCTCTGTGCCTCTGCTTCTTTAGAGTTTCTTCTTCAAAACCCTAACTTCTCCTTCTTCGAGAGAATGGCTCCCAAGACTCCTCGCGGTGCCGCCGGCAAGGGGAAGGAGAAAGCGAAGGAGTCCGCGGAAGTTGCGGCGGCTGTCGTTCCCCGTCGGCCTGTCGAAGTTCGGCCGGAGGTGGTTGGTAAGTCTCATTGTCCGTGCGCCAACGCACATAGGCCTTGAGTCTTTAATGATGTGCCGCGGTCTTTGCCCGCCGACGCGCATGGATTTAAACCCTGGTGATGCGCCGAGGCTATACTGCTGACGCGCATGGGTTCAAACCCTGATGATGCGCCGAGGCTATACTGCTGACGCGCACGGGCTCAAATCCTGATGATGCGCCGAGGCCATACCGCTGACGTGCATGGGTTTAAACCCTGATGATGTGCCGAGGCCATACTGCTGACGCGCACGGGCTCAAACCCTGATGATGCGCCGCAGTTTTCTCCTTTAGACACATTGTGTGTTCTCTTCTGACTTTTTCTGATCTTTTACTAGTGTCGATGGCAATCCCGCCTTTGAGTGAAGTTTTATTAGAGGCTGCCTTCAACCAAATGGGAGTAGAGCATAACGAGGAAGTGATAAACCCTGCTCAAGATGCTCTTATGCTGGATCAGTCTCCTGAGAGAATGACCCTAATCCGTGAACAGCAGTATTGGTTCCTCAAACGGATGATGGAGCGTGGAGTCATTAAACCCTCCACATCTGATAAAGTGACCTTCCTGAAGCCTGAGTTCCTGTTTGGAGACCGTCTCACTTCTACTGATTCGTCAGTACTGAAGGTCAAGGAGGACTGGTTCTTTACTGCAAATGGAGTGCATATGACTGTTAAGCAACTTGAACGTCAGTGGCCTTTGACGTCCTTCTGTCGCCTTGTTTCCCAGAGGAGAATGTCTTGGGAGCTTACCCCTTCTCAGGGGGGAGCGATGACTGGTGTCATCCAAATTGATTCTACTTCCGACCAAAGGGATGCTTTGACCGTTGTACGGTCTGGGTCTTCTTACACTTGGCGGACTTTACGTCCTGGGAGCCTCTTCAGTGATGTACCCATTGATACGTTTGCTTATAATGCTTCGACTTTTACACATCGTATGTTTTTGATGGAACGTTCCTACCCGACAGGAGAGTTTCGGGTGGAGGGTTGGTGCCATTACGTCTCCAAATGGGATAAACTGACGCTCTGGATCTTGTCACGGTTTCAGACTGAGCTCCGAGAGATCGGGTTGACTGCCGCGATCCGTGCTACCCAGGCAGGTGTTGACCTTAATAGGCACATGTTCCTTGCACTCCTGGAGATGTTTGATATCCATACCGGGACCTTTTTTACCCCGGTAGAGGAATTAGGGTTCGCACTTCATGAGATGTACGAGGTGTCAAAACTCCCTTGGGGGTCGGAACCCTATGAAGAGTACTTTCCCACCAACGAGGAACTCCAAATCCTGGGGGACAGGGCTGAGGAGATGACGGCCGTCTTCAAGGAAGTGGCGAGTCATCATTACTATATGCAGAGACGGGATAGGAACGGGACGCAGCCTCATGTGACCGCTTGGAGAGATCATGTCTTTAGACAAGACAAGGAGGATCCCTCACAATTTTCCACTCCACCGGCGCTCTCTCGTAGCGAAGTGTTGTCCGAAATGAGCAGGTTAGGGGAGAAAAATCCCCGAGGAAATGAGGACCAGCAGTCAGATGCACGCTCCTACAGCTGCTTCTGGCATCTTGCTTATCGGATGTCACCCAAGGCGGTGTTGGCATCCTACCTGATGATATGGCTCCGGGATTGCGTATTTGCGGGCGGATCCGGTGCCGTAGAGAGGGTAACCCGAAACTTAATCCTGCCAGCCGTGAAGCTGGTTTTCGGCCGGCGTTTGGCTCTTCTTCCCGCAATGGTATGTAACCTGCAGCGAGGTTTGAGAGAGTTTGCTGGAAATGTGATTCATGACAGAGGCCGAAACAATAACTTCCCGCGCGCCGAACTGCCGTTTCACTATTTGATGGGGTGGTTGATTCTGCATCATCCCAGTGTGATGAGCCCAGGCTCGGAAGGAGATTATAAGGCTGGAGATGCATTCCTTCGTCGTTTCCATCGGAGGAGCTGGTCGCATACTGGTGTCCCGGTTTGTAGAAAGGTTTATCCCGTCTTCAGGGTTGGGAGATCACCAAAGTTGGTCCCATCTATTTGGGTTTTGAGGCCAACGAGGATTTACGGGACCTGGGCGAAGGTACTACCACTCTGCCTCAATGGAGATTCCGCTGGTTGCAAAATATCCGGCCGTCCCATCTGGTGTACCGGAACCGGAATCAGTGCTACCTGGAACCGTACTTGCCGAGCCGTTTTGCGCGGCAATTTGGTTATGCTCAGATGATGTTGGATAACCCCAGTAATACCTTGGGGTATGTTGGAAGTTTGTTGGACGGTGCACGAGCTTGGCATTACTATAATGCCGGCTGTACCGGAGCTCGTTTTACGTTGCCCGTCCCCGATCCGCGGCCGCCCATTCTTTACTTGGCCGCCAAATTTTACTGTGTTATGGCTGCCCCGCCCTCCGGATATGACAGGGAGACCAGCCTTATCGCAGGCACCCAGTTAGCAGCGACTGGGATACGCCAGGGAAGGCTCGGCCGCATCGTCCGTCAGGGGTGGGTCAACGGAGTGCCCCCTCCGCATCACAAACAGAACCCTCGGGCGATCGACCGAAACGATGTGCAGATACAGGGGCTGAATCTCTTGTGTCGAAGAAGCAGAAGAAGGCATCGTTACCGACGGTGTCATCGGATTCGGCGTCCGAAGAGGTAAGGACATCCTACTAAATCTGATTTTTGGTTCCGCCACTTACGAGATCCCATCTTCTTTTGTAGGAGCCGCTAAAAAGAAAACCACGTACTCCAAAGTCGGGTGGGAGTAGGCGAGAAGGGATGGCGAGCTCGTCTGGAGTGCGTATCCCGCCGACAATGATGTCTCTCATGGAGGAAGATCCGGAGGATACTGTTATCGTGGAGGTTCCGGTCAGGAGGGAACCTGAGGGTGCTGCAGCTTCCGAGGTGGCGAAGGCCACAGCGGAGGCTTCACATATCGAAGGTTTAGCAAGTGCACAGCTTCCTGGTGATGAAGAGGAATGGAGTTCATCATCTTCCGATGACACCGCTCCGGAGCTGCAGGAGTCTGTTGCGGGGGCAGCAGAAGCAGTAGGGATAGAGGAGAGGGTTGATTCCCCTCCTGGTCATGATGAAGGGAGGTCGGCTGAATCATTGTCGAATCTTTCCTTGGCTTCAACCATGGACATAGAGATGGCTACCGATCAGGCGGTAGCGACAGATTCTGTCCCTGTAGAGGGACTTGAGAAGAGTGAGACCCTTCTGCCGGTCTTGTCTCCTGGGGCTGGCCAGAAGATAAATGTTGATCTTCCCGTTTTGCCGGGGGAGGTAGCTGATGCTGATAGAACGTCGGGGGTAGAAGAGGTGGCCGTTGACGTCGGTGATGTCTCCGGGCTTGAGAAGGGTAAGGGTGTGGAACCCTCTGCTGCTCCTTCTACTTGGGGTACTATCACGACGCATGTGCCGGCTCCTTCTGTTCTTTCGGCTCCTCGGGCTAGCAGTCTGGGCCCTGTTGATGAAGAGCCTATTGCTGCCGAGATTCAAACCTCTCAGATCGAGGTCGGCGGATCTTCCTCCGGTCCGCAAACTGTAGTAGCTCCCCCAACTCCTGCTATGACGCCGCAGGTGCTGGCGGATGCCGACGAGTATGTGAAGTTCCTCGTCGAGGGAGTGTACAAAATGCTGGAGAAAGGAGTATCTGCAGTGATGGATGGCAAGGGGAGCTTTGCGACAGCAAAAGCTTTGGCAATGCCTTGTATCGAGCTGATCCGCACTCACCAGGGCCATGACCATATGGCTGAAATTCTGGAGGTTTCGGTGATGGAGCTGGACGAGCGGCTCGCAGAACTGCAACGCATCCAACGAAATGACCTCTCGGTCTTGATAGATGCAGAGATAGGAAAGTCGATGGATGAGATCGAGGCTTCCCATCGAGCTGAGGTGAGCAGTTGGGAGCGTGAAGTGGCTGGGACTGAGGCTGCGGCGGAGCAGCTGTCTCAATCTATGAAGAAGACGACGGAGAAGCGGGCTGCGGTGGATGCTAACATCGCAGAGGTTGATACTCAGATGCGCCGTCTTGAAGACCAGCGGGCCCAACTTCAACTAGAGGCTGAGCGTGTCCTGGCTGAACACGTGGCATTCAAGCAGGAGGAAACGACTCTTACTCAGCGGACCCTTGCTTTGGCTCAGCAGCGACGACAGCTTGATGAGAAGTATGAGAGTAAAACTTCCGCTGAGGCTGTCGGGTTAATGCATCAAGAAGCCGAGCTGCGAGTCCAGGCGACTGTGGAAACTCGTACTGCCGACCTGAGACGTCGAGTCAGAGAACTCTCGTCCCACCCTGGGGAGGATCGGGGATTGTAGCTTCTCTTTTTTTATGTCGTTTTTTTTTGCAACTCTTGCTGGGGAAATAGCGTATTTCTGTACTCCCTTTTAAAAAATAAAGAAATACACTATCTCTTTGATGTGTTCATTTTTTATTTCATGAACTTGATGATTTATGTGGACCTATTATCTTTTGCGCACCTTGGTTTTAGGTACAGATAATAAGTAAAAGGAACCAACCTGTTTGCTCAGAGGTAATGTGGACATGGCAATCATTAGGTTCAAATGATAGAATCTTCCTACTCAGAGGTGTTTATGGACGTGGTAGGAATGATCCTGGGGGATACGCTGAACAACTCAGAGGTAATGTGGACGTGGAAGTTCTGCGATTAATGTACGACAACGTAGGGGTTGTTTGTACGGGATGTTTACTCAGAGGTAATGTGGACGTGGTAAACATGAAGGATAGCGTAAGCTCACGAAGTGTAAGGTTCCGCTTTGTAGGATGTAGAGAGACAACTCAGAGGTAATATGGACGTGGTTATCTTTCTACGGAAGGATGCCACGGAACAGCTGGGTTCCGGAAGCGATTGATTTTGTGAAAAGAGGTTGTTTGGGGAAATACATGTCTTGGATGATGTCAAGAGTAGTACTTCTTTAGGAACTTGCCGTTGATGGGCATCATGAACAAGTCCTCATTGGGTTTGGCGAGCCGGTAAGCACCGTTTGAGTATACCGTCTCAATGATGAAGGGTCCTTCCCATTTGGGCTCGAACTTCCCTGGTGTCTTGTGAGTTAACACCATTGGCCTTCTGACTGCTAAAACCAGGTCGCCAACTTGGAAAGTTTTTTGCTTGACCTTCTTGTTGAAAGCCTGTGATATACGGGCTTGGTAAAGTTCGATGCGTTGTTGAGCTAGGAGACGCTTTTCGTCAAGTGCCTCCAATTCCCGCAGACGACGACATTGATTGTCTTCTTCTGTGAGATCGTTTGTGATTGCCACGCGGAGCGAAGGTATCTGTATCTCGAGAGGCAGTACTGCTTCGTTCCCGTAGACCAGGGAGAATGGAGTGTTGCCTGTTGGGGTCCGTACCGTTGTGCGGTAGGCCCAAAGGCATTCGCCAAGCTTTTCGTCCCAGTCGTGTTTGTTGGATGACACGACTTTTTGAGTAGCCTGACGATAGTTTTGTTGAATGCCTCGGCCAATCCGTTTGCTGCCGGATTGTAGGCGGTTGAGGCCACGTTTTGAATGCGATTCTTGTCACAGAACCTGCTAAAAATGTGGCTGATAAACTGAGGACCATTGTCATGGATGATTCGCCGGGGTACCCCGAAACGGTAAATGACATGGTGTTTGATAAAGCTGACCACCCTGGAGCTTTTTACTTCTGCTACTGGGACTGCTTCCGCCCATTTGGAGAAGTAATCGGTGATGGCCAGGATGAAGCGGTGTCCTCTCGATGAAGGAGGGGTGATTGGCCCTACAATGTCCATACCCCAGGCTTCGAATGGCCAGGAGGCGACTGTAGGATGTAGAGGTTCAGATGGTGTATGTATGAAGTCTGCATGAAGTTGGCATGCATGGCACTTCTTAGCATATTCCACTGCGTCGACAACCATGGTTGGCCAGTAGTAGCCCATACGTCGCAGTCGATCTTACAACTTAGGCCCTGGTTGGTGAGCACCGCAAGTTCCGTCATGAGCTTCTCGAAGAGCTTCGGCCGCTTCTTCATTAGACAGGCATCGAAGGAGAAGCCCGTCGAAGGAGCGTCGATACAGCGTTTTAGTGGCTGTGTCGTAGTAGAGCGTCTCCTGACTGAGACGGCTTCCTTCGGGTCCTCTGGAAGGATTCCGTAGACAGCGAAGTCGATGAACGGGAACCTCCAGTCTCGGACATTAACCCCAGTATTTGTCGGCATGGCGTGAGCCATTTGCAAACATAGGTTATTTCTGGGACAAATCAAGTCTCGGCCGGTTACCGTGACATAGTGTTGAGTCCCAAGGGGCGCGGCCAATGAGGCTGCGAGGCCAGCTAGAGCGTCAGCCTCCAAGTTTTTTAGGCGGGGTACATGTTCGATGAAGAACCCAGTGAAGGTTGAAATGATGTTCAATGCAACTTCATGGTAAGGGATCAAGTCTTCATGGCGAACCTCGTATTGCCCCCGAATCTGGTTTACGACGAGTTTCGAGTCGCCGTAGGCTTCCAGATGATCCACCCCCAGCTGTTGTGCTAGCTGGAGTCCCATGACGAGTGCATTGTACTCAGCAACATTGTTGGAGCACGGCTTCGAAAGGGAGTATGCGCGCTGGATGACCAGCTGATCGGGGGGAGACCAAGACTACCTCCACTCCTGTGATGATTTGGCCGTTAGGGGCCCGTTCTTGAAGCGCCATCGAAGAACATCCGCCAAACGGGGCTTCCTTCAGTGACGTTTGATTCTTGGACTTCATCCGGGATGTCTTCATAGAGTTTTGAAGATTCTGGGATGGGGTGTGCAGCTAAAAAGTCAGCCAGAGCTTGACCCTTGACTGCCTTCTGCGGGACAAACACCATGTTGTATGGTGTTAGTAGGATCGCCCATGTAGCCAGCCGGGAGTTTAATGACCCTGGCTTCGTCATGAGAACTCTGAGCGGATTGACTCGGGAGATGACGTGAATTGTCTGGCCCGAGACGTAATGACGAGTCTTCTGAATGGCAAACACCAAAGCCAAGCACTCCTTTTCAACGGGGTTGTACCGGTGTTCGGCCCCAATGAGTGTTCGACTGAGGTAGTAGATTGCTTGCTCGTAGCCTGCATCGCTGTTTTGAGCCAGCAAAGCGCCGAGGGAATGATCCATGGCACGGACGTAGAGGAGGAATGGTTTGCCGGCGACAGGTGCCACTAGGACTGGCGGGCTTGTTAAGTAAGCCTTGATGTCATCGAAAGCCTTTTGGCACTCCTCTGTCCAGACATAAGAGACTTCCTTCTTCATGAGCTGAGTAAAGGGTTGACATTTACCGGAGAGGTTTGCTATGAACCTCCGGATGTATGCCAAACGTCCCTGTAAGCCTCGAAGTTCTCGAAGGTTCTTCGGAGGGTCCATGTTAAGGATGGCTTTAGTCTTCTCGGGATCGACATGAATGCCTTTTGCCGTGATGACAAAGCCCAAGAATTTGCCGCTAGAAACCCCCAGGAAGGATTTAGCGAGGTTCATTTTGAGTTGATGTGCCCGCATGAGATCGAAGACCGTCTTTAGGTCCTGTAGGATGATCTCTTTTGAGGCGGCTTTGACTGCGATGTCGTCAACATAGCACTCAACTGTCTTGCGAAGATGTTGACGGAAGATGGTGCTCATAGCTCGCTGGTACGTTGTACCGGCGTTCTTCAAGCCGAAGGGCATTACTGTGTAGCAGAAAACACCCTTTGGAGTCCTGAATGACGTGTGTTTTGCGTCATCGGGGAACATCTTGATTTGATTGTAGCCTGAATACCCGTCCATGAAGGACATGCGTTCAAAGCCACATGTGTTGTCAATCATTACATCGGTGATTGGGAGCGGGAATTCATCCTTCGGGCAGGCAGAGTTGAGATCCCTGAAGTCGATACAGACTCGTATCTTCCCGTTCTTCTTGGTGACAGGGACGACGTTGGCTACCCAGTCCGGGTGTTGTTCCTCACGGATGAAGCCACTGGTCAAGAGTTTGTCCACCTCCTGATCGATGGCGTTCATGATGTCCGGGCGGAAAGCGTCGCTGTTGTTGTTTGATAGGTTTGGCATCTGGTAAGATGTTCAACCTATGCATCGCGATCTGTGGATCGAGACCCGGCATGTCTTCGTAGCTCCAGGCGAAGACGTCGATATACTCCTTAGCGAGTTGGACTAAAGATTCTCGGTCTTCTCCTTCCAAGCTTTTGCTGATAAAGATGGGTTTAGAAGAAGACCCATCCCCGAGGTCGATTTGCTCGACTTCGTCTTCGGTGGGAGGTTCTCGTAACTCAAAACGAGACTCCCATTGTTCTCCTAGGCGTTGAGCCCAGGGTTCCTCTTCGAAGGGTTCCGGCGGTTGGTCTTCGCCTTCATCTTTCTGAGGTTGCGCCGATGTCATGTTAGCTGACAGCACTTTCCTGAAGACTGATCCGATACTGGTATCGGAATCCCACGTCGATGCTTCCGACGAGTGGGAATGTTCTATGTCTTCTGCGTCTGAACTCTCTGGAGTTGATGGCGGCGTGACATAGCCTAACCCCCGTCGAGTCCGATTATAGTAATCCTGTGGCTTTCCATTGGGCATCGAAAGCCGGACAGGGAGATGCCGACCCTTGCCGTAGTTTAGGCCTTTATTGCTTTTCAGGTCGTAGCCCATCTTTTGGATGATGTGCTTAGCCGCATCTGTGTACCGATAGACTTGTACTCTGCCGGTATCAGGTTCGGGCTCGATTGACGGGAGGTTCCGACGACGCTCGATTTTGCCCGAGATGATGGTGCCTTCGTCTCGGCTTCGTGGAGGGACTATGAAGACTCCTTGAGACGGGACTATTTGATTGTGGTAGACGGTCGTTACTTGTGTTTGCAACGACCGTAGAGTATTGTCTAATGTATACATGGCATTCCAGTGTGGAAGACAAGAATAATTGAAAGACACTCTATTATTGATAAAGTACGAGATTTTATCCCGTGGGATTACATTGTCGAAGGAGGGTGCGTCTACATCAGCAGAGATATATTCGCCAAGCTCCTCGTCTGTAAGCACTGGGGCCGGATCAGGAGAGTCCTCCACCTGCTCTGACTTTGGGGTCTGAGAGGGTTATGTGAGCCCTCTCCGGCATCTTGGATGACTGCGGCGGCTTGCCTTTAAGACGCACCTTGAGGGGTGACCTCAGTTGCGCCTTCGATGAGTGGCGCCTTCCCTTGTAATTTACCACCAGGGGAGCCGCTGTTTGTGGTGGCTTCCCCTTGAGGCGTATCTTCAGGGGAGCTTCGCGAGCTGGCGCTTTTCCTGATAGCTTGATGCTCATTGGAGGCGCCTTCTGGGGTGGTCTCCCTTTCAGACGGATTTTCAAGGGGGCGTCAGGAGTCGCTTCGGGCTCCAAGTCCGGCTCTGTTGCCGTCTCTGCTTCATCATCGGCGTCGTTGGCTTCCTCCTCGTCAAGTGGCTTGTACAAGTCGGAATCGGTGAAGTAGGCCTCAATCCCTTTGAAGGGATCGATATCTGCAAACTCCGTCCGGATGACGCCGTTGGTGGATACATATTTCATGCATTGGTGGAGCGTGGAGGGCACCACCATGTACTCATGTAACCATGGTCGTCCGAGTAAGATGTTGTAGTTGACCTCGGCATCCACCACATAACAAGTCACCTCAGTTTTGAGGCTGCCGATGTGACACTTCAGCCGGATCTTGCCCAGTGGCTCGCTCTTGCTGGCGTTGAAGCCGCTGATGGTCGTATTGGAGGGCGCTAGCCGGTACATTGGGATCCCCAGCTTTGATAGCAGCGCCTTTGGAATGATGCTTAGGGAAGACCCCGGATCGATCTGAATCCTGCTCACCTTTACCGAACCGATGTACCCTGTGTAATACAACGGTCGGTTATGTCGGTGATGCTTGAGCAGCATGTCTTGTTGGGTGAAGGTTATGTTTGGGATAACTTCATCCGCACAATGACAGTGTGCACAAGTAGTTGGTAGGTCTTCAGGTTGCTTGACCTGACTGAGAAAGGATTCGGCATCCTTCAGAGCTTCGCAGAGAGCTTCTCGGGAGTCCTTGGAGAGACGCAGGAGCTCGAACAGAGACAAGCGTGCAGGAGTACTGGCCAGTTGTGCCAGAATGTCAAAATTGTGGGGCTTGGCTACCCCGAAGCATTTTCTTGCCGCAGAGGTCTGTCGAAACGGGCCTCCACTTGCTTTTGTTTATTGGCTGCTGAGGGCTTGGATGGACCCTCCTCAGGGATGGTGCCAGGAGGCACCACTTCGGCGGCAGCTTCACCGGGCTGGGAGTTCTGTTGTGCACGCGTCTGCACAGGAAGCGCCTCTTCCGTTGAAGAAGAGACCGTGCGGCAAGACTTGATCTTCCTGCCTTTTGCTTTGGAGGTAGGGCGTACCTCCGGTTGAGTTACCTCGGAGACGAGGTCGGGGTGAACCCAGAGGACCTCTCCTCGAGATGTGGTGAGTGGGACAAGTCCACTCACATTGTCACGGGTGGGTGGCAAATTCACCACCTCCATTGTCGCCTTAGGGATGGGGACGACGCCATCTTGTGTGGTAGTCGGCGGCAAGGTGCCGAACTGAAGTGACACCACATTAGCTGACACCGTCTTCTCTTCGTAATCGACGGAGATTACATCCGCATTGATCATGCGCTGGATGTAATTTTTGAGGACGTAGCAGTCCTTAGTCGGGTGTCCGACAAACCGATGGTAGTGACAGTACCTTGGGTTGTCCACCTTCCCGACTTCATCGGGCCGCTTCGGGTCCGGAAGCTTGATCTTGTCACCCTGCTTCAGTATCTCAAAGAGTTGCAGGGTGTCGTCATCATTGAATGAATAAACCTCCTTGGGTCTTGGTGCCAGTGGAGGCTTTTGAGTAGGCGCAGATGCGCCCTTCGAGGCATTAACAGTCAATGCCTGTTTCCCCTTTGTTTCTCGTCCGGAGTTGTTGGTTGCGGACTTTTTCCCCTTATCGTCAAAGGCGGGGAAGCTAACACCCAGAAGACGTGCATTGGCCGCCTTCTTCTCTGCAGCTTCAGCTTCAATGATTAGGGAGCTCCAGTCGGGAGGGGGAGTAGAGTTAAGCCAGAGCTTTACTGCAGGCAGCATGTTCATACTGCAAGCAGAGAGAAGCGCATGTTCTGGCATGCCTGGAGGTAGCCTGAAGCAGGCCTGACGGAAGCGTTCGATGAATGCCCGAACCGTTTTCCTTGTCCTTCTGGCGTATCTCAATGAGAGACGCCATCGTCATGTCCTTTCCACCGTCGTAGAAGCGGTCGAGGAAGAGGCGTGTCAGGTCGTCGAAGGACGATATGGAATTATCGGGGAGGCTGCAGTACCAGTCATACGCCACCCCTTTCAGGGCCCCAACAAAGATGCTGGTGAGGAGTGCGTCCTCCTTCGGAAGATGCCCTGTCTGCGACTGGAAGTACGTCAGGGTACCGTCGTGGAGAGTCCTTCCGTCATACGGCGTGAGTGTTTGTGGTTTATACTTTGGGGGATAAACCACCTTGTTCCACTCAAGGGGATAAGGCTGGGGAATGCCCATCTTCTGGCGTTCCTCCTGCCTGTTCTTGGACTCGAAGCGCTCCCGCAGATCTTTGATCATTTCGACCACGTCCTCCGTGGAGCTAGGAGCCGGGGAAGGAGGTACTACCTGGAGTGGAGCGTTTGAGGGCTCCGATGTCCGGGGTGCTTCTGTGTCTGAGGGTGTCCGCTGGAGGGGCACACTCGACTCTCCATTGGCTCCTGGGTCGGGACCATTTGAAGGTGTCCTGATCAAGGCCGACCGCATCTCAAACACTGCTTGAGTCAGTGCTTGCATTGAGGCAGAGAGGGTTTTGAGTCCTCCCTCTAGCGAGTCTATGCGCTGGACAATGTCCTGTGGCGGCGCATCAGCCTCAAGATCACCCCCGGTCATGTATACTGTCATGACACGGCCGGAAGTGGATGGATTAGTTGAGGCTTCGCTCTCAGCCTCGCTCTCATGTGGGGGAGTTACTTCTCCTGGTGTTTGGCCACCCCCAGCCACATTCTGGAGTTCGTCTTCGACAGGCGCATCTGCAAGGGCCTGACTGCCCTCAGCTCTGTCTTGAAGGGCCTCTTCATTTTCAGCACTACCCCCGGCGGTGTCCTGGAGGACATCGTCATTTTGAGGGGCTTCAGGGAGGCCATCTTCGCCTTGATGAAGATCCGCCGCAGCTGTGCTTTGGACATCTTCGTCTTCGGAAGGAGGCTCGACAAGGGTCTGGCTACCCCCAGCTTCCTCCAAGGACTTCTTCCTCGACCGAGTGCCTTCGAACACTCAGAGGTCGTGACAGCTGCCTTGGTTTCCTCGGCTGGCTTTGGATGAAGACGAGGAATTGGCAGTCGTCTTCCGGACAGATGAGGAATTGGAGATCACGTTGCATGACGCAATCTTAGTTCCTCTTCTGCTGACACCTTCGTCCCAAGGCGATGTCGGAGGGGTGTCGATGATTGTAGCCGTTGGAAGACCGACTGCTTTGGCGGTACTGCCGTCTTGCAACAGCAGTTGATGGTGACCACTGCACAAGTGTGCCCCGTGAGAGGCGCATCGTGCTTGTTGGTCAACTCTCCTGAACCGGCGCTTGTGAGTGATCACGTTGCGCAAGTCGTTGGAGGAGAGTGCTACCCTCACACCCCTCTCAGGCGCATGGCAGGGCCAAGCGCCGGGGTGGTCGGGTGAGTGCTGCGCCCCCTGATCTAATACCAAGCAGGCATCACGATCAGGTAGTGGGGGAACCACAGCATTTGAAGTGACTTGAACGGACCTCAAACGCACAACCAGAGGAGGCGCGGGAGTTCAAGACCACTGAGTTTGCCTCTCTCGGCTTGGTTGTGCACGCAGTGAATGCGCCCAAGTGAGATGAGGACTTTGAAGGTCGACTCGTTGTCGGTGCGGGAGCACTTGAGTCAACCTTGTACAGCTTGCCATCGGCAGCGCGCGTGATTGTAAGCGCGTGCCTCTGGCCGGCTGCTGGCATAGCACGTTTGTGGCGCGTGGCCCGTGCCGCCTTGGATTTCTTCGTACCAGCCCGCTGGGGCGCATAGTACTCAGCATCCAAATTCTCCTCGCCGTTACAGCGAGTGAGTCTGTCGAAGACAGAGGCTCGTTGTGGCGCATCAGAAGTAATGCGCGGGGCATTGGCTGCGCCCCTGCTCCGTCGACGTATCTTCCTCGCCTGAGAGGAAGATGGCTGGGGAACGTGGTCAGCCGCACGCTTCCCCGAGAGATGCGCTGCATCAGCGGGCGCACCTTGACTGCTGAGGACGTCAGCAGGAAGGGAAGGCTGGACGGGCGCATCCCCTTCAACGGTGGTGCCCGAGGCGTCGACTTTGCGCACCCAGACTGCGCGGGTCTTCTTCGGCTTCGACAGCCGCTTCGAAGGACTCGCACTTCCTTCAGAAATGAACTCCTCGTACGCCTGTTGATTGAGGCGCACTACCAGACGTCTTGTGGGAGGAGCCCACCTTCACGTCCTTCGGCCTGTGACACGACTTTCTCGGTAGAGGAGGAAAGAGGTCCCCAGCAGAGTCGCCAGCTTGTTTGCCATGTAAAAATTGTTTTGATTGAAATCTTAATACAAACAGAACAGTGATACAATATAGGACTTAGATGTAGTCCTAGGAGTACACTTTTGTTAAGCTGGGTCCTTAGTGCCAATGGAGGCGAGTGGTAATGCGTTGACTCCGTTTGACCGGCTGACGGCGGTTATCGGTTCTCTGAAGGTGTTGATTAGCTCTGGGTGCTGGAGCTTGCCGAGAGGAGAAGACGTTGAGTGTCTAGAACTGCCTCTCCGGTGATTCTCTGTGTGGATTCTCTGTGAGTCTTATTTCTGAGTCTCTGTGTGTGTGTGAAGGAGATGATCCTTCTATTTATAGTTTTGCAGGCTGGCTGCTCATGGCGCATGTAGGATGCGCCGGTGTGGGGACGCCACGTGGAGGTTGCTGATGGAGGCGCATGGATGCTGCGCCCTGATCGAGGGGGAGAACTCTTCATACTGCTGTTGTGAGCTGGCACGTAGCAGGGAAAGATCTTTCCGTTGCTGAAATCTTGGATGAGTTGAGTCAAAAGACACGTGTCGTCGACTCATGGTTCGAAGATCTCGGATTTGGTGGAGAGGAGTGATCTGGTGGGCTGCGCCTTTGGATTGGGCGCAGGAGGAGGCTGCGGCTCATAACCTTTAGGAGTTACAAACCATTTGGGGCGCATGGCTTTTGAGGCGCATGCAGGCGACTTTCCTTCTGTCTTTCGGGATCAGAGATCAGTCTGGGCGCATGGCTTTTGAGGCGCATGCTGGTTTGGACGCATGGCCGTAGAGGCGCATGCGGGTGTGGACGCATGGCCGTAGAGGCGCATGCGGGTGGCCACGTGGCAGTAGCCGTCGGAAGTCATGATGATGCTGACGTTGCCGACGCTTCGTTTTTGAATAAAGCTGTCAACTGTTCAGACTTTGGGAGGCGTGCTGCCAACTCTGTCAGTTCAGCATTTAATGTTGGTGACGTTCGATGGACAGCTGAGTGGCGCGTCGGTTGGCGTTCCACTCGGTATGGAGATGTGTGGGGGCGCACCCTCTATAATGTGCCGAGTATTGTAGGGCGCGTCTGTGTGTGATGCGCCTAATGCCGAAGGGCGCGTCCGTTTGATGCGCTGTCTGGCTGGCGCATCGGACATATCTTTTAATGATGCGGCTGTCTCGCTCTTCGAGTGCTATAAATAGCCGTTTGGCTGAATTCGAGGCGTCCGGTTCATCCATTTAATGTAAATTCATTGCACGGAATTCAAAGGGCCATCCACTTGGCGCGTGGGTTTGATCTGCCCGGCCTATAAATAGTTGGCGAGAGAAGTTTTGCTTCTCATTCCCTCACGTACTTCCAATATGAACTTAACATACGGGTGCATTCTGCTGACGAAGTGCTCCCGAGGGTGAAGATGAGACGCTGCGTTGTCTTTGATACACTTGAAGGTGACTGTTACATCCAAAAGACGGAGTCGAGGGCTTCTGAGGCAGGCGGAAGGTGCCTGTTGCATCCAAAGATAGGGATGCTCGAGCCTCGTCTCCGTTATTCCGGAAGAGCCGTAGATCGGAATGGCGGTGCAAGGCTCTCTCTTCCTGCAAAGTGGGGGGTTTTGTACTTACTTTGATCGTGTCGAAAGCTGCTCCTTTAGCCGTTGTTTCGATCACGGTCTTCCTTCGGCTTTGGAGGCTCTTTCGAAGCCTCCCCTGGCCACAGCATTTGCGGTGCTCTTCTCTTCCTTGGTTCCAGCCAAGGGTTAAATGCTTTGTGTCGAAACATTTATCGGGCGAGCCTGGTTGGAAGAGCAGCACATCTGCTCGGCCAGGTGAGCCTGGCTGGAAGAATTTGGCTGAAGAGATGCACATAACTGAGCTGCTGGAGAGATGATGGGATGCGCCTGGATGGAGGCGCATGATATCTGCTGCGCCTTACTGGTGGCGCATAGTGATGCTGCGCCTATCTGGAGACGCATGGTGGCCGCTGCGCTTATCTGAAGGCGCATGATGGCCGCTGGCTGTAGTCTTAGGCTCTTTCCTTTGTAGAAATTCTCCTTTGTACAGCCTTTTCTAGACATGTAATAGACTTTTATATAAATAAAAAGTCCTTCTACAAATGTCTATAGTTATTGACTTTGCTGTGAAGTTCTTCGTCTGAGTTCTGGCGCATGTAGTGTCTGGCGCATGGGCTTTCTGGTTGTGAAATTCCATGCTTCTACAACAACATGAAACCATCAAAACTCGAAAATAACAAGATTAAATAGATCAAAACCCAAGAAATCCGAAATAACATAAATTTAGATCTACAAGAATCTAGCCATGGAAATTGAAAATGTCAAGTACTAAAGTGTTTTAGAATGTAGTAAGGAAGAGAATGAAGTAATAAAATTTGAGTTCCTCCATGAAGCAAGTTGCACTTGCCTAGACCTCTCTCTCTCTCTCTCTCTCTCTCTCTCTCGGGTAGGTGAAGAAGATAAATGGTGGAGAAGAAGAGAATAATAATGGAAGAGAGAGAGAGGAATGGATATTTATGGTGGGAGTGGTGGTAGGTGGGAGTGGTTTGGTTCACATAAAACCCAACCAAGCCAAACCCACTAAACCGAACCAAACCAAGCCAATGCAATGCCATGAGGAACCATGTAATGAAATACTCAATAAACCCAAGCTCCATTAATCAGAATTAATTAATCTATGAACGATAAATGACAATTAAACCTTTATGCTAAATATGAAATAAACCATAACTAACTAATCAAAAAAAATGAGAAATACAGGTCAGAAATACGAACACGTATAAAATACGTATCACAAATTTCGGGGCACTACATACCCCCAAGCAATTTTTGTGGTGTCCTTAGAAAAAACCTTTCTAATCTAATCAAACATGGGTATAGGATTGTTGAATTCCTTTTCCATGGGAAAGAAATAGGAAATAGATTACTAGGAATACAAAAATTCCATCCAAACGAGCCATTAGCATTTTTGTAAGAATTTATGGCTCGAGGCCCAATGAATCTCGTCCACCTCAGAAGCGAGCCGTTCTGATACCAATTAGTGGAGTCTATCCAAAATCTTATCCTAAATCTGCGATGGGGTTTTACTTCCAGTTTAACAGTGTGAGTAGTTGTAGCTCTATAGAACCCTTTATTTGGTTTGAGTCTATCCAAAATCTTATCCTAATTAAATCTGCGGTGGGATTTTACTTCCAGTTTAACAGTGCGAGTAGTTGTAGCTCTATAGAACCCTTTATTTGGTTCGAGTCTATCCAAAATCTTATCCTAATTAAATCTGCGGTGGGATTTTGCTTCCAGTTTAACAGTGTGAGTAGTTGTAGCTCTATAGAACCCTTTATTTGGTTCGAGTCTATCCAAAATCTTATCCTAATTAAATATGCGGTGGGATTTTGCTTCCAGTTTAACAGTGTGAGTAGTTATAGCTCTATAGAACCCTTTATTATTATTATTTTTTTGAAATCTCACGCACGCACACAATTGGGAGACTCGAACATTGCCGGTTTCTCCTCCGGATGTTCGTTCTAATACCACTAGGCTAGAGAGCTCGGACTATAGAACCCTTTATTTCGTTCGGTTCTCGGTCTCCCCTATAGCCCGAACCTTTTGACCCCAAATTCAAGATACCGCATATTCTTTCTAGATCCCATGGGCCAATCTCATTTGCTATAAAAAAAAAACTTTCAGAATGCGAAGCACTTTTGTGAGTGCTTAAAGCACCATTGAGGAGTGTCGTGATCGACATAGGTCCCCTAATAAAAATAGACTTAACAGAGGTTTTATATAACAATTCCATAGCTGATCTCTCGAGACTTGAGAGAGAGAGAGAGAGAACTCTAAACGGAATGGAAAATGCTAAGTTTAGTACCAAATATTTACAACTTTTTTACATTTCACATCCACCCTCTGCTAACATGATTCCATCCGGTTTCACTCGGTCTTTCTTTTCCTTCCATCAATGGATGCCATGCAGACGGATGTAAAATTATAATCAAAATTGGTTGTAAGCATAGCATTTTTCAAACGGAAAGGAGAGGGTGTTGGTAAAAAGAAGTCCAATGCATGTGTAAGTAATGATGCAGACGCGGAAGAATTGGCCCGGAAAACTTTCGAGTGCACTCCCCATTTAATTTGGATATCCCTTGGTATATCCTCCGGACAACATTATTGCCGGTGCAACTTCGACAAAGAAAGAAAGAAGAAGTTGATGGTCCATGAAAGAGCAACGAAGCTGCTGTGATCATGAACAACCATCATGGACGACGGATCCCTCTCTCTCTCTCTCTCTATAGCTCGCGAGCTCGGCGCCGCTACTTTATTTCAGCACTTACAATATTGGTCGCTACTCGCTACGTGCGTTTGTTGGTGTCAGTCTACTCCCAAACTAAAGGGACCAGACGGTGGCTTTGGGCATATGCTTTCCGAAGATTCTAAATATATGTAGGTATGTTTAGTTATTATATATATTAACCAAAAAATCGCAAATGAACCGAAAATCGAATAAACCAAAAAATGAACCGATTTAATTCGGTTCGGTTTGATTTGGTTATGAGTTGTTTCGGTTTTGCTTATTCGATTTTCGGTCCAATTCAATTTTCGGTTATTCGATTCGGTTTGAACCGATTTAACCGAATGCTCATCCACTCTAGTTGAGGTTTATTTTGTAATAAAAAAATTTAAGTGGTAGATAGTGAGCTTTAACTTTTAAGTAGAGCAATGCTAGCCAACATAGACTGTGGGTAAGAGAGAGAGAGAGTGTTAATTGGCAACTGCTATATAAACAATTATAAACAGGTTATAAGATTTTTGGTTGTAATTTTAGTATTGTTGATTGTAAGAATTTCTTGGACTGCTTAAGAAAAAGATTATATTATGGACGAGATCAATCCCGTATATCAAATAAATTGAATATTTTTTTTCTTTGGATAATGCTCTGGACTTTATTTTGGCTGTCACTCGTGCGTTTTGGCTACTGCGCGAATGATTAGGAAATGGATGTCCAACAAACGGAAACACTGAAGACTCGTGGTTGGACTTTGCGGTTGACCAACACCTTTCCGTTTCGTTTCGCGAAGACTAAAAGAGTCTATCGAGTTGACATGCCAACATGAGAAGTTTTGAGAGTCCAACTCCGACGCGTGGAATGGGTCCCACTAAGTGGCTCGTCTTTGTTCGTCTACGCTCAAGTAGTAAGTCAAACAAGACTTCGAACTTGGACAATCTTCCTCTGCCTGGAACAACACCCAGACTTAACATGATTTCACAAGATGTCAGAATCGTGGATGACCTTCCTGAATCGGCCCATAATATAAAAAAAACTAGTTCTGGATAGGACAATCCAATCCCGTAGGCCAGTCATGGGGTTAGTGCTTGAAGAAGAAATCTGCCTACACAGCACTTGAAGTCCACTTGCGATGAGCTTAGTATATATCTATTTTAGGTAAATAAGGGTGATATAATGCACGAAAAATTTACCATCGTCCAATGGCAATCATGTCGATAGGGGCCACGACGGAGGTGCCGAACATGAAAGGGAGATGATCACTGCCTACCATTAAAGGTGGACGGAAAAAGATCAGAGTGGATTATTTAGGTATTTCCTTTGACGCCAACGGTTGGCCGCGTCTCAAACGAGAGATTCCCTGTCCTTCAACAATCTTTAGGCGAGCCTAACACCATTCAAATGATAAATGCCATTTCTCCATCTCCCTTTGCTTTTCAAAGTTTTTTTTTTCTTCTTCTTTTTCCTTTGTAGTGACACAGTACAGCACAGGAAGGCATATATATATATGTTTGTTCCAAAATTGTTTTGTCGTCTACTAATTTTTTTGAGGTATGTTAACATTAGAGGAGAGTGCTAGGTTGCCCACGGTTTTTTTGCTCGCCTCTTGCACGCAGGTCACGTGACGGCCGCCCATTGGTGGTGGCAGGCCACGCTACAGGAGGAGGTGTTGAAGCCAATAGGAGGGATAGGTGGGGGTGCAGACCAAATGACCGTCACTTTTTGCGAGCAAAAATAATTTTTTTTAAATATTACAAAAAATTGTGTACATAGCATAGAAGTTACTGTATATTGTGTAAAAGGGACTTAGTTTTTATATTTTGTGAGTGAGCCCCAATACGTCCTAATGTAGGGAGTAGAATGCGTTTAATTAATTTACGCCCCCCTTATCACAAGGCGTAAATTAAGTCCTTTGCTTTTCAATTATTTTTTTTTGTTCTTTTTCCTTTTTAGTGACACACTACAGTACAGGAAGGCTATGTTTGTTCCAAAATTGTTGTCTACTATTTTTATGAGCTACATTAATATTATTCTTATGAATTTTAAAGTTTTTTGTAGTTTACTTACTATCTCCATCCCCACTTGACAGTCATTATGAAACGTTTTGCTTTTGTTTTTTTTTTTTTTTTCTTTTTTTTTCTTTTCTTTTCAGTATTGATTTTCTTAGAAGTTATCTGTGGTTCTAAGTGTGAAGTTGGATTACATTTATCTTTGGTCTCGTTTATTCAAATGTCCATTTCTAGAATGTTTGTTGGAGTTGCGTTTCCAAAAGATCCACTTTAGTTTCATGTATTTGGAAAAAAAAAATTATGATTAAAAAAATGTTATCAAATGAACTTCCAGATGAAAAAGTAATGCTATTTGTCTCTCCATAAAGAATTTTTCTTACCTGGCAGCTGCCACAACAAGTTGATATGACAATTGGCTTGATATATTTTAAAATTAAAATTAGAATTAAGATTAAATTAACATTAACATTAACATTAAAAACAATTAAAATTAATATTAACATTAAGATTAATATTAATATTAACATTAATATTAATATTAATATTAATATTAATATTAATTAATATTAACATTAATATTAATATGAAAAAAATTGAATAATTAATTTTTTGGGTTAAAATTGTCATGTTAGCTGTCATGTTAGATAGCACATAATATTATTTAACAGACCACTTCAGCTGCCATATAAGGAGAGAGAATTTGGAGAAACATTTAAAATAGAAATAACATTCTTCTTTTTCTTTTCAGTGACACAATACCGTACAGAAAGGCATATGCTAGTTCCAAAATTGTTTTGTCATCTTCTATTTTTATGAGGTACGTCAATATTAGAGTAGAGTGCTAGATTGCCCGCAGTTTTTTGTGCTCGCCACTTGTCCGCAGGCTACGTGACGGCCGCCCATTGCTGGTGGCGGGCCCACGCTATAGGGAGGTGCTGAAGCAAATAGGGGAGGGGATAAGTGAGGGTCCAGGCCAATTGACCGTCACTTTTTGCAAGCAAAAAGGAGTTTCCTTTAATATTACATAATGTGTACATAGCATATTTTGCAAATGAGCCCCAATACATCTTAATGTAGGGAGTAAAATGCGTTTAGTTAATTTGCACCCTACTGTAAGGCATAAATTTTTTATTTTATTTTTTAATTAAATCGTAACCATCTGAATTATGGATTTACGTCCTTCTTTTGGGCGTATATTTTTTGTTTTTGTTTTTTGTTTTTTACCCCTTCTTTTGGGCATAAATTGGTGTTATAATTATTTTGTTTTCCTTTCTTTCCTACAATTTTCCTTCCTCTGGTTTTTATTTCCTGTGGTTAAGATTTCATAACTCATAATTGATGATTACAATTCTTGAAAAAAAAAATCCTAATCTAAAGCCAAAACAAAAAGAAAGAAAGAAAGAAAAATAAAAACACCAATATATGCTCAAAAGAAGAGTGTAAAAAAGAAAATTATACTCCCCAAAAAATGGGCGTAAATCCATAATTCAACATGGTTGATTTAAATAATAAATTTATGCCCTATAGTAGGGCGTAAATTGATA